>CM042159.1:65844195-65871695 GCA_023376005.1 Doryteuthis pealeii | reverse complement strand
ATGTGCTTAAAGTTTACAGTGTTAGAATATCCGATGAGAATCCCTCTATCCCACACTTTCAAGTTAGGGAGACTAATCTGTTCGTTTTCCAGTGCTTTATAACTATTTATCAATATTAGTTTAGCCCGCCGAGTGGTCAAGATTATTAGGGCAAGCATTAAATACAGAACATCCTGCATTCACTTTGGTTTGCAAAGCTTTCTTGTTTACTTATGCTTATAGATCTTAGTAGATATGACACGGCCATATGGCGTTAGGTCTCTTAAATTCACCAAAATACCGACGTAATATTAAACATACAACATGTTGGGATTTTCTAAATTTGGTTCAGTTGAGCAATGGGGATAGAAAAATGGTAACACAGTTCTGAGAACAATGATTTCTAACTATGTCCTTATATCAGACCACAAGAGGCCCCAGGCGGGAATTGGGCCAACAGATCCTTACGAGTATATATTTACATACTCCGCACGAGTAGGACTTTCCATACAGTCAATTTCTTAAGCAGAATTTAACAGGTTTTAATTCAGAGTTATCCTTCTTCTCAACCAGTTGCTATGTCAGGATTAAAGAGCGCATTTTTTCCTATCATATACCCATAGCTGGAGGGAGAATAATTGATTCATGCCTTTCCCGAGGGTATTAGTACAATGGTAAATGTAAACAACCTTGTCCAGGAAATTAATTCGTATCGCTCTGTCAATTCAATACAATAACCATTACACGGCGGATTTAGATCCTTACGAATGAGTTTGAATATTAGTGGGTGACCTACTAATCTTGCTTTCTATCACAAACTAGCAGTTAATTGATAGGGTATATATACTGGTGTAATGGTTAACTTCCTAGTATCACAGATCTATTACAACTAAGTAGTTAGTGACATAATTCTGGCCTTCATACACAACAAAGCAAAGCTTAGAGAATGCCTACATAACAAAAAGTAAATATTTGCTAGACGTTGCTTCATTTAGAACAAGATCATAAACATTTTATATACAATATATTTATAGTCTTTTTTTTTGTTTTTCGAAGAAATAATTTTTAGTTAGAACCGTAAACCTGGTCAACAATGAAAACTGGAAAATTTCAAATATGAAGTAAAACGTGAAATTAAAAACAAATCTGTTTATATAATAATTTTCTTTCTGTTCTAGCAGATTATGGAATCCCAACTTATAGAAAACAGCCAAAATATTGAGAAACGGCTATCTTATTTTCCTGCGATTTGGAGAAGTTTCTACTTATGGAACAAGTGAATATATGAAGTAAGTATTTTTCTTTGTATATATAGAAGTACATCATTAAAGTAATTGAATGTTGAAACATAACAGTTTTTATACAATCCTTAATTTGCTTTTTTAATATTAAAAAATATGATATGAAAGTGCGATATGGACATTCCCAAATTTAAAGACATATTACACTGAGTTTAAGATATACGAACTCATTAAAATTGAATTTAAAAATAAAAAATAAGGAACCAATGAAAACTGTGATAAGCTATGTCCATTATATAAAAGCAAAGTTAATTTATTCATATTTCATAGTTGATTTTCGCTTCAGTTTTAAACCATTCATATAAATAATTTAAAATTTTACACTGAAATTTTCATGGTTTTCTCTAAAGAAATTCCTGATTTTCTTATAAAAGAATATCTAATGCTTTTAAAAAAGAAATAAGTTAATTAAGTGAAATGCAGCTTTTTAACTGCATAGCGATCACAGATTGGGATTAACCCTCTAATCATGCCAACATCGAATGACAAGAATATCTATGTTTATTTACATAAATATCTATCTATATATCAGTGACTTTTTTACAATCTACTAGAAAAATATGCTTTTAAAATATTGAAATTAGATTATTTCACTACACAGTATTTGCGTTATCTTTATATATGATAAAATGAATCAAGTAAATTATCTTAAATTTTAGAAAATTTTATTTGAAATTCAGTTTTAAAGAATTGATATAACTTTTTGAACAAAATCAATTAGAATATTTTGAAAGAATGTTCTACACATTTACCATACGTTTTACAATGAAATTCTCATGGATTTCTTTTTAAAAAAAATTATGTGTTTTATTTTTAAATGTCAAGTTGGGCTAAAAATATGAAACTGAAATTAAAAATATGACAGAAGAGTATTATCTGTGTTATTAGGACTATTGTCCTCATCTTCATTGTTATCTGTACAACGTTTCGGTCGATATGCCCTCCGGTCTTCTTCAGGTATTTTTAGTCGGACTCGGGAACCTTCTCGGACTCGGGAACCTTCTTTTCGGACTCGGGATTTTCTTGTAATCGGGAACCTTTTTGTCGTAATCGGGAGCCATCACTGAACTTTGAACCTAACCCTTTATTCCATCCACGGGGGTATCCTGTTCCCATTCCGCTAGCCATAGCTTGGATAGGGGCGTTAAGCAGTGTTAATTATTATTCTATGTTACTGCTGCCCTTGATTCTTATGGTTCAATTTTCGGAGACAATACTTTGTTTTCTTATTATCTATATTAGACAGATATCTAAAAAAAAAATGTTACCCATTGTCATAGGTGTACGAATAAAACTATTAATTGTTAGCTCCAAAAACAAAAACACAAGGTTTATCGAAATGCAAGAGGGCGAATTTTTATTTTTTAAAATATTTAAATCATTTTACCATTACACATTAGAGACACTCCTTTAATCTTTTAAACAATGAAGATGAGGACAATAGTCCGAATAATGCAGATAATATTAATCATCAAGCCTCATCTTAAACATTCAGAGAAATTGTATGACAGAAGAGTTAAAATCTATTTGCTATAGACTCTATTTTTTTTTACAATATTTCTTTACAGTTTTTCTTTACACTATTTCTTTACCATGCGCTATTTTATCAAATCCTTCAGGCATATTTTTATTCGCATGTTATATTCATTTTACTCTTCTGTCGCAATTTTAACTCATGCGTATTCCTTAATTACACATAGTATTTTAATTAGTTTTGCGAAAGGCATCGTCTTAGGAAATATTTTCGGAGTTAAATATTGTTCAGTTTTATGTTGATTTGATTTTTTTTAAATAACAAACAAAAACAGCTATAAAATCACCTAAAAACTACTCTTTGTCCATCCAAATAAATTATCTCGAGCAGTCATGGGCAAAGAGTGACCAGCAGAGCTTTCGGAATTGCTCGAAGAGAAAAACAAACAAACAAAGATATTTTCCTATTTCTACGCAAATGGTATTCTGTAGAGAAAATGGTCGCGGTACCTTCAGCAAATAATTACCTCGAATGTTTGTAGTAATGTGACCCGCCTGATGATGGGCCATGTCTCATACGGCTTGCTTCTCGAAAGAGGTGGCCCGTGCCTGATCTATAGTGTCAATGCTAATTAGCCTTTCTGTTTATTTGTGTCATAGATTAGCTTTATTAGCACCATTGATTTTCATACACTTGACCTCTCTTTGATCTCACGCCTTACAGATGATTATAAACGAATGCTAATATTGCTTATGCACAGTAATAACCATCGGAATAATCAAATAAACAACTATGTGATCAATATGCTAATTAAATAACGATAGATATTAATTAAAAAATCACAGTTGACTAGCATCTATCTCGATTTATCTGTGGTTGCTTGAACTTATTATCTGATATCAGGCTGAATCAACATCTGTAAATCTTCAAATAAATATCTTTCAGCGGATTGTGGAATCAAGCCTACTAGCCGAAAACCCACCCTGAGATTCAGCATGGTTCTAGGTTCCATATTTTGATAGTATATCTATCCCTAATAATTGACCGGTTTAGCTCGCGCGGTAGAGCATCCGCCTAAGAATGTCAAGTTTCCTAGTTAGCTATCGATCCTCGCCAACTTTGTGCATGAGTAGGACAGCTTGGGTAATCTGATTCATGTGGTTAAGTGGGGAGCTGATGGTAATAGTGGCGCTCGACCGTAGCAAAACAATCTCCCAGGTTTTATCGCTTGCGAAAAAAAAAGGATAGAATCTCTCACTGTCCGGCTGATAACGACAATAAACTATTCCGCCAACTCTTTATATTTATCCATCACACTTTTTATTACAGTTATAAAGGGAGGTATTACACTGAACTCTATTTTTGTTATGATTTATCATGTTGCGTTGTTATCTGCTTATTTCTGTTGTGTGCCACCGTCTCTTTACATCGTTCTAAACTCCATCAGATGCCTTACTCCTTCATATAGAGGTTTTATCCCCCCCTCTCTCTCTCTCTCTCGTATCGGATCGGATCGGGTGACTTTCTGTTTCATTTCTGTTCTTGTAATTATTTCAGGAACCACAGAGACATTTTCTTTTGCACCGTTTTATTACCCCCGATTATCGATAAACACGCGCGTGGAAGAAAAGCTGCTGCAACGAAAATACGTCCGCCCAAAAGGGTTCACTAGTCACAGCACACTAGATTCTAATCTTAATTTTCCAGACTCATCTGATCACGTGGCTCTCTAAGTCAATTCGAGTCCCGTTCCAGATGAACCTGAGGTGAAATTTTGTCAATCAAACGCAACATATACATAACACTATCTTACAAAAATGATTGGTTATGCCTATCCGTTATTTAACAATAACGTCATAAAGGCTATAGAGAGGTCAAAATATCTAACTCCCTGGTGATCATTTTTTTAACTTCAAACATAAGCATAAAAATACAATACTTTTGAATCTTAACTTTCTTGTCCGGAAAAACATTATCGAATAAAGAATGAAGTTTCTTTACCGGGATGTCTACTCATACGGTTAGATGAAAAGAACAAAGAATCAATTTAACAGAAGTAATAAAATAGTGCGTGGATTCAGTTTAGTATTATATTCATATTGTAAACGAGCTCCCAGGAAGATCTATGGAATATCTATTAATAATGGAGGTTCACTTCAGGTTTTTGTCTGTAACAAAAATTACGTCACTGCTACGTCACATTACCCAAAATCGTCATAACATATAATAAATACACTCAAAATTTGAACATGCAACATTAGACAGTCCCATTGTTTTTTTAAAACAAGTTTTAATAAATACATGACTGGTATTATATATCTATATATAGTTTGTTTTATTTTAATACATATTTAAAGTTTACATTTCAAATTGTTTTATTTTTTAATCCTTTTATGAATTTGATAATTTTACTGAATTAGGGTACAAACTCGCTGACATTGAACTTTTTTTTCTCCCA
Source organism: Doryteuthis pealeii (assembly GCA_023376005.1). NCBI lineage: Eukaryota > Metazoa > Mollusca > Cephalopoda > Myopsida > Loliginidae > Doryteuthis > Doryteuthis pealeii. Next base: position 65,866,483 of record CM042159.1, on the reverse strand, counting down.
CCCCTCAGGCAATATGTTTCAAAAATCTATTTTTACATCGCCCGGAGGGTATTTTTTATTGTGTACTAGTATACATAGTAAATGAATTGAAACATTCTGGGATAAATCGTTATCGACTTTTATTCTAATTTTAGAATTTTATGAATTATTAACAATACATATACCGATCAAACTAATCAATTATAAACTTACAATCGCATTCTTTAAATTGAATGGGAAAACTGAAAATGTGTTTTTGTGAAGTAAATAAATGTTTTATAGATTAGTATATATCTCCTAGAAACCTGGTTTGGGTCTGTTATTTATATTATAGCGGATGTGTTTTAGGGTTTTCAAAAGCCTTGTAGATTATTTAGTCAAAGTACTCACCACAGTATAAGAATATAATTATATAAGCAAATGGCATAAAAGACAAGAACTCACAATTAAAATAAACAACATTGTATTAACATGAGGTTTACAAAAGGTAATACAGGATACTTGGTGAAGTTCTGTAAAAAGGTGCTTTTTGAAAAGTTCAATGTAAAATATAAGCAGAGATGTTATAAATCTCTAAGCGAGAAAGAAAGGTTGAAGTTTAAAGTCAGCACAACAGTCAGGCATAAGTTGAATGAATCTAAGGTTTATCTCCGAAAGTGTAGGTTATTTAGAGAGAAAGATAGTTCATACCTTCAGCATGTGTGAGAAATGTTCTTAAAAAGGATTACGTGAATTCCCTTAGACAAGTGAGATATTTCTGGTTAAGATCCGAAAAGTTGGCTTTTTTATAGTCCGGGATAGGCTCCAAAAAGGGGTCTATTTGATAAATTTCCTTTTAGGCGCGAACGTCTCCCATTGGTTGAAATTGTAGAAATTTTTATTTCAAATTTTCTTTTATTAAGGTGCGCAATCCCCTGTGCAATCTATTTATTTTTGTCATTTGATTCTCGTCTGCTGAAGTAAGAACTTCCGGTCGCCACAATATCACTTTCGCGCTAACTCATTTGGGAATGGAATGGATCTATTTCTTCTCTCAGTAAATAGTAGGACATAGAAATGGTAACTAATTAAAAAGATATGACACAAGGTCAATGTTTTAACCATTAGCTTAAGCGCGCCTCTAAATCGATCATTTCCATTATTATAAAATATTAGCTTGAAAAAGAATAAAGAAATAATTTATGACTTCAAATTTTCTTTTCCGTTTGTAGAGGTAGGTTAATAGATAAGAATTTGGTAGATTTCCCAATGATAACAGAAGAAAATAACGCTACAACAATATCTTGTGATGTTATTACTGACGTATCCCAATTAATGAGGTAAAATGCAGCTTGCCTGAACTGATAGGGTTGGGATGGGAGTTATAAGTTTAAATCTTACTTCTGATCTATTCTATTCATTTTATTTGAATAAAATAAATTGACAATCTTTTCTGGATTGAAATTATAAGATTTTAAACAATTTTATATGTGAATGTAATAAATAATCAAAAACAAGGATTTTGGAGGGGCTTCATATCAGACTGTAAAACTAAATACTCAAAAATTGGTGCAAGTTAGAAACCTACTTTTTAGCGGCAGTACTTATCACAGCCATACCCATCTTTCCCTGGTTGTGTCATTTTGATATTAAAAAGAGTTGAAAATCGACCTACTCTACTGCGACATTGTCTCGCATCCAACTAGTAACGAACGTGTTTGGGTGAATATATATTACGTGAGGGCTCAATGACTAAACTGATCATTAGCTTCTCACACAAATATATCAAACATTTATCACCATGTTTGTTCATGTTACAATCATCTATATGACTTTGGGTCACAAACGTAACATTTGTTTAGTAATATCATTTAGTAGTTGGTCCTGTCGTGTAATATGGTACCGTCGTAGGGAATGGACACGGATTCAAATCCTGGACGTGTCTGTTTGCATTTCACAGAGCTCTAATACTCTTGGGAAAGATACGAATCCAGCTATTCTTCCTCCAGCTATGGGTAAATAGTAGGACATACTGGGCTCTTTAGCCTTGGTATGGCAACCTGTCTAGAAGAAGGAAAACTCTGAACCAAAAAGGATTTCTTCTCTTTATTAGAAACTACTTTGAGTGCCCTTCTCCTCCTCCAAAAAAATCTTACATCTTATTGTGTTATTGAAATGTTTTTATTATTTAAAAAAAATGATAAAAACGAAATGATTATCCGCGCTGAAAATGGAAACAGGGTGATAGATTTAAGTATCGATAAGTTTTGTCAGCGTTCAGTTTGAACTATTAGCCGGGGAAAAGGAGGAATCCCATTTCAGCAATCAGATTGTTGTAATCTGACAAGACTAATTGGACTAGTAATAATAACGGGAGAAGAATCACTATTCAAATCTTAGAGAAGACAACGAGGGACTATTTCATTATCTCTTCAAAGAACTATCATGATAATTCTAAGCTTTATGATAAAGGAAGGTGTAGTATTGTAAGTAAATGTTACATGTTTCCGAATAGATACGAAGAGTTGACAGAGTGCAAAATCTCTTCCAATGAGCTAGATGTAAACAGTTATGCTTGATCTAGAATTGAAGTCTCCCAGTCTAAACGTTGATCATAAAACGGAAGATGTCCTTCGCCTGTTGTAGAAGTGAGGTTGATTTATGTTTACCCTTATATATGGTGATTTTCACTTCTTCACAGAAGAAGGCCATTTCTTTAAAGTTTGCTTGTGAGCACCTAAGTGGCTCAGAAGTTCAGCTTTGGTTTTAAACGCCCTGTCGCATAAAATTCACGTACACACACATGTTTTTCACGTGGTCGTCTATCACCATGGGACCGCATATGACTCAAGAGACCAGCCCGAGACAAGCAAGCCCTGCCACACATACTACATATATGGTCAGGCGTGAATGTAGAAAATGTATCCAGGACCTCCATCTTGTGCCGCCTTTGTAGAGCCCGCTTCCGGACGAAGTGCTCTTTAAAACAAACAATTTGTTAAAATAAATATATTTTTATATCCTTTTCATTGCTAGTGTTGACAATATTTCGATTTATAAAAAAATCATCATCAGAGCATAATGATAATTAGGTCCGTTTTTAGATGTAAATGTTTTTAATCCGGACTTAACGAGAGAGAAGCAGAAAATAATTTAAATTCAAACCGGAAGCATTGTTTTTCCCAAAAAGTGTGTAAGCCATGCGATCGCTTCGTTTTTGTTCATTCGCTGCGTTTCGCAATTTCGCTAACATCATGTACTTTCGCTACATCGTATTTCCTCAGTATAACTACTGAAGTTACATTAATAAATTACTATTTTTCTGATAGGATGAGCATCTCGTTGTTGTGTAATGGTTAACAAGCTAGTCTCATTGATAAACACCTATTGAGTATGGTGTTTGATTTTAGATATTTACCCAACACGTTGGACACGTGTAGGATGTGAGACAGGATCGTAAGAATTGGGCATCAAGCGAGGATTGAATTCATTATTTAGTAGTAATCTGTAAGCTATTCTCCCAAATCAATTACTACTTAATAATGGGTTCGATTCTCGCTGGCTGCCCCATACATTCTACATTGTGTCACGTCCTGCAAGTGGCAAAAGGGTGGACAAATACCGATTTGTAATCTTATACATTCAAATTTCCACTACGGTTTCAGTGATGCTTCCCATGATATGGTACTTAGACTTATAGACGATTGTTTGTGTCATATAATACCAGAATAATGAAAATGGAATGTTTTTCCTATAAGTAAGTTCTGACAATACTGGTAATTACACTGTTCACCTTGTATCTTTGTTTAGTAAATCTTTTCCCTATCCTTAATACTCGGTGTGTCTGTTTCTATTATTTCTCTGTTAATCGATACTCGAATTACAACTTTTCCCGAGTTCAATTCGAGTGCTCTCTACTTCAGGTCTTGTGTTAAACTAAACAAAGTAAATGAATATTCCTGCTGGGGAGTGAGTTCGATTCTATGAGTGCTTCATGATCGTGGCCTTGTGCCAGACTAATGAAAGCTTAATAAATACCTATACTTGGCGATTGAAACCCATGGTGCATATTAAGTAAGCAATAGTGATAATTTAAAAGATCCTTCCAAAAATTATTCCCCTGGAAGCAGGTCCCTTTGGCTCAGTACGAATTATGAGCGAAGAGGAAATCAGAAGACAATATAGAATTCTTTTCAAACCGAAATCTGGCTTCTTGCGAGAGTAACACTGCCCAAAGGAAATATCGCATGGCATTGAATATTGATTTCAATTTCCTAGCATAGACACGCGCGACGAGAATTCAAATGAAGAGATTTGTCTCCTGTAAACTTGATAGACAAAAAAGTATATATCACCTAAAGTTAACTGAATTCGTCACAAGGCTAAAAATGGGGAGTATCATGTGAAGTCTGTATTCACTTGTATTGTGACACGTCCTTTATGTATATTTTTGTGCGCTAAGTTGGAGTAAGCAACATGGGCTCATTTAATAAGGGTTATAATTTGAACTAGTCTGGTTGGAGCTCAGTTAGTAGATAATTTTCCTGAAACTTACATTTAGTCTCAACTTTAAAAGTTTAAATCAGTGGTTCTCAACCGGGGATCATAACCTTTTGGGGTCCATGCAAGAAAAAGTTATTTGATGATTGATCAAATTGATAATTGATAAAAATTGATAATTGATAATTGATCAAATTAAGAATTGATCAAAATTGATAATTGATCAAATTGATAAAAAAATTATTTGATAATTGATAAAAAAATTATTTGATAATTGATAAAAAATATATTAGGACATCAAATGGCTAGGGTGTCAGTAAGAATATAAAAGGAATCAAAGGGGTCCTTATATAAAAAAGGAAATGGACTCGTCGCCACGAGTTCGATTCCTGGCTGTGGTAAGTGCATTTCACTTCGCGCTAATACCCCTGGGAAAGGTATGAATTCTACTCTCCCTCCAGCTATGGATAAATAGTAGGGCAGACTGGGCTCTTTAACCTTGGTTAGGCAACCGGTCTAGGAGAAGGAAAACTCTGAATTCAAACCTGTTGAACTCCGCTTAAGAAATTGACCTTGTGTCACATCCTGCTCGTGCGGAGGGGTTGGTAAATATATATATAAAAAAGGGTTGAGAACCGCTAGTTTTAACTAGACCCAATAGTTGTATGCCATACTCATCTGCGTACACATGTACGCATGTGTTCAAAAATAGCCAGGGCCACATAATATCTCCGTTGCCTTCTCTTTGAACAATGGGTAAGATGATGGTGTAAGATGTGAGTCCCTGGTAAAATGGTTCAACTCTATTTCTTGCTTCGTTCTATACAAAGATGATTAAATGGATGAGAAAGAATATCATCCTAGAGCGATGGACGTGTAAAAGAGATATTTTGAAATCCATTACAGTGGTGTAATGGGTTAGTTCTTCTCTGATTATTTATTTACTAATCCCTCCACACGAGAAGAGTGTGGCGCAAAATCTATTTTAAAACGTTTAACAGGTTTTAATTCAGAGTGTGACGCAAAATCTATGATCAGCTGTCTAACTGTCTGACCTATCTACCCATAGATGGAGGGAGGGTATTTGGATGGATAAATTTCCTAACTTATGGTATGGAAACCATCCTCGTTCAAGAATTTCCGTGTCGTCGTGTTCCTTTTCTGCAACAATCACCGTAAAATGATAGCGTTTCATTGAGTAACCTCAGACAAAACTAAGTTTAGTAAATGTCTAAGATCTAAATTTTATTTTCCTTATAAAAATATCTCTTATCAAAATTTATAACCATAATCCGCTGTCAGTAATATTTAAACATTTCTTGATTGCATTTATTTCGAAATGCTTTATAATTTTTTTTCTTTTTTGTTGTTTATTTTTTTACAATAAAGATATTCTTTATAAATGTTATGTATTTGAGTCTCTCAAGTTAATGCTGTTTTCTGGTAGATATTTTCTTAGCCCCCACAACCAATAGACACAATGTCATTTTAATATTGGGTGCCACACAGTAAGCAAGCATTTCGTGTAACGGTTTAAAAAGATTATTTGATTTTTTAGTGAATATTTTAATGCTTGGATAAATTTTTAATCTAAAAATAAATAAACAAACAAATAGCTCAATATATATATATATATATATATATATATATTTTATATAGACAGACGATTTTTAATAGAATTATATTTTTTCGTCTTTACTGGACAAAGTATATTTTTCGATGCCTTTGTATATACCGCAGTTTGTTTATTATGGGTGTAATTGTATATGCGTGTATCTGTGTATACAGATAGCTTTATAAATATTGATTGGTGGTTGGTTATTTGGTTTTGCAAGCAGGTCATTGTGTTATTTCATTTCAATTGATTTTTATTTTGTTATAAAATTATAACAATTACAGCCTCGAATTATATTGGAACCCACATGTTTAACACCTGGTGAGGGTCCAATTATATAGTTCCAGGTAGGATATAGCCACCCTTTCAGTGAAATTACTCCCAGGTTTCATTATCTAAGTTAAAGAGCCCAGTCTGCTATTTCTCCCATAGCTGAAGGGAGAATATTTGGATTCATACACCTTCCGAGGGTATTAGCGCTATGTTAAAGGAAACAGCCTCGTCAAGGATTTGAACCCGTCTTGTCGTATCCATTGCCTACAATGGTAACCATTACACCACGCGCCTCTTTCTCTCTCCCCCTCTCTCTCTCTCTCTCTCTCTCTCTCTATATATATATATATATATATATATATATATATATATATATATATATATATAATATATATATATATATATATATATATATTTCAAACATATTGTTGTACCGGCCGTTCCTACGGTGGAGAATATACACCGGTTCTCACTATAAATAGTGAGACACCGAGTGAAAAGGTTGTACTGTTACCGTTAACGACAAGCTAGTCGTTCCTGTACCATTATTGTAAATACACTTGTCTTATTTTACCCTATCTCGACTTGACTTCTTTTTTACTGTTGGACTAACATCACAACAGATTGGCGGCGAGAAATCGAAACGAAGTCACTGCAAAAAATCACCCAAAGTGATTAATATACAAGGATTCGCAAGATCTTCACGGAAAAACATCTTCGTCATTGCAAACAGATATTTGGAATCGCAAGGATTAACAGCAAAGTAATTACTACAAAATTCAAAACTTGCTACCAAAAAAAAAAAAAAAAAATCGGCAGCTAGAGAATGCGAAAAATATTCTCAATTATTAAGATAATTGAATACACTGACACCTTAAGTGTTCAAAAGAAAAAGAAAAGTTTGACTGCCTTCCCCAGACCCGAGAAATCGGTTCACGGTAAGACTTTAATTTTTTCGTTCCGGCAAGTTCACTGACTCGTTAAGATAATTGTTTGAGCAAAATTCGCTTGACTATTTATTAAAACGGTCTACCAAATTGGCCAAGGGAAAGAAAAGGCTTACAAGAAAAAAATATATTCGCGCAAGTCATTTGTGCTTCTAAACAAAAGACGTTAAATAAGCAAGTCAGAATTAAAAAAAAAAAAAGTGTTAAAAAAAAAGATTCCGATAAAACTAGTCTTATTATGCTTATAGCGACGAATTTTTTTTGTTTTTTGCTACGAAAACAACACAGATGAAATAAAGAAATAAAAAGCTGTGCTTTTTTTTCTTTTGTGTTGAACAAAGCTATTTGTCGGACTTTTTTTTTTTTTTACGTGCAGAAAAGAAAAGAAAAAAAAAGCTATTGGTCAGACTTGTTTTTTTCACGTGCAGAGAAGAAAAGAAGAAAAAAAAAAGCTATTGGTCGGACTTGTTTTTTTTTTTACGTGCAGAAAAGAAAAGAAAGAAGAAAAAAAGACTTTTTATTAGTTTCTGTTTTCGAACAAAAGAACTGGAACTAAACTGTATTAGTTGAGCAAACTAATTAAGCACGTTGAACGGAAAACTGATTTGTACAAGTGTAAAAGAGGTAGTGATGATGGATACTGAATTCAAAGATTCTCTTCTTCAATTAGTTAAATTCCAAACGGAACAAAATGTTGCATTACAAAGACAACAAATGGAACAACAATTAGAACTAGAAAGAAAACGAATTGAAAGTGAGGAGAAATTTACAAGAGAGTTTGGACCAGCAAAAGCCCAAGAAAATGAATGCTGAACAAAAGAGCTTGCGACCACACTGGAAGAAAATTCCAAGAAAGACTGCTACAACAGCAGAGACACTTCGAAGAACGTTTGGTAAAAACACAGAGGAACAGAGGAAATTTTTAGAGCAAACACAGTTATCGAAAGCAAGCGAGAATCATAATGCATTCTCCCAGACGGCTGTGGGAACGCCATTGAAAATTTCAAATATAATCCAGAAGACGATGTCACTTTTGAGCACTTCTATAGAAGATATGAGGATATTTTTGTATCGGACTGCAGTACATGGACAGACTCTAAAAAAAGTTAGATTTTTGCTAAGAAAATTAGGGGCTGCGAGCATACAAAGTTCGTGAATTTTATCCTTCCAAAAAAGACCAGTGAGTTGAACTTCCAAGAAACAGTTACTTTACTAACAGAACTTTTCGACAAAAACTTCTATTTTTCACAGGGATATAAATGAATGTCACTAGAAGAGAGGAAACGACTACACTACGTATGCAAAGTATAGTGAATAAGCATTGCGACGATTTCAAACTTGAGTAATTATCATCGGATAATTTTAAATGTTTAATATTTCGTGCAAGGTCTGGTCTTAAATAAAGACTCTGAAATCTAACTGTTACCGTTAATGACAAGCTAGTCGTTCCTGTACCATTATTGTAAATACACTTGTCTTATTTTACCCTATCTCGACTTGACTTCTTTTTTACTGTTGGACTAACATCACAACACACACACACACACACACACACACACACACTATATATATTATATATATATATATATATATATATATATATATATGTATATATATCCCTCTACGGCCAATTGTTATAATTTGATTCACTTTTTATAAATGCTCAGGTTTAGTCAGATTTGGTCAGTTCGTTTTGCAAGTGTTAATCTTTTTCGTTTTATCATCATATAGCTAAATATTATTCCACATTGTTTTGCCCTAAAATGAACCCTGGAGGTGAAATTAGTATCATCTAATAATTATTTGTATCATAAACTAGGCCGACATCTAAGACGTTGAACTCCAGGGACACCAATTTCTCTTGCAAGAGCATCAGTATTGAAATGCTCAGCTATTAGAATTGTAGTCAGCCTTTGGGGTTTGCTTATTAGGTTTTCCAGCAAACTAATTGATGCTAATTATGGAATTTATTTTCCTATGCAATGTTATAACAAAATCCTTTTACTCTCGTAAAATGTGCGTAAATCAAGCATGACTATTCACTCGTGCTGATAACACGGATCTCCATGACTCTTCTTCACCATCCGTCCCTATCGGTCATCACACCTGAAAGGTCCTCTGTACAGCATCCAGTATCCAAGATAATCGATTTAGGTCTTTTCTCGTTGACCCACACTGATGTGTACATGTGCAGGTGTCCACAGGAGAACGTTACTTATGAGCTCGTCTTTGCTTCCCCAAAGTGTCCAGCAGATTTGTTTGTCCTATCAGAATGGTTTGTGTGATGGGAGTTAGCTGACCCTTTTCTGCACTGCTTCAAGAACAACACACAGTATCTTTGTAAATTTCCCATCTAGCATTTTCTCCGGAACTTTCCTTAGAGTCCAAGTGGTGCAGCCATATAGTAGCCATTACCCTGCCATATATTGGGATAATTTTCAACTTACCTAAGAGAGATGATCGTTAATCTATGGCAGATTTATGGACAGTCATCGGCTTTCTCTATAAATATTTAAGAAGCCCTCCGCACGAGCAGGATGCGACGCAAGGTCAATTTCTTAAGCGGAGTTTAACAGGTTTGAATTCAGAGTTTTCCTTCTCATAGACTGGTTACCTAGCCATGGTTAGAGTCCAGTCTGCCCTACTATTCATCCATAGATGGAGGGAGAATTGGATTCATAACTTTTCCAAGGGTATTAGTGGCTTTCTCTATATGCTGCAATAGACAGATTAACTATCATATGGAAATTGGATCTCTCTAAAATTCTTCCAAGAAATAACCAAGACTAATGAACTAGTTGGTTAGAGAACAGGTGGATTCATGCCTTCCCCTAATAAATTTGCACGAAGTGAGACGCAAACGTCCTCGTCCAGGATTTGAACTCGGTTTGCCGATTCCATTTCCTCCGACGATAACCATTACGTGAACCGCACCTTTATCCTCGAAGTGTAACATTGTACAAAGCCCGTTTGATCGCGTTATGGTTAGATGGAAGTTTTCCATAATCGTTTAGGATATCACGCTGCAATGCAGGGTAAATTTTGTAATTCATCATAATATAGCACTTTCAGTGCCAATGCAAGCAAGTTTTCTATGTCTTTGAAATGATGGAAACCACTGACTGCACAAGAACTTACTGCATGGGACGAAGAATTACTCGTCTCAGCTGTTTGATTGTTTGCCGCGTCACACTTTTAGCCAAAATCTCATGTCGTGCGGCAAAATCACCGCTTGCTTTTCCCGCTCGAACAAATACGTTTTTTTTTTGTTTCTACGCTTTATTCAACCGAACTAATTGCTCGGTGAGGTGTTGTGACGCTGTAAAACTTTATCCACATTCAAGCAATTTATCATAAATAAATCCAATGAATTCTATCAAATGTACAATGTATTTTGAGATATTAAAGAATTTCCGATATTTAGCCAGGATTTTGAATTGCCTTTATAAATTCTTCATCATAAATGTCTACCTTGCGCGGAAATGACCTTTTTCTGTGTCCAGCGAACAGAGAAAGACACTGACTGTCCATAAGTTATTGTAGAACGAATAATGTTATTTTCTGAAGATTTTAGGTCCTACGAAAGACTAAATCTGAAGTTGCATTATTGCACAAAAAATTGAAATACATTTCCAAGATTGATTGATTAATTGATTTTAACGGCATATCAACCCGTCTGGGGTTGTTTTATGATTAGTTATTACGAAATCGCTTTCGTTGTACGTTTATATTAACATTGTTGTCTGAGTTTTGTCCTTGTTGTTCCTTATATCTCTACTACACACATATATATATATATATATATATATATATATATATATATATATATATATATATATAGAGAGAGAGAGAGAGAGAGAGAGAGAGAGAGCAATAGCACATGTGCCTTCCGTTATTCCCTAATCAAGGGCTCAAGCATGCCATAATATTGAAGTAAATTCGGTGCAATTCGGTGCAATTTAATAATGAAAAATAGCCAGCTCTAAAAGAGGAATTTCTTTTGGTGAAAAGTATTATCTACCGTGAAGTAGTGAATAGAAAAAGACCTTCAGTGGTGTCATTTATTTATTTGATGCTATTATGAATATATCTATCTATCTATATATATCTATATATATATATATATATATATATATATATATATATATATATATGTGTGTGTGTGTGTGTGTGTATATAAAGGTAAAATTCTCCAATCCACTGGTAAGGTAGAGGTATTTCTATTTGGGATCATCTATATGCTCCGAATATCCACAATACATGCCCGTACAAATATGCCCTTATAGATTTATACAGATAATATTTCAAATCTACAAGAGAGCTCAATATATATTTTGTTTTGTTTTGTTTTACGGCATATCAACCTGAGTGTGTCATTTAATGCCGATATAGTTTTGAAAAAGTCATTCTTAATGGATACTCAAGTTTTTATAAACTCATTTTTTCTATTAAACCCATAGATCTGACCCTAACAGGTACTACCACTCCGGTTCAAAGCTGTCCCGGGAGCAATGGGGATGAAGGGGTCCTCCACATTCCCCAAACCCCCAGAACTGGAACCTCGCCATCAGATAGAGTTTAACAGGTAGACCCTAAGTCCCGGCCTTCTAGCACCCATATGATAACAGTTGGGGCTTGCCATGAGGAAAATAGGGTTGGGGCAATGATATAAGTGCTAGGGCTTGACGTGACCAACCGATTGATCGGAGGGGACCTCTCCGACCGCCCGTCTAGCCCAGAAAAATATAAAGTGGAGTATTGCAAGTCGTGGACTGCTCAACCACCTGTATTCAATCCTTAAGCATCATGGGTCGCCACCCACGGCCAATAGCTGGCCCCATTGGGGGAGTGTTACCCCTCTGCAGAGGCGCAGTCGGTGCATTCTAACGCCCCAGCCGACAGAACGTGTGCTCAATATAAAATAACTAATAAATTAAATGTATAAAGAGCATATATATATATATATATATATATATATATATATACACACACACATATATATATATATATATTATATATATATATATAGAGAGAGAGAGAGAGAGAGATAGATGTATTTAAACTCTAAGTTAGAGTAGTGAGCGTATGTGTGTGTGTGCGGGGGGGGGGGGTAAATATATTAGGATAAATACTCGCTTAAAAACGTTTCCTAAAAAAAAAGTATTCAATGGATGGCCAGCAGAACACATTTTTACTATAGTTTCATTACTCTACGTTTCGTGTATCAATTTATGATTGTGTCTGCTATTCCATAGTTGATACATGAAATTCATCGTTGTGAAACTATAGTAAAAAGGTGAGATTATAATTTATTTTAATTTATATAAAGAATATGTTTAACATATTTCAATAAAGCGTTGAAATGTCATATTTAAAGATATATATCTCAGAAATATAAATTAAACTTATTATCTTTTTCTTAGTGGTTTCTTTTTAAAACATGGAATTTTGAAGGGTTTAGCTAGTATAATAGAAGGGGATCTGTCTAAAGTGTTTTTTACTCTGAATGACTGAGATAATATGAACAAATCACACTTATGCCTATGCTAACAGAATACGCATTTATATCCCATTAGCATCATCCCCATTTAGAAAGGCTTGAGACTAATTTCCCTGGGACTTCTTCATTCACCAAGCCCATATGTCTCATCTAAATTACGATGTTAGACAGAAAAAAAGGCTTATTTACATAAAACACTCCATTTACGATATGATTCTGTCTGTGAAGAAATGACAAAACGGCTGTTATATCAATTGTCAGTCTCTGTAAATGATAACATATGAACAGATGATTTTTAATACTTAGAAATATATCTTGAATTTTAGATCAGTGGGGAACAGTGTCTAAACAGTACGTCCACTGATCTGAATTAAATAGTATCAAGCGTCAAGAATGAAAAAATAAATTGTGCAAGTAGATAATCGATCGATGACAAAACAGGTTCGCTGCTATTCTGTCTCTTCAATGAATCCCTCCATTCAATCAAAACGCAATTGCGCAACGCAAAAAAAAAGAAAAAAAAAGAAGGGTTCCAATCATTTCTAAATGGGTTCTCATGAATCGATCATAACGAGGCCGTTAACTTGATTAAAGAGAAATTAACCTGATAATAATAATAATAATAATAATAATAATAATAATAATAATAATGGACCGAAATGCATGAAATAAATACAAGATGGCGAAAAGCAATTTCAAAAAGGATAATGTTAAATAATGTAAAAATCATACGAATGTTTGATGGGCAAATGTAAGTGAAAAATAATCTCATAATTCAACAAGCAATCTTTAATTAAATAACAACTTTAAATAGATTCATTAAATTATTATTATCATCATATCATCATCATCATCATCATCATCATCATCATCATTATTATTATCATTATTCGAGTTTTCACGTAAGCTTTATTATTTTTTTCCTGGCGCCTAAGTGACAGTAAATCATGTCAGGTCTCAGGACTCCAATTATCCTTGCCGATCTTAGTAGTTCTTGATTGGTTTCAATTCTTCCTCTAATATCTTATCTATCACGTCTCTTTTCCAGGTTATCGATGATTATTTCAAGGGTCCTAAATACGGTTGGCATCACTGTCCGATTCAGGTTCCACAGCTTTTTTTTTTAGCTTTTTGGAGAAGTCCAGATATTTGTCCCTCTTTTGGCCTTATTTTGATCTCGCACTTTGATCTGCTGACAAAGGGAAATCCCCAAGATGACAAATTATTTATTTATTGTTATTTTACTCATTGTGAGTTTCTCACACCCATTTTCACTGGTAAACTCACTGTCCTAATGACCGCAAATTAAATCAGGTCTCCATGACTCTTTTAAGTATTCTAGCCAATCTCAACAATACTGAGATCTGTATGGTCTCGATTTTTCCTCTAATTTGCTGTTCCTCCAGTCTGTTTGCCAAACTCATGGGCACCAACGACAATTGGTATCACTCTCACATTTCACAGTTTTTTTAGTTTCCTGGTAAGGTCCAGATATTTGTTTATCTTTTCTGGTTTTCTTTTCCTTTTCTTCCTAGGAAGGTAAACCTACTTGTTGACAAGTTCTCTTTTTTGTATTTCAATACAAGGTCTGATTTTTTTCCGGGATAGTGTGATCCGATTGTATCTCAAAGTCCCATAGAATTTTCCTAACGATTTCTTAAAACTGGAGGGTTTTCCTGAATCCCAATGGTCTCCTTATCTATTCAGGTCTCATCTCAGTAATCGTCAATCTCAGAAATACTGTGAACAGTTGTAATTATTCCTTGGATTTTCCACTTCTCTGAGTCTTTCTTTCAGATTCTTCTGGATTGTTCCAAAAGCTACAACAATGATTTTTAGAACTGTCATGTTCCCCAACTGCTTGGCAAGTTTCAGGTAGATTTCTTCTTTATTTCTTTCCACGGTTTTATCTGTGATAGACTGGAATGACATATATTTCATTTTTATGTTTTGGTTTGAGGCGTGTGGTGTAGGCATGGAAGCGAGTTGTGTTATGATTATCGTCGTAGGAAATGTCCACAGCGAGATGAGTTCAAATCTGGACCTGGCTGTTTACATTTTACATAGCGGTAATACCCTTGGTAATGGTACAAATCTAATGATTCTCCCTCCAGCTATAGGTAAATAGAACAAACTTGGCTTGATATGACAATCGGTCTAGGAGAGGAACATAGCGGTAATACCATTGGTAAAGGTACGAATCTAACGATTCTCCCTCCAGCTATAGGTAAATAGAAGCACAGACTTGGCTCTCTATTCTTGGTATGGAAATCGGTCTAGGAAAAGGAACATTCTGAATTCAAGATAAAGTCAAAACTACTTTCATAGCTCCTTCTCCAATCCATGTGACTTGATCATTGCAAGTATTGATTATCCCTTTGTCCGATCTGTGGTCTAGATTATATGGTATGTTTTTAACTCAAAATTCCAGAGAACATTTGTGTCCAAGATTGATTAATTATGATCATATGCCGCTTGTCTGTATGATCAATGTTTATTCATTTGTGCAATTTCCAGTCGATCACCTACACCACTCAGTCATACTTGCTTTTGTAATCTTTCTGGAAAGTTTGTTGCATTCGCTTATTATGTGGTTCACTGTTCTATCTCTTTTCACATTGTTTTTATCATCCAATTCTGATACAAAAAATAATTCCACAGTAAGAGAAAAGGAATAAGGAAATTTGAACGTGAATTCAGTACATGGATATGCCTTAACGAAACAAATGACATGATATAACTAAATCATTAAAAAAATTTAAATTCCAGTGTTCTTGTAAGTTATTTCTCCATTCAGACTGTTTTACTTTAAAGATAGATGTTTAATCGATCCGAAAAATATTATAAGAAAAACATAATACGTTGAAAAGTAATAGCAAAAACACTTTCCTCTTAGGATTTTAATAAGTAACAAAAGGATTTGACGCTATATATCTGCTTGATAGCGTAGTTATAGTCAACTGCTACATTAAAAACACAAAATAAGACTCAATTTAGCGTTAGAACCTTCGTTGCTTTATTCTGCCTCACTTTCAATTTCAGGGACAGTGGTAGCATGAAAATATAAACAACGGAAACCACACGCGAACTGGCTTTTTTGTTCTTTTAAGAACCCTCTCTTCTTATATATTTGATTCCTTCATCGTTCTGTAATCAAGTGAACGTTCGTTTTATCACACCTCATTCACCAAAACATAAATCGAGTCAGAATCACAAAATTGGCCTCACTTCCACCTCGGTAAATGGCATCTTCAGACTTCGTCTCCACATCGCTGGTGACACGGGCCGGGATGCTAGATCAGATGCATCTCGTTACACCTAGCGCACTGGAAGAGAGGCTGAACACTGCCAACTCGTTTTTCTTTCGACGACTGGATTTTTAACAGCTTATCTATCCGCCACCCAGGATCATTTAAAATGCTACAGTAAGATGTACAGTCGGTTCAAGCTGAAATGACTGGTCCCTGCCACATAAGTTGAAATATGCTGCGATAATCTAACTGCAGATACGTTAAGTTAGCTTATGAGATATATACGAGCCATCAGCAATGCTTGATAATTAACAGCAGCTGCCTTATATTTTGAAGGATTTCATCTTTGTCATCCCTCATCGTATATTTTGGCACCGAATAGTCAATACATATTTGTATGTTATGAATCCTTGCTGAGTGTTGTGAATCAGTGTCGTTTTTTTATTTCCCTGGATATATTAATTATTTCAATTTCTTATCTTTAATTAAGCAGAATAATTATAATCGAAATAAGAAAATGCTTTGATATGACGTCAGTCGCGGTCAAGAAATGAATGTAATTGGGCTCGGGTCACAGGTCTTCGTTTTACAATATCTCTAGACATTGTAAGGAAATGACTAGAACATATTAAAAAAATTAGTAGCCGAAAGAAAGACGAGTTCAACTTCTTTTCTGGTGCGATTGGTGATCTGTCACCTCGGACACCGGGTCTTGGTAAGGTCACTAAATCTAAGTGCCACTCACCCGATACAGAAATAGGGGTGGGTTTCTGTATATATATATATATATATATATATATATATATATATATATATATATATATATATATATATATATATCCCAGATTTCGTGATTCGGCTGCTCTTTTCTCTTTTGTTGGATGGAGTGCGAGGAGGCTATTGGAAAATACAGAACAAATCAAAGAAGAACGAATACAAAAAGAGAAGTTTCCTGAAAGAAAGTCAGCTCAAACGTGGTGTGTGTTGTCCATTTCTTCCTACTTCCACGGCATCAGGATCTGAACTGAGATATTAGGGTTAAGTCTCACTGAAAGCGATCCCCGCAAGATCACTGAAGTTAAGCATCGATGAACTGGTTGAATACTTAATTTCGTGATCTAATCAACAGCAGGTACTATAAGCAACATGTGTCATCTGTTTATTAAAAAATAATTGTTTCGGGATTAAATGACGGAAACGTGTCGATATAACGTAAAAGAAGCCAACCAAACATCCAACAACAACGAGAGAGAGAGAGAGAGAGAGAGAGAGAGAGAGAGAGAGAGAGAGAGAGAGAGAGAGAGAGAGAGAGAGAGAGAGAGAATAAAACCAGAAATGCCCGGACGCTAAAATGAATTGTGTTTTTTCCTCCCCAGGTGACGATTTGCAACCACCGATATTGCAGTCGTCGGTGACAACGATAAATCCTGCTGTTCTCAGTATTCTCATTTGAGATACAGACTTTGTTTTTTTCTGTTCATATTTTCTACCCTCGCTCATTCCTATATATATTTTTTTTACACTGTAAAATATTCATAACAATAAGATGATAGAATCCTTTAAATAGCTCCAAATTTCAGTATGCCGGAAGAGACAGAAACGCAAGGGTCAGTTCTGTATTCACTTGCACAGTTACGACTGAACACATCATTCCACTCAATCGTGTTTTAATATCATTCTTTTTATTTTCACATTCTCTATGTTTGTGAGTTTTCTTGCTACGTCTAGTCAGAGTTAGAAGTTACTTGTATTGCATTGTTGTGTCTTTCCTCTCATCATATTATTTCCCTCTTTCACAATTTCCGTCTTCCCTACCCCAAGTGAAATTCCTTCCCCTTTTATGGGAATGCCTCGCGGGAAAGCATAAGATTCGAGTGAAATCGGTTTAATTATTTTGAACAATCGCTTCATTACGACTGTTTTGCCCGGAACAACTTGGGAAAGTCCAATATTGAATGTCTTCATTAAAAGTCGGCGTTTTTGTCGATTTAATTCCTATGCGAGAAATACGATTTATGTAAATGTTGATATTGAAAATAATGACATAAACGATTGGTCTCCTTCGAAAAATGTTAATAAATGGTTATTATTATCAGCGGGGGATCAAGTATTTTTATTAAGAGAAACATTAGCAAAGAGAATCGGGACCATAAAATGTGCAATTATCCACGTAATTGTTGTATCACGAATAAAAATGATTTTTATAACAAAAGTTTTTATATAAAATCATTGTTATCGATATATTCCATTATGTTCACTTTATGTAATTATTTCCCTGCATATTACCCGTCAAAATTTCAAGGATTGTTTTCGATGTATTGAGATTCATGCCTATGATTAAAATATTGTTCCACGACATTTTTTGCATAGAATCAAGCCTTCTCTACCTGGCATATAGCAATTTATTTGAGGAAGGTGTTGTTAAAAAATCTAAATCTTAAAGCAATTAGGTGTACATTGACGAAATCCTTATATAAAATTCTGAAGAAAATAGCTTTTGTATGATATTTACTAATGTATTTGATGGCATATTTTAGTCAGAAGAGAGAGTACTCGTGGCGTAGTAGGTAACGTGCTTGACTGCGACATCGTAGTAAGTGAGTTCGAACACAAGTTGCACGATCGCGCTCACTTTTAGACTAATAACGTTGGGAAAGGTATGAACCCAATCATACCAAAGCGATGGATTAAACAGTACTACTAATGTTCTTCTACAAGGATGAATTTGTCATTAGATAACCCATAAAGGTTGATATGCCTTTAAATAAAAAAGCAAACCTTGTCCCCGGAAACATGGCTTAAAATTATTTGGCTGGTCTTAAAAGTGAAGTTTCGTTATCTGAAAGACTAATCTTTACAGCTCCCCACCATTCACATACTTACCAATAATTTTGCTAAACTAATAGTATCATACTGTAATTACGAATGTAAAAAGAGATTGAGGGGTACTTTCATACCATAAAATATAATACAAATATGGTTGGTCGATTGATTGATTTTCCCAGGATCTCAACCGGTCTATGGTCATTCAATGCCTAGACGTTAGAGATTCGTGTTTATTGTGTATAATAAGTCTTTATTTTATTAACTCTAGTATAATTTTCAGACGCGTGGAGAAATGTCCATCGGGCGACAGCCACCATTTTGCCTCTGTTTCCATCTGTTTTTTATTCTCACGCTTAGCTCTCTGGCCAATAAGGGAACAGGTTACATATTCGTATTATGTATACGTTTATTGCTGTTATTTATCAATTATGTAACCGATAGAGTATATTCTCGTTCGGTTAAGTTGTGGAATGTTTTTTTAGCTGCCACTATTTCATGATTAACCTGTAAAATCTGACGAATAAGTCTTATCTTTTATAGCAAATATTTAATTTTCGTTTGCATTTCCCATGTTTCTTTAGTAATACAAAGATGTTGTCAACATCCAAACCGGTAAAAGAACAAATGAATATTTTATATATGGTTGTTGCATGAAGTGCCGCCGCTGATACAAATCGTAATTTGATAAAGAGAATAAATTACAACTTTAGATAAGTTTTCGCCGGGAGGAGACTTGGAAACAATGTAGGCATCAAATATGCCATAGATAACATCAAATTGAAACAAATGCATATATATATATATATATATATATATATATATATATATATATATATATATAAATGCATATATATATATAAATATATATATATAATTATAAATGCATATATATATTTTAAATGCATATATATATATTATATATATATATATATATATATATATATATATATATATATATATATATATATATATATATATATATAATTTCTTTTTGACGAATGTTATTTATTCCGAAGAAAAAAAACATAAGGTACTTTCACCTGGATATTGAACTCAAAAGAACAATAAATTATTTATATTTTAAACCAGTTTTCGTATTCAGTGTCAACGATCTCCAAATAAACGTCGTGTCCTAGGTATAATATTAAACTTCATCTAGTGATGAAGTTCTAATTCTGAACCTTTAGGGAGTACCCCATTATCGCCATTACTTCCAGGTCTTCTCTGACTGGGAGTGGTAGTACCTGTTAGTATTCAATAAAGTTCCACAAAAATACACCTGTAAATCCAAACTTATAACCGAATATTGTCTTGCACTCTAACAATTTATTTAAAACAAATATTTTTCTACTGACTATTCCTCTACAAATCATATATACAAAAATGGCATTAAACAACCTACTGGGTAATATGTCGTTATACAAAACAAACCAAATAAACATCTGATAATTTTAAAATGTATCAAGAAATTCTCTTTAACACAAGGTGTAATTTTATTTGTTTTAAACTAAATATATTTTTTATGAAATAACACACGTTAATATTATTTGAATTTGATAAAATTAATGAATACAAATTTCTGACGGAAATGTAATATTTTTATTGTAAAAAAAAAGTAAAAGTTTTTTTTTTCATAGACTGCATGAACACTTTGTATCAGTATGATGCCATTTACTAAACTTAGCTGATTTTAGCCCAAGATCAGACGTATTGTTCACCTAGTGAGAAACGCACTCACTTATATTGGTCTGTTAGCCTAGCTAAATAACAATTATACCATGTGAAATGCCTTATCTATTTATTTGTTTGTAACCCCCCCAAAAAAACGCCCATTAGAGATGACTATCAAAATGATTATTCTGTGGATGATGATGATGATGATGATGATGATTTACTACCACTGCAGTAATTTGGTAGAGCAGCATTTAATCGTTCCTCAGTCGAAGCCCTCTCTTCTTACCTTTGTGAGGGTTTTTAGCTCTCTTGGTGTCTTGCCAGATCCTAGAGGTCATAGTACGGCATTTAGGAGGTCGACCCGCAACTTATCAAGCAAATTTGTGCAGTGGTTGTCCGTTCGTGCCCGCTATATTTTTGGCCCTATTACAGCAAATTCTCATGAATAGAAAGAAAACATACTTTACGTTTTATTTGCTTGCTGCATGGTTCACTGCATCTCCCAGAGTTTTTTGCCCAAATATTATTTTATATTAGTCATATACTTGTGCCCAGATTTAACAATATTTAGCATATGAAATGATGGCGTCATGAGTTGATCTAAGGTAAGCTTATATTCCTATGTCTTGAGTCAGCTATCTGATTTTTCACAACAAATTGTTTGTTGTTGAGGTTGTTGACTGATGCACACCTTGGACACTAACAAAACGCAGGAAGCGCGTGGTATAATGGTTAAAGACATGGGAAATGGACTCGTCGCCCCGAGTTCAAATCCTGGACGTGGTAATTGCATTTCACTTCGCGCTAATACCCTTGGGGGAGGTATGAATCCTGCTCTCCCTCCAGCTATGGGTAAATAGTAGGGCAGACTGGGCTCTTTAACCTTGGTTAGGAAACCGGTCTAGGTGAAGGAAAACTCTGAATTCAAACCTGTTAAACTCCGCTTAAGAAATTGACCTTGTTTCGCATCCTGTTCGTGCGGAGGGGTTGGTAAATATATATCATACAAACATTCAAAGTAAAAGGAACGAGACATGCTGTGCACTGCTGGAGAAGTAAAACAAACACATAAGCAACGTATCACAATGGAATACTACACATGGACACACCAGTGTTGGCCGACCAGCAAAAACGTGTTCATCAACTCTATATAGGATTACGCCTTAATGACTTACATAAAGCCATTCACGATAGTGACGCATAACGATAAATTTCAAAGAAATCCGTGCATAGACAATGAGTGTCTCAATTACAATGTTTGTACACATAAAGAATTAAGAGTTAACTTTAATGTCAAACAGAAAACACATGGGAAAAAAAAAATGTGACGGGAAAGGAGACATGTAGTAACTCATCTTTTGAATTTAAAGTGAATAATTTAAATATATATGAAATAAATAACTTATGTATTGAAGGAGCATCATTTATATATATTAATAACAATGTATATTATATAGTGAAGGGTATATCTTAAAATATATTGCAAAAATATATGTGTATTTATTATGTTAGTAATGAGTATAATATTCATTTTTATAGTTTGAATATGAGATGTGTAAAAGAAAACTGATGCCTTTTGGAACATCCTGTAATCGAATAAGATTTTTTAAAGGTTCATTTTATATCATATTTGTTATTTTTAAAAAGATTCTACTTATCTCCACTTAGATATAATATATATATATATATATATATATATATATATATATATATATATATATATATATATATATATATATATATA
>CM042159.1:65784195-65839195 GCA_023376005.1 Doryteuthis pealeii | reverse complement strand
ACACACATACACACACCATATATATATAATATATATATATATATATATATATATATATATATATATATATATATATATAGGCACATTTCTTCTCAACACGCATTCTTTTTAACTGCGCAGTCATTTTTCTCTCTGCAAATCTTGTTCCAGGTCGAGTTGCCGGATTGATGTAACTTTATCAGGCGAAAATTGGGGGGTTATATATATATATATATATATATATATATATATATATATATATATATATATATATATAATATATATTGTATGTGATAGGTAACATCGCCAGTTTAAATGATTAATTTCGTGCAGTCTTTTGTTTTGCGTTTTGTTTATTGTGCAGCAATTTCAAATAAATTTGTGTAAAGCACCACCATGACACAATTCACTCCCCTAGAAGTTTAAAAACTGTATGTTGTACTGCTTGGAATCTACGCCTAAAACTCCAGCACACTGAGGACAGTGTAGAGGATTCGGAACGCGTTTAATGAGTTCAATGGAGATTACGAAGGTAAGGTAGCTCGGAAGCCTCACTCTGATGAGAAAAATATGCCGTATCTGTTTCTGAGATCCAAGCCATGGTTGACAACGATCCGAACAAATAAATCAGGCCGTTAGTCAGGAACCTGCGAGTGACTGAGTTTGTTTTATTTTAATCGTGAAATAGTGCATAAAATCATGCAAAAACTTACAAGATGAGAACGGGACAATTTATTTACAAGCAATCAAATACAAGAGGAAAGACCGTGCTGAAAAGTATTAGAAATCAATAATACTAGCACATATTTATCAAAATCAAATTCTTAATATCAATATGCAAATTAGTCTTCCCGTTCACGCTGTGAACCGCTATTTTGTTGTATATATAAATAGAATTGCATGTTATTAGTATGTAGATATGGTCAGCAGTATTAATAATGTAAAACAATTTTATCAATAATTGGTTTAAATGAAAATAAAATCATGGAGAATGTGACGTAAATATCTAAAGGGAATTGTAACTTGAGTAGTGATATAGTTTCGGTTATAGGCAGACAAACACACAATCTCCATTATAATATGCCTAGCAGCGGCTACCCGGTGTGGCCTGGGTAGAGGGGGATTTTTTAAAGTTAGCCCCGCAGATCCATTATTACTGAATCGTGAGTTGAATCCTCGTGGGATGCCCCATTTAAATCCCTATGTAAAAAAATAGACCTTCCATTGATCCAGCTACTCTGAATGTTAATGTCTACCATCTAAAATATTAAATTTTAAAAAATCCTTGCTTTTATCATTTTTAAATTCTACTTGTTTAATCATCTTCCCTAATATAAATCAAACCTTCATTATTTTTGCTTTGATTTCACTCAGATGAGAAAAATCCGGAAACAGAATTAGATGTACTCACATAAGAAACGGTACCTTTCTCTGTCTACATAAGATATAATGATAGTGAAAAAAACCCCAAATTAATCAGTCTGCATCATGGTGTTTAGGGTCATCACTAGCAATGATGTCGTTATATCTCCATTCATCTTCCCACGAGACCTCAGACTCAATATGAAGGCGTACATCAAGTGTCCGGCGGAGGTAGTGCTGCTTTGGATCGAGATTGTAACTGCGGGAAAATCTCCCGTCTGACAATAGGTCTCCGCGCTATATCACACAAGCAAGAGAAGCTAGTCTTGGATATAAGAACATTTCTGCGACCACGTTACCTCTAACGCTTGGCCGGCTATCTCCCAAATTGCAACCCTTTTGATTATTATGTGTGGCGCGTGGCCGAGGTAGAGTCTAAAAATTCTCTGTGCAACAGCAAAGATGATATGAAGTTAAGGATAACGGCAGCATTTATCAATTTAAATGGGATCATCGTAAAACTTACAGGAGAGTCCGAAGTGGTTTAGAGATTACAGTCGAAACCGGTGGGGATGTTTTATTTAACCAGATCAATAGCATTTCAAGATTTGTTCATGTAATTTTGGTAAATATACCTGATAAAGCATTATTTCCTTTTTATGTAATTTAGAAACAATTTACCATCACACCAGTATACACACACACACACACACACACACACACACACATATATATATATATATTATCATTCATGTCGCGCAGGCAGCACGACATCCATGACAATCTCTTGCCAACATTCCCTATCATGCATTGCCCCTGGGAGGTCTTCTGTGCAGCAACCAGCATCCTCGCATAGTTGGTCAATGTAGGTCCTTCCTGGGCGGCCGACATTAGCATATCCATGTGTTGGCTTCCACGTGAGTATGTCGCTTACGAGCTCGTCCTTGCTTCTCCAACAGTGTCCTGCATGTCTTGTCCGTCTCACTCGGATGGTCTGTGAGATGGGAGCAGGTGACCATACAGCTGCTTCCTTGTGGGGTGCTGTTTCCATGTCTTGTTCAAACTGCACGCAGCATTCTTGTGCAGCTTCCATCTAGTTATTCTCAATGCACTTCGTTAGGGCCCAAGTGGTGCAGCCATACAGCAGTACTGATATAACCACAGCCTGGAAGAATAGTCGCTTTAACTTGTCAGTGAGATCAGATTTCCATATGACTGATAATTAGTTTGTGGCGACCATGCCTTGCCAATTCGTGTATTGATACCGCTTTCTGTGGATGAAATATTACTACCTAGGTATGTGTTTGTTCTACTAGCTTAAGAGGCTTACCCTCGAGTGTGGCGATGTCTCCTTTCATTTTGAAACTCATGAACTCAGTTTTATCGGAGTTCACATAGAGGCCGACATTCTTTTCTGCCTCCACCAAACTATGTAGTAGTGACTCAGCCTGTGCCAGTGTATCTGCAAGAAGTGAAAGGTCATCAGCGTAGTCTGCATCTGTGACTGTTTGTGCGGAATGTCGCCTCCTTCTTGCCTTTCTTAATATAAAACCTTTTTATTTTTGGCATCTAATGATGTTCGGAGTACATAATCTAGGCATATTATAAATATATATGGTGCTAATGTATCTACTTGTAGGACTCCAGTGGTGATGTCAAAGAAAGCTGTGTTGCCATCAGGTGAGCCTACCATTGCTTTAGTGTCTTTGTATAGCATCATTATAGCGGCAACCGTTTCTTTAGGGAAACCGTACGCTTGTAGTATTTGTTCCATTTTCCCTCTGTGTATGTAATCAAATGCCTTGGATAAATCAAGAATAGCAGCGTTGCGTTGAGGTTCTTTGCTCGAAACCCTTCTATGATCCGTCGAATAGTCAGGATATGAGAGGTTGTGGATCGATCTCTGCGGAATCCGTTTTGGTTTTTCCTAAGGATTTTCTCTATTTCGGGTCGTATGCGATTAAGAAGGGCATTATATATCTTAACTGAAATACCTGTAAGAGTTATACCCCTGTAGTTTTTAGTGATTCCGGGGTCTCCATTTTTTAGGGAATGGGAGGATACAGCCTTTCGTCCATTTATGTATATTATTTTGCCTATATACTGCATTACATAGCCTAAGCAGTATGTAATTGAATTTTTCCATCTTCCATACCTCGGGGGGTATTTCGTCAGGACCGGCAGATTTTCTACCTTTTAGCCCTTAAGACTACGTTGAATTCATCTGTTGTGAAATCCTCCAGTTTGATGTCTAGTTGTCTGTCTACAATCTTTTGGGTATTATTTTCTATGATTTTAGGGAGGTCCCTAGTAGTTTCTGGAAGTGGTCTTTCCATTTCTGAAGTCTATCTTTTTGGCTGGTTGCCTTTAGCTTTGATC
Organism: Doryteuthis pealeii; assembly: GCA_023376005.1. Taxonomy (NCBI): domain Eukaryota; kingdom Metazoa; phylum Mollusca; class Cephalopoda; order Myopsida; family Loliginidae; genus Doryteuthis; species Doryteuthis pealeii. The sequence continues at coordinate 65,835,475 of CM042159.1, read as the reverse complement.
TAGAGGTACTTTTCCTACCACTAATTTCATTTACTGTTTGTTTGTCATGCTAATCGTGACTGTCTGTCTTCTACCGATTGTCTGATATAATAATATATATATATATAATATATATATATATATATAATATATATATATATATATATATATATATAACCAGGCCCGTTTAAATCAATTAAAATATCAAGTTTAAATAATATCAGCTGATATTATTTAAAACTCAGTATTGATATAAATGGCTTCAACTAGATCTTAAAATTTAATTATTTTACTTTCGCTATTGTCTATGATTTGAAAAAAAACCGTTAATATTCAAATATTCTTTTGGACAACTGAAATTCGTCTTGTTTTTCATACTTCTGGCGATTTGACCGCTACACTGATAACATCCCTTGTTAATATTTGAGGAATAATAAAGACATAACGAGTCGCCTTCTTAACAACTTATTTAAGGAACATAAAAGAGCCTCAACCAAATAGAAATATCTTGTATGGAGGACCCCATTCGAAGTCAGGTAGGTAAACACTATATTATCTCGGATGAAGTCTAAATCATAGAAAAAGGTATGTTATTGGAAAGGGTGAAAATCAAGGAAGTAGAACAAAGATGTAAGAAAAGTCAGAGCAGCAGGGAACTTAATACGTTGTGGCTTCCGCTACTCTACAAAAAAGAGGAGACACGAAATAGAGTTCTGTGAAAAAAGCAAAAACACAATTTCCTTTCAAAAGAAAATCCTATTTAATACTGTTTCTTTGTGTGTGTGTGTGTGTGTGTGTGTGTGTGTGTGTGTGTGTGTGTGTGTCATATATGTATATATGTGTGTGTGTGTGTTTATATAATGTGTGTGTGTGTGTGTCTATATATAGTATATATATATATATATATATATATGTGTGTGTGTATGCGTGTATATATTGTGTGGTGTCTATATATAATATATGTATATATATATATATGTGTGTGTGTGTATATATATATATGTGTGTGGTGTCTATATATATATATATATATATATATATGAGTGTGTGTGAGTGTGTGTGGGTGTGTGTTACTCTCTCTCTCTCTCTCTCGAAGGAGACAGGAACAAAATGCTATTTCCTTGGGTATATACACATGACACCTGAAAGAGGACGGGGAATGTATCGGTCGAATGTTTAAGTGGACAAAAAATCAACAATTTCAATTATCTAAATAATTATTTCAATAATTATTTAAGAATCAATTGAGGATTTAAAAAAAACCCCATACACGCGCACACGCACATATATATATAGAAATAGATAGAGATACGTACAGACATAGCGACAGACAGAGACAGAGAGAAACATATAGGGGATAAATAAACATACAGCATAAGAAAATACAGACACAAAGAAACTTACACAGACATAGACAGATAAAAAGAGGACAAACAGACAGACAGAGACTCATATAGCAGTCTAGATAAACTCACAACATATGAAAATACAGACGGACAGAGGCACAGGAGATACATAGACACATATAGACAGACAGATATAGTTAGACAGATGAAGACAGACACCCAGACAGAGCAACGAACAGACATACAGACACCCACAGAAACACACACAAGGGAATGGATAAACACAAAAAATAGATAGTCATAAGTAGAGATGGAGATTTGATCAAGAGAGAGATAGACTGATAGAGAGACTAATCTGAATCGATATTTTCCATGCTCCTCATCTATACATATATAAAGGACAGTTGTGTGTATATGTATCTCCGGGGGAAACTTCGAAAATAAAACAATTAACGACAAAGTAAATATATATACTCATTAAATATCACCAGGGCTTAGTTTTTGAGGAAAAATTATAGAGATTTGATTTATATTGGTGAAGATAATTAAAAAATAAAATTCAAATGATAACCGCATAGAATTTTATGTATTTAATGTTGTAAATAGTAGACATTAATTTTTCTTCTCAGGGTGGCTGGATCGCACAAGGTCTTTTTTACGTGGGGGTTTATTGGGACAACCTGGGGGAAAGTAACTCTCGATTCAGTAATAATGGATCTATGAGACTAAATTTAAAAAAAAACTCCCCTACCCAGGTGATGCTGGGTAGCCACTTCTAATTCATTATAAGGAATTTTGAAAAATTGAAAAATTACTGAATTTGTAAGTCAATGTCATATTGATCGAATGCATGTTACTCTCAAAACTAATGACAATATATGTTATACTTTTTAGTTTTGAACTCTTTCAATGTAAAGTAGATTCTTGTAAATAAGCTGAAATCACAGTCACCTATAAAGTGACGTAAATCCCAGGTACTTCATTCGTTTTTTAAACATTTCCATGATCATTATATTTGGTATTTTTGAGAAAATATATATTTTTTTACCCTTCCTTAATAGACGCCCGAGGAAACAGCACGGATTCAGTATGATTAAATGTATTTCTTAATCTTTCATGTTTACCTATGATTAAAAGTCGATCACTAATCAGGTTTTGAAAAAAAATACCTTAACTTGTCTGATCAAACGCTTTTAGCTATTCTTTTGTCATCATTCAACGTATTAATGAAGAAGAAATCCTACATGTAAACCGAGTTTTAAAACTGAAATTTAAATTTTTGGGCAACATTGAAAACAAGGTTATCCGCAAGGCAGAATACAGGAAACTGTTGTCAATTACATTCAGTAACTAAATTTCAGAAGAAAATCTTTAACTTTGTGTTGAGTATTTGTAAATATCTAGGGCTTCAAAAATGTGTGAATCTTTTTACAGGTAGGTAATACAGAGAATCAAAAATCAAGAATTTAAATATAGTAAAATTTACCAGCATATTGATTCTAAATCGTTTTTAATGTCATTGAAGAAGATACTCTATATATTAATACGATTGTAAATCTGTGTGTAACACTCTGTCATCACCTCAGATAAATGATGGACCATTTCGTTTTGATTGTGATAAAAGAAACAGAAGAAAACGAACATTCTACGCATCAGAAAGAAAAAGAAAATATTATAAGATATATATAGATAGACAAAAAGAGGAAGACAAAGAGTTTGATAATTCTAACCTGACGCATATCGTTTTTTTTCAATGGGATCAAAAGAAGGAAGGAAAAAAAAAAAGGAATGAGAGAGAAAGAGACGGGTAGAGAGGGATAGGGTATGTGATAAAGATAGAGACATGTAATGAGAGTGTGAGAATTGATTAAAAAAACGAAGAATTAAAATAGAAATAGAAATAGTATGGAAATTTTACTTAAAAATGTTCTGCGTTTCAAAAGGGAAGAAATCAATACACCAAGGTGATTTGTGCCCCCCCCCCCGCCTCTACCGAGGCGACACTGCGTAGCCACTTCTAGCATATATATATATAGGAAATATGTGAAATATATGCAGAGTATAGCCTTTCCAAATATGCTTGAGATATCAGAAATAAGTATGGCATAGACTATTTTAGTGGGAGATTGTCAAAAGAACTCGTAATTATAAATCGGATAATGCATTTTGCCTTTTCTGTATTCGGAAAAAAAACTATCTATTGCAAACTGATTATTACGTCAAAGATCCGAAATTTTGAACGGGCACTCGACCGTTAAAAATCCAAACGGATGGTACGTTCCTTCTCTAATATTTTTAGATTACAGCCGTTTGATCTAATCAGTTTCAGTCAGTTATCCTGAAGATCATCCTGGTGAATCCTAGGTAGATATATTCTGTTCTTGTTGATTTTCTAAACCAGGTCTACATATGTACTGAATACTTTTTTTATTCATTCATTTTTCCGACCGATTCAGCATCTTCTTTTTCTCGTCAGTGAAATATTTGACTCGCTCTCGATTTTTTGTCTGCTCCGTTAAATCATCTTCTCTTCAAACACACACACACATTATATATATATATATATATTTGGGAGAATATGTGCTTTTTTTTTTTTTTTTTTTTTTCTCCCAAATATACTGTCGGCTGAAAATAGCTAAAAGTTGTTTACATATATATATATATATATATATATATATATATATATATATATATATATATATATATATATATATATATATATACTTCATTCCAACATTGACAAAATATAATTTAAACATAACAGACGTTCATATGTACGATGGATAAAAAAAATACATTTGCTGCATCGGCATTTTCATTTTAACACTCACACACGTGCACGTACGCACGCGCGTGCGCGCGCACACACACACACACACACACATTTTAGAGACAACGCCTTGCCCTGATGTTAGTCAATTTAATTAGTTTCACCCGGTTGATACCATATATAATATATATATATATATATATATATATATATATATATACATATATATATATAATGGTGTTTATATTCCTTAAATGCAGTTTCATAAATATCATGCAAACCTAAGACGATGAAAAATATCAAAATATCAAAATCGTGAGAGAGAGAGAGAGAGGGGAGAGAGAGGGAGAGAGAGAGAGAGAGAGAGAGAGAGAGAGAGAGAGAGGGAGAGCAGGAGGAGGTGTGAGTTATGTATAGAGAAGGATAGGGAGAAAAGATAAACATAGATAGATAAAAATAATATATATGCATTTATTTCGAAAATCGGTATCATTTCCTCGGAAAGTACGATGAATTCATAAATTTTATTGGTGATTAAAGAAAAAATCGCGTACACAAGTATGAACATTTAATTCAATAAGTTCGTGCGTACTCGTACTCAGCCATATAATCTCATCTACTTGGCTCTTGCCATATATATATATATATATATATATATATATATATATATATATATATATATATATATATATACAAAATATGAAATACAATATATATATATATATAAATATAGCTATATATATATATATATATATATATATATATATATATACAGCTTCATATTTTTATTTGCTAATAAATATATGTACATACTTGTACATCTAGGTAATGAATATATGTACATATTTGTACCGATAGATTTATCTATTTGATCTCATTTCAGGATATATTCGAATGCACTTAACAAATAACTTGATTAATTTATTGGTTGTTGTTTTTTCATTGTTTTTTTGACACGTTATAAACTTTGATGTGTACAAAGATAAGCCAATGGAACTGTCTGACAAATTAATTGATTGACAATTTTCAAAGATTCGCTGTTATGACGATCAGTATGAAATTAATCAATATCCGCATATATCACGTGTGGTAACAAAAATCACACTTAATACCTTCTCCATCGACATTAGTTTGATTATCTACTAGACTTTTTAGTTTTTTCCTGTTTATATTATTTTGGTGAACTTTATTTAATTTTTCTCTGCTTCGAAGAATTCACGTTTCAATTTATCAGAGAGATCAGATTTCTATATGGTAGATAACCTGTCAACTGTAGTATACGCCTATCCTATGCTTGTGTCAAAATCTTTTTCCGTGAATGAGATATTGCTAACTTAATATGTGAAATGGTCAAGAGGGTTACTATTTAGTATGAAAATAGTATCATTCTATTCTATGGCTGTTATATACTCGTTTCCCATCGATCTATCTATCTCTCCGTTTTATAAACGGAGAGATAGATAGATAGATAGATAGATAGATAGAGAGAGAGAGAGAGAGAGAGAGAGACAGACAGACAGACAGACAGACAGACAGAGAGATAGATTAGATATAGAGATGATGCATTCTTACTTTTTACACTACTGTTTCTGATTCCTCGTCTAGGTCATTTAACCCCTTGACCGTCATTTTCTTTGGGCTGACTTCTATCTGCTGGAGGTTGATTTTCTTCTTCTGTTCTTCTTACAGGGCTGGGCTGAGTTGGTCATTTAATTTAGGATAGCAAGAGTTAATTGTTCTTAATCAAGTTTTATTTCTTAGTCCATAATTCCGCCGCCGGGGGAGATGGACCTGGGAGCTGACAAACAGCGTCTACGCTCCTTGAAAACTGGGTCAAACCTGCTCTAAACTAGAAACTATTCCCACGCGTCAAATCGCGCGCCTTTTTTTCTATGTGTTAAGGTAATTAACCGTCCATTGCCGGTAACTTTCCATAGACTCTCTGATTTTAAATTAACGGCCCTAATTCAAATTTCTAGCTACAGATACGTTCACAATTTATGATTGCCAGTAGATTATAACAGCGGCACCATCTGGGCTTTAACGAGGCGCTTGAAGAACAACTTGATGGGAACTACAAAAGGACGCAACATGCTGTTTTGAACAAATCCTAGAACCAACATCTCACATAGCTGTTCAACCACTCACATCTTCTCTCATGAACCATCCAAGTTAAACGACTAAGATATGCTTAATTGAAACATGTTAAACTACTGCTAAAAAAGCATTGATGAACGCATAAGTGACGTTCCCCAGTGAACACACTGATACACCAGTGTATGTCGACCAGCAACGACTTACATTCATTATCTCTGCGCGAAAAATGGATACAATCTACAAGATTAACAAAAAGCAATGGCTGGTTGGAATGGATGGCTAGAGAGCATCAAGAATCGGGACTGTCAGCAGAACTTGATGATGATGATGGTGCTGCTGCTGCTGATGATGATGATGATTTCGTTTTTGAACATTCGCTTATTTACTAAAATCTGTTCTCTTAAGAAAATATTCAATTTCGGACGGACACGTTTTTATACATGGTAGAATGTATCTGGCATCCGGTACAAAAAATGGATGTAAACTGAATTAGTAAGACTGTGTTGCGTCAATTTTTGAAGCTGGAAGCACAGGTTTACTTATTAAAATTTTAAAAGGCTTAAAATACGCTGACTGTATATCTTGCAGAGGGGTACGCCAATCCAAAAGTGGTGCCAAGTGTATGACACTAAACTGTATCTAATGTTGAGTTATAGAGGTATGGGGAGTGGGGACAAAAGGAGGGCATTGTTGTTGTTTTTGTTGTTGACATCCATCCGTCTACGAAAGACGATGGAGTAGTGCCCATTTTTTGTGGAACTACGGCGCCTGAGCGGTTTGGTATGGAGGACGAGGTGTTGCCCAAACAGCAAATTACCCTCTCCACACTACCGCTATGATCCAAAGGAAGTGTAAGAATCCAATGCAGTTTGGCAGCGGTAGTGTCGCAGGAGTTGCTGGGTAGCACTGGATTTTAGCGTCTCACCACCTTAGGGACTCTGGCTCCGGAATTTTTTTCAGACGGCGTAAGATTAATATATATATATATTATATATATATTATATATATATATATATAAAACATCTTTCGTCGTCTGTTTGTATCCTGTTCAATAACAGAGTGTAGTAATTGTGTTAACTACTTAGACTCAAAATGTCGATCTTCTGCACCACTGATAAAATCAAGAGTCAATTTGTTCCCACCATACCAAAATTTGATCTGTGCGGCTTTTGATTTGTTCCCAAAGCTAACACTGCCGTTTAAAAAGAACGATTTTACACCTTGTAAAGTAGAACGTGACGAGGCAGCTGAGTAAAATATTGGAGATTGTTTTGAAAAGTGAAAGTTAGGCTAAGATAAGTGTATTATAACCAAATGAAATTATTTTGAAGTGTACCGGGCGTTAAGTTGATATTTATTTTTCACTGATATTAAAGGGACAAATCATGTGTTCATAGTCTTAATGACATTTCTCTGTGTAATTTAACCTCACAGATTACTACATTATAATATAACTGATGTTCACTATTTGATTTTCTTTTTGTTTATTTCCATGTGTTAAACGTAATGTAAAGACATATTTCCAATTTACACACGTAGATCAATTGAAAGACTGATTTATTGATTTTAACTGTCTAAGGTTATTTTATCCGGTATGGGGTTATTTTATACCTAAAAGTTAGAGCTTCGTGTTCATTGTAAACTCATATTTCCATTTTCTGTATAGTTTAAGTGTTTTCATTTTTACACAGAGTCCAATCAAATCTCTATTTAATATTGGAGATTCGCTTCCGAGTTTTGTCTGTAACAAAAATTACGTCACATTACTCAAAATCGTCATAACATAGAATAAATACACTGAAAATTTGAACATGCAGCATTAGACAGTCCTCATTGTTTTTTAAAACAAGTTTTAATAAATACATCACTGGTATTATATATCTATATATAGTTTGTTTTATTTTAATACATATTTAAAGTTTGCATTTCAAATTTTTTAATTTTTTAATCCTTTAATGAATTTGATGATTTGACTTACTTAGGATACAAACTCGCTGACATTGAATTTTTAACTCCCACCCCTCAGGCAATATGTTTCAAAAATCTATTTTTACATCGCCCGGAGTGCGTTTTTTATTTTGCCAGTATTAATAATCTTAAAGAGTTCTATTTGACCTATAAACAGGTCCTAACAGGTAATAAAATGATGGTTAAGAAAGCGCCTGGTATACAATGGTTATCGTCGTAGGAAATGGACAAAACGACCCTTGTATTTCACATAGCGCTAATACACTTGGGAAAGGTATGCATCCAATTATTCTCCCATCAGCTGTGGTTAAGGCAGACTTTAAACTTGGCATGGCAACCTGTCTAGGAGAAGGAAAACTCTGAAGTGAAACATGTTGAACTTGTGCGGAAGGGTTGGTATGTATGAAAATGAAAGAGGTAGTCCACACCCCTAGATCTTCAAAAATGTAGCTTCATCCCACAATGCAATTTGATGATATAACTTGGACACTTATTTTTGGAGGAGTTGTACCCCTGTGGTGGGAATACAGTCAGCGTATTCTCGGCCTCCTAGACAAGGTCTTCGATCGATCGAATCTATCCTTATATTGCAGCCTTTTTAAATTTTATCACAGCCGGTTTCATTGGTCTTTCTAAATGGGCGAATCTTAGTCGCCACAATCCTAGTGATTCACGTATTTATTACTCTTCGAAATACGCGTTTCGATTCTCATTGCTTGAAATTTTGATTTGTTGTCTGCGTTGAAGACGAGAACAAAATAGTCGGCTTCTCGCCATAACGTGTCTGACGTTTTCGTAGCCGATAAATCCGACAAGAGAGACATAAAATATAACAGACTCGGATGGCATTGGAATAAGCTGGAATGCATTACCTTCGCCTCATCACTTCTCACCACCCACACCCGACCCCCACACGTTTGATCCGATCGACTAGTAATTAACATGAGCGTGGAAACGTGATTCGTTTCCCCAATACCTGGGCAGACGAAATCGACGCACCAACTTGATTATTCTCTAATAAATTTCTAAAGCTGTCCAATACATATCACGCGTAAGTTCCCCCAAAATAGGGTGGGTGATGGAGTTTATGTAGCTTCAGATTTTGTCCTGTAGATAGCATATATATATATATATATATATATATATATACACGCAATTGAACAGACAGATACACACACACAATCACACAGACCGACACACAGACAGACACACAGACACACCCACAATCATACACATATATATTAGACATCCTACATACGCTTTCGTAGCGAACATATTTTTAGTATGTTCTATTTTCATGGTAATGGAACTTAAACTCTATCTTTATCAAATTTTGATTATCAAGAACTCTTGGGTGTTCTATATGTCTTGTTTTATTCTGAGATGAAATTCAGAATTTATTTTACAATATGTAATTTACATTTACTTGTAAAATCATTTTTATAGTTATGCTATTGTATGTTTATCATAATTATATCATTACATAATTACAACAAGCATCTATTGAAGACTGTAGGTAGTAAATTGATGTTTGAAAAACGAAAATGTTTGTAATGGAAATGTTTTTGTACTGACATTAGTTATCTCCCTAAACAATTCTTCGAACCTCTTACATAAAAAAACACGTCCCCAGTTATATGTATTTACGATATAAGTATATTCAACCAAATTTCTGTAAGATCAGAATTCTTACAATAATGGTTATGAGGAAAAGGATAAGTTTATTATCAGGCAAATAGAACTACAAATAGCAAAAAATGATTTTAACTCTAGGAATAAAAAATTACTTAAATATTCAAAGTTACATCCTAAATTTTAAATCAAAAATGAAAAAAAAACATGAAAAATAAATTAAATTTGAAGGATCGAAATAAGCAACTCGTTGTTTTTTTTATTATTAAAAACGAAAACAAAAATTTCGAAATATTCTCATAATGAACTCCTCACCAGGAACTTTGGGCCCAGATTAGATTCTGCAATAAATTGTCGATTACTATTTAAAAAAATATTTTTACTGAATTTATATCGGCATATTTACCCGATAAAGACTAATCAAATATGAACTTACTAACAATATAATATAAAAATGGATATACAATTAAAGTTTACGTTTTTACTTTAATTCTTTGCCTACTTTAAACTGTTCACTGTGGCTTTCCAGTCACTGCGATCCTTCCGTAAGCTGCTGGCTGCGGCTCTCGCACGTATCATTTCTTTACACTGAAAATCACTACGCGAACATGATAATAGGATTTTATCAGAATATAATTAATTCTGAGGTGAATATATAGTGAAATTTGAAATAACCCATCATACAGGTAAGTCACCAAGAATATTTGGTACAACCGTTGAGAAATTTTGATAGGCAAATATTTAAACATTGATAGTAACTTTTGGAGTCAAGAATAATTAAAATAATCGATTATACAAAAGAATGGTTTTAATGAGAAAAATAGAATTGAAAAGGAATAATAATTCATAGTTATTCCTTATATTCTCTTATTATTATTTTTGCTTCTTTGAATTCATGGTTCTTATATCAAACTATGAAAAATAGGAGAGCGTGCTTATATATATATATATATATATATATATATATATATATATATATATATATATATAATATATATATATATATATATTCTTTGTTGGGGTACCAAGTTTTTTGGTACAAGGTGATTCTAGGCTGATCCTATTCTCTAACCGTAGTTAGTTGTAGAGTTCAGGTTTCGTATGAGAGCTCAATGTTTAATTTCTATAAACAGAGCAAATTCATTAAATACCATGGGTATCGTGATTATGGACCATTTTCACTCGTGGGTATCTGGGGACTTGGCATTTGCCAGTGGGAATAAAATAAAAATAAAAACGTGGTCTGAAGAAGCTCGGGGGCCCCAGATACCCACGAGTTGAAATGATCTATAATCCGATACCCATGGTATTTAAGGCCCTTTTATTCACAATGTATATATATATATATATATATATATATATATATATATATTTGAAACTGCAACCTGTGTGGTCAAATTAAACGCCGTCAAGAAGCTTAATCTAGCTAATATTTTTACCATTTTCTTGTCAGATACGATAAGTCACGATCATTGTCTGGACCGGTGCACACCGTGTGTTTGCTGTTTTTTCCCGACTGTTGAATCTATAATTGCAACACATAGATTTTTGTGCACATTTTATGTTACGTTGTAATGATGCTATTCCGAATAGAAAAACTATATTGCTATGAGGTGAAAATTCACTTCAGAATAGTATAATTCTGACATAGCATGAAATGGGCTTGAAATCAACCTGTGTGGCAGTTACCGATTTACTAATTTCTTAAAATTTCAACAGCAAATATACGGTATAACAGATTCGTGTCATATCAGAGCTGGTTGTATCTAAAAAACATAGTAAGACATAAGCTAGATGGAGCTACTATTTCAAACTGCCTAAGTTTAAAATATGGGAAGTATTTCTGCCGTACTTATTATATTGCGTTTGACTTTAAATATTATCTGGAATAAAAATAAACGGTTGTTCTGACGATACAGTTATATATATATATATATATATATATATATATATATATATATATATATATATATCGTGAAGTCAGCAATAGCTGTCCCCCTGGTTCCGCCACTATAAGTACTAAAATAACATCCACCTTAACTGGACCACAGTTACGTTATATTTGAATAAAGCTTAAGTAAATCAATTACCTTGTTCGTCTTTTATTACAATGTAGAAATTAGACCTGTGTAAACAACATCATTATACATAATGTCGAGAGGACAAGATCTTAAGTATAAATAGTCAATATATAGATTAAAGTCATAGACGTGTATATATGTATACGAATATATATATGTGTGTGTGTGTGTGTGAGAGAGAGGGGTAATAAGTAATTAAAATAAGTAATTACAACGGAATATTATTGTTTGTTTTATCGCTTTTGTTCATCTCAACTTTTTGTTATCTCTTCCCAGATATCCGATAAAATTTCAGGAATATTTATGCCCTTTAGGAGTTGGCCAAAGAATCTTTCACGACCTTTCAATGATATTCATATCCTCATACTATTGAACTGTTTTCTGAATATTCTTGCTTTATTGGGACATTACTTTTGTAACACTGTCAGCAAACAGTACTGGAATGCGAATAGATAAGATATCAAAAACGCTAGCAACCAAAAGAAAGAAAGATGAATTTACAAAGTTCAACATATCGTTCAGTGGGCTAGGTGTAACAAGATATGCTTAATCTAGTACCCCCAGCCGAGATAGTTAGATATTTGACTTTATTACCTGTTGTAATGTATTAGTACTTTTTTTTTCAAATTCCAGTGAAAAACTTTTACTAGGATCCAGTTTTTTTTCTTGTACACTGCTTTGGTTGTTAATTAAGTTTACGGCAGGACAACACTTTTCGGGTCATTTAATGCTGGATCAATTAATTTTCATACACAAAGGAGTCAAGTTACTTACAGTATTTGCTGTTCCTTAAAGGGTCATCTAATTTAGTTCTGAACAGGAACATCGCTTCAGGGACATAATGGAGACTGGTGCTTTCAGCGTAACTTGAGTGTATCTGTTCACTGTATCTGTGCACACTCTGGTGCGATCAATTTGAAACACGAGCCATTCGTGCTAGCAATATTTTCGATTTTCTTGTAATCTTCGTAAACAGCCGTATTACCGATTAATCTGACTTTGTGACTCTTCAATCTGCTGTTTGCTTCTCAGCGTCAACTATTCGCAGTAAATCGCTTTAAACCGCAAACGCGCAGGTAGCCACCTTTTTATCTTGCATAAGATAGGCACTAAGTTTGATGGCGCCATTAAAGCCGGAAGTAATTATATTTTCTACGATCAATGACTAAAAATAAATAGAATCTACGTTAAAAAGTTCAGCTGATAAATGATTTTGTGGAGGTGCGTACTCTAATGGTTACCGTCATAGGAAATGGACACGGTGAGACGAGTTCAAATCCTGGAGGCGATTGCCTGCATTTCCCATGGTGATTAGTAGCATGGCTTGGATCTGTGCAGTAAAGTATGGGGCTAATGATCGGTGTGGCGCTCAGGCTCAGACGCTGAAACGAGCTCTTTGATCTAGTGCTAGCAAAAACGGTATAGATTCCCTTGCTGTCCGGCTGATACAGACAATTGGCCACTCCTTCTACTTTACTTACTTATTACTATGCTCCCTCACGCTATGGGTAAATAGTAGGACAGACTGGACTCTTTAATCTTGGTATTACGACCTGTTTAGGAGAGGGAAATCTGAACTCAAACCAAAGGAACTCTTCTCGTTAGTCAAAACTATTTTGTGACCTTCCTCGTTATAAATATAGATAAAAGGTTAAAGTCTATAGATATATAATTGCCTGTTCAATGTGTAAAGATGAATAAGAATTAATAAGGTCTTTAAAGGACTTCCATATGCTCGTATATAATGACTTTTTCCTTGTTCCTCTCTCAGTTCTCGTCCCATAAAATGCTCTGTGGGCGGGGCTTAGACTACAGCGATGCCCTGGGCATGACATTAAACTGTATCCATTGGTCAGGTTTGGGTTTTGTTGTTTGTTGCCTCTACTCACATACCCACTCTCACCCAGAGTTGTAGTACCTGTTAAGGTCACATAGAACTGTTTAAAATTGATCAGTATAAGATCAGAGAACCTGAAACAAAACTGCCTGCAAAAGATTATTAATTTATGATAAAAATAGTTATTTTAAGCCATATGTACGGATTATTAGTATAATCCTTGGAATCCTGTGTGCAAACTGTTTCTATCAGATTGGAAAACCTCACATCATAACTTTGTAAAGCAATGGTCAAAGCCATATAAAAATGGTGCAATTAAAGACTTCAATGGAACATTGAAACTAATTATGGCTACTGAGAGAATTCACAAATGAATGGATTTTTGGTGTCGAATAATACTTAAAGAGTTGATATACTGTTGTATAACTCTTTACTCTTTTTTATACATTTTTTTTAAAATTCTGTTTTCGTGGACATCCCGTCTTCTCTACTATGTGGCTTCTTCTATGAGGGTTGGATCATCTATAGTTTATCTGGGATGTTTTTATCTGTTCTTCTGATATGTTTTCTTGGAAATTCTTGGATCTTCATATCTGTGTCCGTTATTGTTCTTAGTAACGAACACAAAAAACTTGGATATTTTTTAACCTCTCTATTTAACCCAAGTTAACCATCACCCATAAGAAAAATAACCATCTTGAAGATACGTCTACCAAAGACCACAGCTAAACTCGCCTAAACCACAGCTAATCTAAAAAAAAATTCCAAATACTACTCCACTCTCACGAACTGAACTGACCAATCAAATAACTACCACAATGTCAGTAAAAAGCTGAGCCCTGTAAATTTACTTTTTTTTTTTTTCATGATTCAGAATTATCGTTATTTTTAATTTCTGCTCTACCATACATACTTTATAGGCAACCTACCACATAATTTAAGAAAAACATTAAACAAATAAACCAAACCATAATATATTCACATCTATTTATCTATGTTCGCATGTTCATGTCCGTTTTTATTTATATCTATGTCTTCATATAATTTTGGTACCACGTGCAATTAAGCCTGTGCTCGTTGTGTAGGCAATGTACACCACGAACGGATTTTAAAACCTGGGTGAGGCTTTTTGCATTCCATTCAGCACTAATACCGTCGGTAAAGCTATGAATCAAACTATTCACCCTCCACCTATGAGTAGATAGTAAAGTAGACTAGGCTCTTCTGAATTTAAAGCTATAAAACTTCACATAAAATGACCTTGTGCTGCATCCTGCTCGTGTGGATGTGTTGAATACGTACGTTGAATTATACATGGATTATAATTTCACTTTTCTTAGAATCTGTTCATGATGAGTTATGTGAGCAGTGTAATAGAATCGTGTGGTAGGGGTGAACAGAAAATAATGGGATTCTCATTATCGCAATAAAGTGATAAACCACGATTCTAGGCCTTGGGTTTGATAGTCGCAAAGTTTGGCTGTACAAAAAATATTTTAGACTTTTTGGCAACAAAGTTCTTTTGATCGATTTCTCAGACGAACTGATGGCCTTAAATGACACGTGGAATAAAATTGAAACTGGTGGAATTTTCAAGAAGATATTAGGATTCTCTATATAACAGGTTAACTGGGATTAAATGAGGAGTTGGACTACGGAATTTGCCTGTATCAGTTGGGGCTGAGGATTTTGCCTGTGTCAGTCGAGGCTGAGGTCGTGATTCGGGATTGGTGTCATTGATATGTGAAGCCTGATATTTAATATTTTACACAGGACGAAGTTAAAAACATACCTATTAATGAAGCCGACACCCTCTCTCTCAAGAACAATAAGTTGAAGGAATTAAATAAATAAGTCATATTTGAAAAGCAAGAAGTTTTGTTAATTATCTTCATACTACAGCGAATTCCTTAAAGAGATTTATGAATGAACGTACTGAGCGTAAGTAAGACGTCTGCAGATATTTGTCAACAAAGGAAATTGACCGGAACGGAATAGGCACGCGACCTGGCCCTTTCTGAACATAAATGAAAGAAAGGAGGAAGGATTCCTTTGTGGGCTTTAAGGCAGACTACTAGATCCTGTGTGTGATGAACAAGTCAACCCCAAGGACGTGTACGCTCGCGAATAGAAATGAACGAGCGTATCGACTCTGATACAACTTGTAAAAGTCCTGTTAGTGCCGTGCATTTTGAGGCACGGTGACAAACCCCGCCACGTAACAGCAGAAAATTAAAAAAGACGACTAACAAAAAAAAACAAAAAAAGAAAGAATGTTTTAATTGTAATATCGTATCATCTTTATTATTTTAATTTTTCGGACTATTGATGTCATCTTAATTGTGGCATTTTAAAACAACTATTCCGCCGCTGTATCCCCCGGCCTTCATCAAGTGTTCACTCTATCTATTGAGTTTTCCATTCTGTCTCCATTGTTGTAATGTATCCAGTCCGTACCGACTTGATATTATCTGCCTGGTTGTTTGAGATGAGGCTTGAAGTATATTATTGTAGTATATAAAATCAAAATAATACACATCAAGCCTCGTCTCAAAACTCCACATAAATAATATCGTATTATCTGGTCGATGTTTTTCTACTGAAATGGAAATCTGTATTAATAACTTGGAAGATTTCCGTATCTCCCTTCAGTAGACTGGTTTGAATAGCAATAAATATGCATAATTACTTTACCTAGAAGTTTTCAATATAAAACGAAACTCTTTGTTCATGGTGAAGAAAGCGGAGCTCACTTCGGAGCGTAGTTGTCGCATTTTTTGTGATATAAGGTGTGTGCCAGTTCCCTGCCTATACTTATATACTAGGTGAGATTATGTGGTCTGATCCTTAGCCAATCGCTGGCCATACTGCGTGGCTGATATATTACTTGAGCGCTGATTCTTTCTCAGTTTACTAGCAGGCATCGACGAAAGAACCTAGTAATCTCTACCTGAGAGGATAACCAAAGGAACCAAATCGGAGGACTCTCTACCTAGAATCAACTGGCCAATTATGGCCCTTAAAAACTTAACAGTAGTCAGTAAATATAAACACTACCCAGTTGGAAGCTATCTAGTTCATTATGTAAAAAAGTTTTTTTTTAATTTACATTTCAAAACATTAAAAAAAGAATAAAATGAAAAATAAATTATTTATTTTATCAAAATAATTAATTGCATTTCATAAAACCTTCCCAATTAAATTTCTATGTAGTTCTTCAAACTGGGAATATAAAATAATGAATACACTTATTGATTACTTAAATCTAGCAATCTGAAGAATTGTTATGCGGTTGCCTCCCCACTAAAAACCTCAGCGCCTGACTATAGTAGACATGGTTGATATGAACAGACCTAAAGTTCTATCACCTGAACTCTCGTTTTAAGGACATGGGGCAGTAAGACATGAGACGAATATATTCATAAAAGTGTTTACAGTGACAGTGCAGTGGTAAGGCATATATCCGGGTGACCAATAAACCCAACTTCCGATCGGTAAGGTGTGTCGAATCATAGATGAATAAAGGCGTTTACTTCAACGACCGAGAAGAATACTCTACGCTTTTTTATTATCCTTCTTAGCGGTTGGAAAATGTTGCAAAATATATATATAAACGTAAGTGGATTTTTTTTTGTAATCATGTGCCTGTCTCTTACTTCATTGTATGTAGAAAACGAAAGGTAAATCTCTTCGTATCCGTCTCCTAAGACCTTTTTTCGAGAACCCTTAAGGACATCTACAACGTCACACAAAAAATGAAAATCGATATATTTCATGTCATTTCATTTGAAAATTCTTTCTCTATGAAATATTTTATGTATCTGTCGATCTATCCCTGTTCATATCATGAACATATGGATAGATATTAACATATATATAGAGAAATATATATATATATATATATATATATATATATATATATATATATATATATATATATATATATATAGATAGATAGATAGATAGATAGATAGATATGAAATGAGTTAGATATACATTCATATAAATATATCCATATTTAAATATATATAAACACATAGATATGAAGGGAGATATATAGATAGATACAAATTTCATAGTGAAATATTTTTCAAAGGAAATGACACGAGATATTCAATTTTTTCACAGATCAATGTTAACTTCAAAAACTGTTGAAGTACCCTTTTATGATACGTTTGACAAGGACGTATATTTCTGTTGGTTTTAATGACATCAAATCAATGTACTTTTATATTCAGTCAGCTGAACTGATTTAAATCTGATTTAAAAAGTCTTGAAAATTTGTTGGACATTTTCAAAAAAGATTTGCCTTGAGTCCCCATGATAGTCTATTCAAACAATATAGGTTTTATAATTTTTTGACGTTGTTCAAGACCAACATATATTATACACGATATACACCAATAGTTCTGCTAGCAAAAAATACTATTGTTAAAAATTAATCTATTTCATTTCATGTATCGATCCAGCCCCTCCAGCATGATCAGGATGTGACTGATCAAAATCTTGGTCAACTTTTCTCTGGGATTTTGAGTTAAAAACAGACCAATCAATCCAGGCCACAGTCCTGAAGAAAATACTAACGATGATGAATTACATGGATTAGAGTAGGAGTTCTAAAAGTAGTTTTAACTGAGGTAAAAAGAGTCCCTTTGGTTTGAATTCAGAGTTTTTCTTTTCCTAGACCAGTTGCCAGCACAAGGTTGAAGACCCTAATATTTTCCCGTAGCTGGATTTATACCCTTTTCCAGCCTCATACAGGATTTGAACTCGTCACTGCGATCATTACCTGTTTCAATGTAACGTGATTAAATGATAAATGGAAAACTTAATGCTTACTGATTTTCATAGTGTTAGGAGGAAGTGGGGTTACTGTATGATATGTAAGACAATTTTCAACGGGTCATGACCTCAATGTGTTTTTTATGCCTTAAAAATAATACACGATTTTTGACAAATTAGTTGAATTAAACCCAAGTAAATGCGATTTATTGTTTTAACAGCATATAAATCTGACTAGGGATATTTTCATTACGAGAGGTTATGGACCGTGTTCATGGTCACTTCATATTTTCATTTTCGTGTAGTAGTTTTTAGGTTTTTGTACACGATCCTATCAAAAACTAATGATTAAAAAAGATATATTTGACGCGTATATAGCATCCTACCAAGTAATTACCTAAAAGACGTTGGTTCTATGGCTATCAAGATACTCCCCACTCTCCAGATATCCAGAACTGGAGCCTGGATTCAGTTTAGAGTTGTACCTAGGACACACCTTTTTGCGGGTTTTACCCTTTTTCAGGAGATTCCATCGGCGTAATATAAGCCCTTCCGACATAGCTGTAAATGTATTTGAAATATAACAATTATGTATCCAAACAGTACATCTTTGCGAAAGAACAGAACTCATTTTATTTGTTATAATTTTGACTAGGAGCCCTTTACTCCAGGCAACTCGTCCTTAATGTGCCATGTGTATGTCAACAGAATTTTCAAATAAAGAAGGCACAGAGGAATAAAGCTAGATCAACATTCGTTGGACTAGAATATTTTAATTCATTTCAATTTTGAATATTTGATTTATTTTAAAATTGTCAATACGTTCCATTGTACTTGTTATATGCCTTGGAAAATGAAAGCATTTCGAAGCTTTTGCATAAAACGATAGTTTAACTCTTAAATTGATTTGACTCTTCGAGGTTCTCTTAATGCATTTTATTGAATTGAAAAAAAAAAGTACACTGTCCAATTACAATAAATATTTCAACATAATTTAAAATCTTAATATATTTATATAAAAGTGTATGTAGATGTTTTCCCTCTGCAAGGAACATAGGAATGTCAGATTTTAAGTGATTTATCGAGTAATAATGATAAATCGGAATAAGGAAAATAATATTTCACACGTTCAATATTTGTCTTTTGTGAAAGGATGTTGGAGTATTCCTTTATGGTTAAGGAAAATGTAGAAAATGCTTTTGAGGCGATTGAAAATGATTATTCTTACTTTTCTACTTTATAAACTATTCATTTTGTGGTTTCTCTTTCAAAATTGCCGAAACAAATATATCACACTTGAAGAAATCACATTTTTTCAAGTGACATATTTGGCAATATAATGTAAATTTTCTCCAATTCGAATATCCCACTGTCAGCTGGGAGTATAGAATACTTTGACTACTACTCTGCATATGGGTAAGACCCCTCCAATTAATCAGATGGTCATGTCAAGCTGTAGCACCTATATGATTGTCGCAACGCTATCGTCTTTATGACAACCCTAACTGATTTTTTATGTGTTCTTATTTAATTTCGTTAGTCTTTATAATCTATACATATAAAGGGTAGTTGGTGTGTATGTATGTTGGGAGGAAACTATGAAAATAAAACAATGACAAAGTAAATATATATACACATTCACTATCATCAGAGCTTGCTTTTTGTGCAAAAATAATGAAAATAGAAAGCGGTGGCTGAGGCTCATTGGTATGCTGTTAAACTGTATCTAATGGCGAGGTTCCAAATCTGGAACTCTGGGTAGTGTGGAGTACCCCTTCCTTGTCATTAATCCAAGGTCTCCTTGCAGTCGGAGAGGTACTACCTGTTAAGGTACTATCCATTGGTTAAATAGATAAAAAGGGGTCTTAAAATGTGTTTTAAAAAATGAAGTTTTAAGGAAAAATTGAATACCCAACAAAAAAGAATAAAAAAACGACTTCAGCATAAAATAATGCAGGTTGAATTGCCTTAAAATTCAACCAACTAAGCAATTGTCCGAATATCATTTGAAACGTAAGAAAAATACACTGCACACAATGTATTCGGATGTGCTCAAACGAGAGAGGGTTAAATAATGAAATTATTCATGTCTATGAGGTCAGAGTATAATTATTCATGTTTATGAGGTCAGAGTAAAATAATAATTATAAGAAAAAAAAAACAGAACTAAAGAGCTCAATACAACTGTTTGATTATCTGCTCTTACTATGGGTCTAGATGAATAGGTGTTATTTACTAAGTTTGACTCATTCTAGTTGAAAGGTTATTCGTTGCTTACTTTAACTGCTATTATAAATTGGTCACTATTTTAAGTACTAAAACCATCACCTTTTAACTTCGGTGATAAAACAGAAACCGGATCTTCCATCATGATTTGACTTTAAGTCAGTTAACAAAAATAAATGTCATAGCAACAAGAAAAAAGGCAGGAAGAGAGATCACTTATTCTCAGTCTCATATAAAAAAAAGATAAGGATAAATCAATAAATAAACGTTATCACGATTCAGAGTCAGGAATTTAAGAAATGTTTCCCTAAGAAACGTTTTCAAATGACGTGGTTTTTACTCTGATTAATTGGATTGGTTAATTACATGTTTTTATAAGAATTGTTTTTAATTGCAGTATGTAGAAATAAAATAGGTGAGCTCCTAGGTACATATATAGATAGATACAAAAATGTATACATATCTGAACAAAAGCAACACACACATACACACACACACTCACACTCACACACACACACACATATATATATATGTGTGTGTGTGTGTGTGTGTATGTGTGCGTGTGCGTGTGCGTGTGTGTGTCCATGCATACAAATACTGTGTACATGCATATATCTGATCACGTAGATAGATAGACCCAGTCATATATGACTTAGACACTTATATTTGAACAGATTGAGATAGATAAGTACATACATAAACATATGTATACAATCCTAAATACATACAGATGTCCACGCATGCATGCTAACATAAATACGTAGAAATATTGTACTTATATGGGAACAAAGATAGATAGATAGATAGATAGATAGATGCATACATATATATTTTTATTGAGTTGGTACAATCATGTGATCAATATTTATGTATATCCAAACAAAGACACAGACAGATATATATATATATATATATATATATATATATATATATATATATATATATAATATATATATATATATATATAACGAGTTTACCTCATTTGTTAAAGTCTCATCCAACAGAAGACACTGATTAAAAAAAAAAACATTTTTTTTTATCTGTGTCTTCTGTTGGATGAGACTGAACTTCTAGGGAGTTTTAGAAATTTATTTAAATTAAAAAAAAAAATTTACAAATGATGGTTAATTGAGTTTTTCCTTCTTTTCAAAGGTAAATATTGCTCTGTATCTAAATTTATAGATTATTATACATTGAGCTCTCTCCAGGGAGTATATAAAAAAATCTTGTATTTATTCTCTATAATAATTATACAGTTAGATTTTGAAGATCCCATATATCATCATTTTTTTATATATATATATATATATATATATATATATATATATATAGAGAGAGAGAGAGAGAGAGAGAGAGAGAGAGAGAGAGAGACGAGAGGAAGAGGGACAATAAGAGGCAGAACAAGTCCATAAATATGTTTGGATGTCAGTTCATTATATTAAAAAACAATAGGCATGTGGTGTAATAGGTCGGTCCATCCCGTGACCTGAGAGAATCATGTCACATGTCCGCCAGGGCTGGAAGCTTGTACGTCAAACAAAACCTAACGCACTGTATGACTCTCCGCAGTTGAACATTAGATTTGAAATGTTACACTACATTACAAAATGAATAGGATAACCTATGTAACAATGAGATTGATTACTCAGCTAAAATAAACATTAACGAAATAGATATTTCGATTGAGATTTAGATAAAAGGATTGAACACAATGATGCTGACTAAGAGAAAGCTTAAGAAAAGCTAACTCGTACCATTAGATAAAAAACAAAAAATCTTTTTAAAATCATTAAGATATCTGTATATCCAGCAAGAAGAATTTTCAAGTAAATTTCCCTTTTTTTTCTGATGCATTTCTGAAAACGTAATTAAACCAAATTTTATTGAAATTGTTGAAGATCATTTTAAGACCTGCGGCAGTCAGCAATTTAAATGTATCTTTTTTCTTTTACAATTGACATCAACTTTCTGATCATTAGTTTCTGGCTTTTGACAACGGGGTGTGGGAAGAAGGGAAAATTATGTATATTCTAAACATTCGTGCTTAAGAACAAACGCATAAAAGAACACACACACACACACACACACACACACACACACACACATATATATATATATATATATATATATATATACATATAAATTCTTTCATGTTAGAATTTAGAAAGAGAAAAGCAAATGAAATAATGCTTGCTTGGAACCTAAAAGTTCAGTATTTTTGAAGCAGTACTAAAAGTATGAATCTTTATGTTAAGTTTTATTTCTTATTAATTATCAAATGATTTGATACTATGCCGATTACGTTGTTTTTCATTATATACAGCTAGAGAGAGAAACAGTTAGGATATGTGTGTCTTTAAATGTCAGCAAGATAGATACAAAAATACGTGTCGGCACTCCAATAAATAATTTTTATGCATTCAACATTTTCTTTCCTTTAATTAATTTTTCAACATAGAATTTACCATTCTAGTTTACGTGCGACAAGGCAAAACGTATAAAATGTCTTTCAAGAAAGTATCTAGTCACATCATACAAACACATCATAAGCTACTAAAGGTAATTATGCTAAGTAGCCTTCAAAATAAACTCATATTCAGGGATCTCCATCAGTTGCTTCGTGACGTGCTTCTTAATCCCATTCACAACGTTTCGACCTATCTTTGAGAAGAGCTATGAATCGAAGTGATTCCCATCCGAACTTGAGGGGATGGCGTAATTTAACTAAATGATGCAATGTTTCCTCACCCCTCCTTGTGCTCATTTTCGAGAAAGATTTGTCGACCGCACGTTTTAGTCGAATGTATATAAGCCACAGGTCAGCACGACAAAGAAGCAAAAAGGAAACAGAATTCCAGAATCAACCCATATTGTCCCTTTTATTTACTTTTTAGGTTTATTATTGAGGGAGCAGCACACTTTATGATATTGAATTTGGCTTTATCTTACTCTAATGACGGTCGTTCTTTTGTATGTTAAAAACTTTTTATATTTTTCTATTATTATTGTTTTATTTTATATTCAAAATAATAATAAGTAAAATAAAATGTCTACAAATACATTCTCTCGGTCGAAACACGTGTCGGCACTCCAATAAATAATTTTTATGCATTCAACATTTTCTTTCCTTTAATTAATTTTTCAACATATTGTCGGATTCACTTCCATTTTTCAACTTACACCACACACACACATACACAATATATATATATATATATATATATATATATATATATATATATATATATATATATATATATATATATACACACGCTACTCCTATACGCGAAAGCAATCATACAGAAACGCTGGCACTTGCGCACATATGTGTTATTGCAGTTAGATATGAGTACCTCGGTGCAGAAGAGCTTATATTGTCAAACTGGTTTTGCCACTGTGAAAGTGAAAGTTGCACAATACATAAGCACTTTCCCGAATTTTTAAAACTCAGGGAAAATATCTTTTCACTCATTTACAGTCGATCCATTTTTATTTCTGGTGATTTACATTAAGTTTACCTAACATCATTCTCATCATATTCAAAATGGCTGCCTCACAGATTTCTATTTTACCATTCTAACAAATAAATGAGTAAACATTCACATTTTAAAACTTTTTCTTGGGATAATGTCAACATTTCCGACGTTAATATTTCGGGAAATTTATTGTAATTATAGATATTAATTTTTTTAATCTTTTTTTTTCAATATCGACATAATTTTGTTATGCATAATTATGAAGCAAACAAAGATTAATGCAGAAAATGAGGTTCTTACCTGGAAAGAACTTATTAATCCCTTATGAAGATATTTTATATTGCTTAAAGCCATTCGTACAATTAAAAAAAAAAACAATTCTTCTCGTTGTCTTACACGAGCGCTATTATTAATGCTGTCAAGGACAACCACTCTAATCAACAGGGAGTGACTGGAGGCTTACCACCTGTCACTACTCACAACCTGGACGTAGCGAGTTCAATTTCTGCAGGCTCCAACCAAATAAAGAATTACAAAACTATTGGGTATTCATACTTAACATTCATAAAACTCAATTAGTAGAAAAATTTTGAGTTTTTACATTTAATATTTATTATATATATAAAAATTTTTCATTTTCTTTAACTCTAAGACAGTTCAAATTGATTTTTCTAAAATCTAAAATTTGATGAATAGAAACATATTTTGGATTAATTTTTCATTTAGTTTTTCATTCTGTAATTGTACCAATATCACATCATTTTACTAAACAATATAACTAACTTTTTAGTGATTCTTCTAATTTTTGTTATCGTCTTGTGTTTGTTTCGGTGTTGGTAAGTCGGAGTCGAAAATTAATAACTGGTGCAAGAGTCGGCAATTTGTAGGCGAAGAGCTTGCCTTAAAAGATGCACTATTCTTAAAAATGTGCTTTTAGTATAAACTTTGTAAAAGAATAAAAGCTTTGTTAATCATTTTTTGATTGAAAAACATACCAATAGATATGTTAGAAAAGTAAAGACAGAATATTTCCGCTTTATAATGAAAAATGTTTAAAAACATAATTCAATTTAATGTATAACTTCCGAAAAGATAATTAAGATATTCTGTGATAATTATTTGATTTTAATGGTTTTAAAAATCAAATTATTTTTGCCGCAAGATTTTTTTCTATTCTACTTTTGGAACATCGACATTGTCATAACATTAATTTTCCTTTTTTATTCTTCTTTCTATCCTTTTTCAATTTCTTGTTCGATTTTCTTTTTTAACAGATAAAGGCTGGGTTCATATTGCCTCATTCTGAAACGCACCTGAAAGGGAATTCCGATAGAACGACGCATTTATTTGCTATGGCCACGCATGTGCTTCTATTTATGTGGTTACCCACGTAATTTCTTTTTATTTTAATCCTCCCTGGGGGATGAAAGTACGTGCTAATGAGTCGGTGTACTGGCCTGGGATGGATGCCTCAATCCGCAATATTAGGGCCAATTGCACGGTATGCTCAAAAATCGCCCCTAGTCAACCACGTGAGCCGATTACTTTGACAAAATCTCCTGATTGGCCATTTCAGCAGATCGCCATGGATCTATTCGGGTTTGTATTGGGTTACAAGCGTTTGTTGCCATGTCTTCCCAATTCGACGGTAATTGAAACTTTGATTATTCTTCATTTCCCCTCCCCCCCATTGCGTGGGCGTAATGGCCTTTGAGGGGGAATTAATTCCTTTCGACCCGGCCGATTACAGGGGAGTAATCTTGATAATGCACAGGGTATTTTTGATGGCATTGGCTTAGGGATTGGAGTGATATTGGGTGAGGTAAGTCTGGAATATCTCTCGACAAATTTAGATGATCTTGGAGGCGTTTGTTTGTCCGTGATGTAAGTGATATAGGATGAACCAGCCAGTCAGCACATACAAGGTATGCAAGATTCCCAACATAGAATAGATCCATCATTTGGAGGTTTTCTTTGGTCAGCTTTTCACTTGCAAATGTTGCAGCATAGCTTTTGGATGAGTCAGCAGAGATATCAGCTTTGATGAAGTAGCTTTCCCAATCTTCAGGTTCCATTACTGTTCCCAGCGCCATATTGAGTTATACTTAGCTAGCTGCTGTTATTCAAATCAACAATAGACTAACTGAAATCAATAGGGGAGAGGCACGTGAATTACATACTCCTTTTTTTGTTTTAATTCACATTCTTCGTCACTTGTCTTATCTTCTTATTGTTTCCCTAACATTTCTCTTTTCTAAGACACATATTATTACAATTGTCAGTATCATTAACATTTCCCCATTTACTTATATTAGTATCAATTTCCCCTTGCTTAACTAAACTATTCCTGTCAAATTCCATTTTCAAGGGAAAGAAGAAAATAACTTTATTTGAAACATAATGCAAACATGTATTTCCTCTTATTAAAAAATATATCTACTCAGCCATTTTTCCTTTTAAACTATACATTTCCATGAATTTCTCATTCTTTTTGACTTCCGTTGCTCGAGGGAGCATATCTTCCCCCTTTCTATTTGGCGATGCGTAGGAAGAAGTAGCTCATCTTACATAGATGTGATATGTTTTGTAGACAATCATGTGGAAGTGCATGAATTATTTTACAGGTATTTGTGAAGCTGTGGTTTGTGTAGCAAAAGAGCAAATTCGTGACACCAGCAAAATATCTAATTAAAGTGAAAAAGACTAGAAGTGATAATCGTAAAAAACATAGGTACATCTATATCTACTACTATATATATATATATATATATATATATATATATATATATATATATATGTGTGAGAATTTCCCCTGCAATGTGTGTGACGGCAGTTGCAAGTCCAGAATTGGACTAACGAGCCACCAGAGTGTCCAAGACTGAAGATATGGAGTGACGCCATCGTTGTCTGCGACGGACTTCCAAAAGAAATATAAGGTAATAGAATGTCAGAAAGAACTATAATCTTGTTGTTATTGAAATGATGAGAAAAACAGTTACAGTAATCTTAGTTAGATATGGAGTTAGCTCACCTTGAAGTAAGTATATCATAATATTTGTTTTTTCTCTCCTAATTTCCTTGTCCTAAATACAATGTCTCCCATGGTGTAAACACAGAAGAGCTCAGATTCGATTCCTAGACCACAATAAAAACAAGATTTGATGTGTGTACCATATCCTCGAGAAAGTAGTCTGATAGAGAGGATTCATATCGGTAGAAATACATTTATCACCATATGATTAGTATTTTAGCATTTTCTATGCTCTGTATATAATGCCCCAATTATTATGCATTGAGCCATTAACATAGACTATGCCGATTTTAATATTTCGATATAAAAGAAGGCCTGGCTTAGAATCATTCCCAATACCAAATTGCCTGATATGTATATATATATATATATATATATATCATCCAATACCAAATTGCCTTTATATATATATATATATATATATATATATATATATATATATATATAATATATATATATATATATATATATATAAACAGGCAATTTGGTATTGGGAATGATTAAATGGCACAAACATGTCCCCCGGTAGAACTCAATGCAGGGTAATGGTATCATTACACGCAGAGGAATATTTACACATACATATGTGAAAAAACTTAACATTTCACATAGCGCTAATACTCTTGGAAAAAGTATGAATCTATATATTCTTACCCCAGCTATTGGTAAATAGTAGGGTAGGATGGACTCTTTAACCTTGGATAGGGAGTGAAACCCATTGCGTAAGTGGCTAACTTGCTGGACTTCGACGCCGTAGTCAGCGAGTTCGAACTCAATTTGTTCTATTATGTTTACTTTCGGACCTATACACATAGTGCATGGTGTAATGAGGCGCATGGTGTAGTGGTTATAGTAATAGGAAATAGTCTCGTTGGCCCGAGTTCAATTCATGGACGAAGATGTTTGCATTTCATTTTGAGCTAATACCCTAGGGAAAGGTTTGAATCCAATTCTCCCTCTCGCTATGAGTAAATATCAGATCAGACTAGGCTCTTTAACCATGGCTAGGTAAACATTCTAAAAGAAGGAAAACTCTGAATTCAAACCTGTTAAACAGCGCTTAAGAAACTGACCTTGTGTCGCATCTTGCTCGTATGGAGGGGTTGGTAAATATATAATCCTGACATGTACGTCTAGAATGTGGTCGGGTGAGCAATTGTTTCCGGGACTTGGGAGGGGTGACGTAGTGTAGTTTTTGGTTCTGAAGGGTTTTTGTTTTTCATTTGGATTGACTCTTTAGGTAGGTGTTGTTTGTGGAATTGTTAATGAAAATAAGCAACTTACCGCAGTTTTGACACATGCGCAAGAGTAATAATAGCAAATACGAAAATGCGCGCGAATGAAATCTCACATTTTATACACGTACGGAATAACATTTCTGATTGTTTTTTTTTTCTGATTATAGAATTGGGTGACGTGAGTTCGAATATTCTTATTACAATTTCGCAGTCCAGCAAGTTTGATGCAACCCCGAAATTTAGAAAATGTATTTGATAGAAAAATGTAACAAAACTATAAAAAATGAGTATAAGATATTACAACTAATTGAACTAAATAATGAGACCGTCATTGGTTTTATAGTCATAGTTTTATAGTTGTAAATATTTTCGGATTAATAATCTGTCTGTGTTGTTTATTATATATATTAAATGACAGTTCAGCATGCATATATGTAATTAAATACGTAGTAATAAGTGAAAAATCTTGCAAAAGTATTAAATGATATATATATATATATTTCTATATATACATAAACAGTGAGAGAGAGAGAGAGAGAGAGAGAGAGAGAGAGAGAGAGAGAGAGAGAGAGAGAGAGTGTGAGGGAGAGAGAGAGAGTGAGGAGAGAGAGGAGAGAAAAAAACAATAGGCTGATAGATAGATAGACATATTCAAATATGTCTATCTATCTATCTATTTGAATAAGTTATACGTCTAGAATATAATATATTACAATTGGATCTATGACTAGAATACGATAGGTAGGATGATAGTCAAAGTAACTCTAAGCCATTTGTTTTATATTTGGTTTTCTATTCCTGCAAAATATAGATAAGTATATGATACATTAGAACAATCCATCTCTCTCTCTCTCTCTCTCTCTCTCTCTCTATATATATATATATATATATATATATATATATATATATATATATATATGTGTGTGTGTGTGTGTGTGTGTGTGTGTGTGTGTTTGCATTAGTATTGATATGTGCTACATTTATAACTAAATAATGTTGAATATTAACACACACACACATATATATGTATATATATACATATATAGTTAAGAGATAGATAGATAGACAGATAGAGAGAGAGAGAGAGAGAGAGAGAGAGAGAGAGAGAGAGAGAGAGAGAGAGAGAGAGATATCAAAGAATATTTAAGACATTTGATTTGATTTTATATCCTGTGAAAAATGTGTACTGTCAACACATTGAGCTGTTTTACTGAATTCAAAATAACATTTCCCCCACCAAAAGCAACAAAACAACAACAACAAAAAAATTACTAGAACCCACAAAGAAATTCTTTTTTAAATATATCAGAGATTTTCTCAGACAGATACAACAGATAATTTTTATGTATTCTTGTAAAGATTAATATTCTTACACTCAAAATAGATGGGAATCATTACAAAGATATAAAGATAGTTTTATAGATACACAGTCTTAGTATATGGCGAATCATTTTTATTATTGTTTCTCTATCTATTTCTTTTATCTTCTCTTATTTACGCTTTTTTAAGAGGTATTATACTTCATCATTTAATATTCGAGCATAAAGATTTAACATCCATCCAGCAAATCTGAAAGAGACTCGAATTTTTTTTTCTACTGATTTATTTTCAGTATCGTCATTTTTCTTCATAACGTTGGTCTCTACCATTCTGAAAAATCACGCTAAAGTCACATTTTCTAAGTTAGTATTTCGGAGTATTTTTATCAATTTATTTTTATGGGAGATGTAATAGAAAGAAGTCTTCCAGTTCCACTAAAATAAATCAACGCAGAAACATTCTCGTCGAACTCGCAAACCTTCTTGTCGAACTCGAGAGCCTTCATGTCGTAATCGCGAGTTGTTATGGAACTTTGTACATTCTTTAATCCATTGGGGTTGGTTGTCCTCATTCTGTTAAACATGAACCCATACAAGAGTTTAGCTATGTTTAGTATTTTTCATTATTATCACCCGTGGTCAGGATTCAACCTGCAACCTACAGATAATTGTCACTTAGAACTGTATTAACTTAAACCTTATTACCGTTGTGCCAAGTAGGTTACCGAGTTCGACGAGAAGGTTCCTGAGTTCGACAAGAAACACCTGAAGAAGGCCGAAGGGCACATCAGCCGAAACGGCGCCGTATATCTAATAATGAAGATTAAGACAACAGTCCGAAAATTTTAAATAATATTAATTATCAAACCTCGCCTGAAAAATTCAGACAAATAATATCAACAAAAACAAAATAAACTTATGATGAATTATATTTCGTTCCTACTCTAATTTTAAATCCGTATCAAACTATTTTGAACTTTCTTTCCTGTAATTCGCGGAAATATGAAGAAAAATGAATCACTATTACATGAACCAGAATTTCAACATTCGTTGATATTTTTTCTTCTTTCGTCAATTCAAATCGGACGATAACCATGAAAACTTTCGCCACCTAACTTGAAATGAATAGAAAAATGTTAACGTTTTTTTTATAATATATTGTTTAATTTAAAAGATGTAATCAGAATATATTCGCAAAATCCAGTAGAAAATATCTAGCTTAGAATGAAATTAGCATTAATAGATTTGAATATTTAAAACAAAGAAACATCAATGTTTCAAAGGCAAACCGATATTAAATCAAAACTTTCAAAACTTTAAAAAATGATTTTGATTTGAGGACATTTTATTCAATTTTTAACTTTTTATTTCGTTTTTTTTTTTAATCCTTTATTTGATAAATCTCATGTTTGTTATTCGTTACCATGTCTTACCTGACATCTTTATTCATGTTCAGAATTTTATCAAATGCAGTTTGTAACCAGATGCAAATATTATTCTGTATATTTCAGTTGCCTTGTTTCTTTTTCTTTTTAAATTCAGTAATTAATCATTCCTTCTATTTCTTTTCAATTTCGGGTTTCATCTTTCCAAAAATATAATCACCTTGCTTTGCTTTACTTGTTCTTCAATGTTCTTACAATATATACAAAATACAATCTGCACAACAACAGACACCTAAAATCACTTAATCGCTTAGTAGATCAATCTACATAGCTAATTTTTTGGTTGTGTTAATTATTTTTCATTAAATGAATCGTTAAAAACTTTCTTAGTATATTTTCTATATTGTAGGTTTTATTCGCTTTTTTTCGCTTGTTATTGTCATATAGTACGTAAATAATAAAAATGGAATTGTATGTTTTTCCTATAAATAATGTCCGACGAAACCTTGGAAGAGAGAAACAACAAGATTTAACGGGATTTGTTTATTCAACCATGTAATTGCTAATTAATCTGTTCACCTTGTATCTTTTCTTAGTAAATATTTTCCCTGTACTTCTTACAGTTATTTCTCTGTTAACTCTGATATTCGAGTTACAAAAGTTAATATATTTCTTTCAAATTTAATCATTCTTTCTAAAATTTATTTTCCAGGTCCCGTCGTGTATTGGTTATATTTCTCGACTGCAACATCATAGGAAGTGATTTTGAATTCCAGTCGTGCTATCATGTTCTCTTTCGGACTAATACCCCAGTTATGGTTTGAATAGAATCACTACTGTTCTTCTCCAAGGATACCATTAAATAACGCACGATAGTTGATGTCATTAAATAAATAAACCAAAACAAACAAATTCTCCCATTAAGTTCATTCAATATCAATGTTTATTTTCGTCCGTTTATCTATTCTCATCTCCTTTTGTTCTCCTTTTAATTTCACTTTGTATTTTCTTCCTTCCTTATTTTTCCGGTTTGTATCTTAACAGAATGTATTTTAACTCATTCATATATTTTTTCATTCTTTTTCCTTTTCAATGCATATACTTACGTTGACTTATATTTTTATTGTTTCAATTGTAAAATAAAATTATTGAAGTGACTTATTGTCGGTATCAGCCGAAATGCGAGGAAGTGTATCCCCTTTTTAATAGCGCTTGGCCAGGGAGATTGTTTTTGTGAATGACGCAGGGCGCTACATACCTTCAGCTCCCCCACTTTACCGAAACTGTACAACTCGGGTGCTGAATTGGCGAGGGTGGATAGAGCACATGGAATCTTGTCGTTCCTAGGCGGATGCTTTCTGAACGATTTCCTTTGTTAAAAAAAAATAAAACTTGCTTGCGGCAACTTTTGACGGACATAAAACTAAGTGTCAAATTACATCCTATTTAAAAAAATTATATCATAATTTATTACAAATACATAAGTAAATAAGTGGAAGGAATTAATAATCAAAATTTAATAGTTTTTGTAATTACAAAATTATAATGAGGTTTGAGTGCCAGCAAGTCTCCTCAGGCCTCCACGACTCTTCTGTGCCTTCTAGCCGATGTTAACAATACTGCTGTCTGGATAGTGTTGATTCTTCCTTTGATTTCCGATTCCTCCTGTCTCTCTTCAAGATCCTTCAGCCTCATGTTTCACAATGTTTTCTTCTTCTCTGGCAATTTCAAATTTTTGTCTATCTTTTCGTTGCTTTCTTTATTACACTGTGTTCTGTATGAACGGTAAAATCCACGATATGGGAAGTTATTTTTACAATTAATTAATTACAATTAACACTAGGTCAGGAATTCAGGCAGGGATTAGATGATTCGTTTGTATCTCAAAACACAAGAGAATTTCACGTCTCTCCTCTAGAACAGATTCTAGTTTGTGCATGTACTATTTGGTAGTAGGTTTAAATTCAAATTTCTTGCACAATTTCCAGTGGATCTCCTTTCCACATCAGTCGTGACTTGCCTTAAGCGGCTTTTTGTATTTATTTTGCTGTATTTGCTTTTGTGGTAAACTGTTTCGTCTCTGATTCTACACAATCTACATTTGCTATTCTGTTAGTCTTATCGATTTTGGCTTCGATATGAATCGTCCTTACGGCATTATTATTATTATTATTTACTCCTTTTGAGTTTTCACATCAGCATTAGCTGATGATTTTTATTATTATTATTATTATTATTATTATTATTATTATTATTATTATTATTTCACTCCTTGTGAGTTGTTCACCCCAGTGTTACTCCTTGTGAATTTTCATACTATTTTAAATTAGTGTTTAAAGCAGACTGGCTGTCACTCAGACTCCAGTGATAAACTGGCATTTAAAGCTGGTGGGAAAACATAGAGGAATGCGTAAAACCACAATCCAACAACTTGAAGATTACACAAGAAAGAGCAAAGACAAACTACTTATGGCGGCCAACAATAGTAGAAACGACAGATGGACAAACAGAAAAACGACAAAGACTAAAAAACAAAAATGGGAAGAAAAACAATTATATGGACGCTTCAAACGACAAATAGAAGAGGTTGCACATGAAAAGACTTGGACATGGTTAAGAAAGGGAAACCTCAAAAGAGAAACTGAATCACTTATAATTGCAGCACAAAATAATGCCATAAGGACAAACTACATCAAAGCGAAAATTGATAAGACCCAACAAAATAGTAAATGTAGACTTTGCGGTAATAGAGATGAGACTGTAAACCATATACTCTGCGAATGTAGCAAACTAGCACAACGAGAATACAAAACTAGACACGAATGGGTTGGGAAGGTGATCCACTGGGAATTATGCAAAAAATTAAATTTTGACCATACAACAAAATGGTATATGCATAAACCAGAATCTGTTCTTGAGAACGAAACGCATAACATTCTCTGGGACTTTGAAATAAAAACGGATCAGCTTATCCCAGCAAGAAGACCAGACCTAGTGTTGATTAACAAAAGAGAAAGAACTTGCCAACTGATGGATTTTGCAGTGCCAGCAGATCACAGGGTGAAGCTAAAGGAAAATGAAAAAATGGACAAATATCTGGACCTTGCCAGAGAACTGAAAAAGTTATGGAATATGAAAGTGAAAGTGATACCAATTGTAGTTGGTGCACTTGGAACAGTCCCAAAAGGATTGGAAAAGGGTTTGGAAAGTTTGGAAATCAGAGGAAGGATTGAACCATTCAGAACACTGCACTGCTGCAATCTGCCAGAATACTCAGAAGAGTCCTGGAGACTGAGGAGACTTGCTGTCACTCAGACTCCAGTGAAAGACCATCAGCTAACACTGGTGTGAAAACTCAAAAGGAGTAAATAATAATATGGTGCACTTGGAACGGTCCAAATAAATCAGAGGAAGATTTGAGACAATTCAGACTACTACACTGCTGCAATCGGCTGGAATACCCATAAGGGTCCTGGAGAACTGAGGATACTTGTTGTCACTACTTCAGTGAAATACTATCAGCTAACGCTGATGTTAAAGAAAAACTCAAAATAATAATGATATCATTATTATTATAATTATTATCATTATTTGAACATTTGAATGAAATATTTTTTTAACGTGAGAGCATTTAGTTGTTAGTGCATTAACAAAAATCACTGTATGATGGGAGATCTTAATGTTTCAAGTAAACTGCACTTATACTTCATAACATTTTTATTTAAAAAAATTTTCCAAATAAAAGACTACAGAATTTATTATTCTTTTTAATACGATATAGTCAAAATATATCATATATTATTTATTGCAAATGCTTTACAACAATATGAAATTCTGATACAAAATATCAATATTTTGCAGTCTAAAATAAATACTATTTTCATATATGCGAGTTTGTTTTGTGTTACAGAGTTTTTAGTGCAGTAGAATTTGATAATTCATAATATCCGTTTTGATTGTTTGGTTTTCGACTGGAAATGATACAATCCTGCTATATTTAGCCTCGAAGAAAATTAACTTGTTATAAAAAAAGATTCGGGAGTTTATTACTGTTCATATGAAAATACAATTATTATATGAGATGAGTTCCAAAAGTAATGTCCCCAATTATTTTGATAAAAAGTACAATTGTTACAAGGAAATCAACAACGCGTTGGAGAGAGGATTTTTTTTAATGCAAACAAACGTTATTTTATAGCTTAAAACTTGTTCTCGCCAACGGTGTACTGGTCATAAATTCCGTAGAAGTAAGTACGAGACATTTGTTTTGGGGACCAATCATATATTGATGCGAGTGTATGGATGTGTGCTTTGTGCATTTGTATACGTATGCATCTGTAGTCTACGTTAATAGCTTTTTCTTGCTAACAGATTTGACCTGAGATGTATGGTAATGAATAGGTATTTATGCTCCCAGCTCCCAGAACTGAAGTCTCACCATCAGCTCTGTTCCTCTTTACAAGAATCCTTCAGCCTCATGTTCACAATGTTTTCTTCTTCTCTGGCAATTTCAAATTTTGTCTATCTTTTCGTTGCTCTCTTTATTACACTGTGTTCTGTATGACGGTAAATCCACGATATGAAGTTTTTTTACAATTAATTAATTACAATTAACACATAGGTCAGATTCAGGCAGGGATTAGATGATTCGTTGTATCTCAAAACACAAGAGAATTTCACGTCTCTCCTCTAGAACAGATTCTAGTTGTGCATGTACTATTTGGTAGTAGGTTTAAATTCAAATTCTTGCACAATTCCAGGATCTCTCATTCTGTTAAACATGAACCCATACAAGAGTTTAGCTATGTTTAGTATTTTTCATTATTATCACCCGTGGTCAGGATTCAACCTGCAACCTACAGATAATTGTCACTTAGAACTGTATTAACTTAAACCTTATTACCGTTGCGCCAAGTAGGTTACCGAGTTCGACGAGAATTTTCCTGAGTTCGACAAGAAACACCTGAAGAAGGCCGAAGGGCACATCAGCCGAAACGGCGGCGTATATCTAATAATGAAGATTAAGACAACAGTCCGAAAATTTTAAATAATATTAATTATCAAACCTCGCCTGAAAAATTCAGACAAATAATATCAACAAAAACAAAATAAACTCATGATGAATTATATTTCGTTCCTATTCTAATTTTAAATCCGTATCAAACTAATTTGAACTTTCTTTCCTGTAATTCGCGGAAATATGAAGAAAAATGAATCACTATTACAGGAACCAGAATTTCAACATTCGTTGATATTTTTTCTTCTTTCGTCAATTCAAATCGGACGATAACCATGAAAACTTTCGCCACCTAACTTGAAATGAATAAAAAAAATGTTAAGGTTTTTTTTATAATATATTGTTTAATTTAAAAGATGTAATCAGAATATATTCGCGAAATCCAGTAGAAAATATCTAGCTTAGAATGAAATTAGCATTAATAGATTTGAATATTTAAAACAAAGAAACATCAATGTTTCAAAGGCAAACCGATATTAAATCAAAACTTTCAAAACTTTAAAAAATGATTTTCATTTGAGGACATTTTATTCAATTTTTAACTTTTTATTTCGTTTTTTTTTTTAATCCTTTATTTGATAAATCTCATGTTTGTTATTCGTAACCATGTCTTACCTGACATCTTTATTCATGTTCAGAATTTTATCAAATGCAGTTTGTAACCAGATGCAAATATTATTCTGTATATTTCAGTTGCCTTGTTTCTTTTTCTTTTTAAATTCAGTAATTAATCATTCCTTCTATTTCTTTTCAATTTCGGGTTTCATCTTTCCAAAAATATAATCACCTTGCTTTGCTTTACTTGTTCTTCAATGTTCTTACAATATATACAAAATACAATCTGCACAACAACGGACACCTAAAATCACTTAATCGCTTAGTAGATCAATCTACATAGCTAATTTTTTGGTTGTGTTAATTATATTTTCATTAAAATGAATCGTTAAAAACTTTCTTAGTATATTTTTCTATATTGTAGGTTTTATTCGCTTTTTTTCGCGTGTTATTGTCATATAGTACGTAAATAATAAAAAATGGAATTGTATGTTTTTCCTATAAATAATGTCCGACGAAACCTTGGAAGAGAGAAACAACAAGATTTAACGGGATTTGTTTATTCAACCATGTAATTGCTAATTAATCTGTTCACCTTGTATCTTTTCTTAGTAAATATTTTCCCTGTACTTCTTACAGTTATTTCTCTGTTAACTCTGATATTCGAGTTACAAAAGTTAATATATTTCTTTCAAATTTAATCATTCTTTCTAAAATTTATTTCCTAGGTCCCGTCGTGTATTGGTTATATTTCTCGACTGCAACATCATAGGAAGTGATTTTGAATTCCAGTCGTGCTATCATGTTCTCTTTCGGACTAATACCCCAGTTATGGTTTGAATAGAATCACTACTGTTCTTCTCCAAGGATACCATTAAATAACGCACGATAGTTGATGTCATTAAATAAATAAACCAAAACAAAACAAATTCTCCCATTAAGTTCATTCAATATCAATGTTTATTTTCGTCCGTTTATCTATTCTCATCTCCTTTTGTTCTCCTTTTAATTTCACTTTGTATTTTCTTCCTTCCTTATTTTTCCGGTTTGTATCTTAACAGAATGTATTTTAACTCATTCATATATTTTTCATTCTTTTTCCTTTTCAATGCATATACTTACGTTGACTTATATTTTTATTGTTTCAATTGTAAAATAAAATTATTGAAGTGACTTATTGTCGGTATCAGCCGAAATGCGAGGAAGTGTATCCCCTTTTAATAGCGCTTGGCCAGGGAGATTGTTTTTGTGAATGACGCAGGGCGCTACATACCTTCAGCTCCCCACTTTACCGAAACTGTACAACTCGGGTGCTGAATTGGCGAGGGTGGATAGAGCACATGGAATCTTGTCGTTCCTAGGCGGATGCTTTCTGAACGATTTCCTTTGTTAAAAAAAAAAAACTTGCTTGCGGCAACTTTTGACGACATAAAACTAAGTGTCAAATTACATCCTATTTAAAAAAATTATATCATAATTTATTACAAATACATAAGTAAATAAGTGGAAGGAATTAATAATCAAAATTTAATAGTTTTTGTAATTACAAATTATAATGAGGTTTGAGTGCCAGCAAGTCTCCTCAGGCCTCCACGACTCTTCTGTGCCTTCTAGCCGATGTTAACAATACTGCTGTCTGGATAGTGTTGATTCTTCCTTTGATTTCCGATTCCTCCTGTCTCTCTTCAAGATCCTTCAGCCTCATGTTCACAATGTTTTCTTCTTCTCTGGCAATTTCAAATTTTTGTCTATCTTTTCGTTGCTTTCTTTATTACACTGTGTTCTGTATGAACGTAAAATCCACGATATGGGAAGTTATTTTTACAATTAATTAATTACAATTAACACTAGGTCAGGAATTCAGGCAGGGATTAGATGATTCGTTTGTATCTCAAAACACAAGAGAATTTCACGTCTCTCCTCTAGAACAGATTCTAGTTTGTGCATGTACTATTTGGTAGTAGGTTTAAATTCAAATTTCTTGCACAATTTCCAGTGGATCTCCTTTCCACATCAGTCGTGACTTGCCTTAAGCGGCTTTTTGTATTTATTTTGCTGTATTTGCTTTTGTGGTAAACTGTTTCGTCTCTGATTCTACACAATCTACATTTGCTATTCTGTTAGTCTTATCGATTTTGGCTTCGATATGAATCGTCCTTACGGCATTATTATTATTATTATTTACTCCTTTTGAGTTTTCACATCAGCATTAGCTGATGATTTTTATTATTATTATTATTATTATTATTATTATTATTATTATTATTTCACTCCTTGTGAGTTGTTCACCACAGTGTTACTCCTTGTGAATTTTCATACTATTTTAAATTAGTGTTTAAAGCAGACTGGCTGTCACTCAGACTCCAGTGATAAACTGGCATTTAAAGCTGGTGGGAAAACATAGAGGAATGCGTAAAAACCACAATCCAACAACTTGAAGATTACACAAGAAAGAGCAACGACAAACTACTTATGGCGGCCAACAATAGTAGAAACGACAGATGGACAAACAGAAAAACGACAAAGACTAAAAAACAAAAATGGGAAGAAAAACAATTATATGGACGCTTCAAACGACAAATAGAAGAGGTTGCACATGAAAGACTTGGACATGGTTAAGAAAGGGAAACCTCAAAAGAAACTGAATCACTTATAATTGCAGCACAAAATAATGCCATAAGGACAAACTACATCAAAGGGAAAATTGATAAGACCCAACAAAATAGTAAATGTAGACTTTGCGGTAATAGAGATGAGACTGTAAACCATATACTCTGCGAATGTAGCAAACTAGCACAACGAGAATACAAAACTAGACACGAATGGGTTGGGAAGGTGATCCACTGGGAATTATGCAAAAAATTAAATTTTGACCATACAACAAAATGGTATATGCATAAACCAGAATCTGTTCTTGAGAACGAAACGCATAACATTCTCTGGGACTTTGAAATAAAAACGGATCAGCTTTATCCCAGCAAGAAGACCAGACCTAGTGTTGATTAACAAAAGAGAAAGAACTTGCCAACTGATGGATTTTGCAGTGCCAGCAGATCACAGGGTGAAGCTAAAGGAAAATGAAAAAATGGACAAATATCTGGACCTTGCCAGAGAACTGAAAAATTATGGAATATGAAAGTGAAAGTGATACCAATTGTAGTTGGTGCACTTGGAACAGTCCCAAAAGGATTGGAAAAGGGTTTGGAAAGTTTGGAAATCAGAGGAAGGATTGAAACCATTCAGAACACTGCACTGCTGCAATCTGCCAGAATACTCAGAAGAGTCCTGGAGACCTGAGGAGACTTGCTGTCACTCAGACTCCAGTGAAAGACCATCAGCTAACACTGGTGTGAAAACTCAAAAGGAGTAAATAATAATATGGTGCACTTGGAACGGTCCAAATAAATCAGAGG
This sequence comes from Doryteuthis pealeii, assembly GCA_023376005.1. NCBI lineage: Eukaryota > Metazoa > Mollusca > Cephalopoda > Myopsida > Loliginidae > Doryteuthis > Doryteuthis pealeii. Next base: position 65,795,323 of record CM042159.1, on the reverse strand, counting down.
AAGATTTGAGACAATTCAGACTACTACACTGCTGCAATCGGCTGGAATACCCATAAGGGTCCTGGAGAACTGAGGATACTTGTTGTCACTCAACCTTCAGTGAAATACTATCAGCTAACGCTGATGTTAAAGAAAAACTCAAAATAATAATGATATCATTATTATTATAATTATTATCATTATTTGAACATTTGAATGGAAATATTTTTTTAACGTGAGAGCATTTAGTTGTTAGTGCATTAACAAAAATCACTGTATGATGGGAGATCTTAATGTTTCAAGGTAAACTGCACTATACTTCATAACATTTTTATTTAAAAAATTTTTCCAAATAAAAGACTACAGAATTTATTATTTCTTTTTTAATACGATATAGTCAAAATATATCATATATTATTTATTGCAAATGCTTTACAACAATGAAATTCTGATACAAAATATCAATATTTTGCAGTCTAAAAATAAATACTATTTTCATATATGCGAGTTTATTTTGTGTTACAGAGTTTTAGTGCAGTAGAATTTGATAATTCATAATATCCGTTTTGATTGTTTGGTTTTCGACTGGAAATGATACAATCCTGCTATATTTAGCCTCGAAGAAAATTAACTTGTTATAAAAAAAAAGATTGGGGAGTTTATTACTGTTCATATGAAAATACAATTATTATATGAGATGAGTTCCAAAAGTAATGTCCCCAATTTATTTTGATAAAAAGTACAATTGTTACAAGGAAATCAACAACGCCGTTGGAGAGAGGATTTTTTTTATGTAAACAAACGTTATTTTATAGCTTAAAACTTGTTCTCGCCAACGGTGTACTGGTCATAATATCCGTAGAAGTAAGTACGAGACATTTGTTTTGGGGGACCAATCATATATTGATGCGAGTGTATGGATGTGTGCCTTTGTGCATTTGTATACGTATGCATCTGTAGTCTACGTTAATAGCTTTTTCTTGCTAACAGATTTGACCTGAGATGTATGGTAATGAATAGGTATTTATGCTCCCCAGCTCCCCAGAACTGAAGTCTCACCATCAGCTCTGTTTAGTGTCAAAAAAAGGTGTTCAGTTGTTGTGGTTTAAGTCCCAACGGCAGGGTGTTTTATTTACTTTTTAAAGATTTCCTTAATTTATTTTAAAACTGAAGACAACGGGGTAAAATCCGTAATAAAAATAGAAGATAATATATATATATATATATATATATATATATATATATATATATAATATTATATCGCTGACGACCTCCATCTAAGGCGTAGAAGCAACATTCTCCTATAAGAATGATGGAGCACTCTATGCGGCCTTTACATACATAGAGATATGTGTATTTAACAGTTAAAATCACATTCCCATTCTGTAAGCGACGATGCAGTCCGACTGATGATAAATCCATCGTGATTCTTTACCGGCCGTATGTAGCTCACAGATGTCTAACCACACTGAAGAGACGTGATACGTCGAAACACGGTGTCTGTGGATGACTATATATATATATATATATATATATATATATATATATATATATTATCAATTTAATCGCAGTATATATTTTATAGTTCACAACTTAATCTATCTTTTGAAATGTCTCTTTAATCCGGATGTATCTAATCGAAACATTGCTTTAACCAGTGTATTTATCTTCATCATCAGCATCATTATCATGTCGCACAGTCAGCACAAATCTCCGTGACTCTCTCTTACCACCATTTCCCATCGGTGATCGACCGTGACGAGTCACCAAGTATCCTGATAGAGTTGATTAATGTAGATTCTTTCTCATCAGTTGACACTGCCAGTTTCGTGTGTAGGTTTTCATGGGAGAATGTCATATATGAGTTCGTACTGTCTTATTTAACAGTGTCCAACATATCTTGTTCACTTTACTTTATTCTTAGTGAAGGTATCTGTCGTACAACTACTGTGTAACTGATATTATATATGTTACAAAATTCTTTTTAAACAAGGTATATGCCCTTATGACAAGCCCAAGCCCCTTTTTATCATATGGGTGCTAGAAGGCGGTGGCTGCGGGTCTACATGTCCTGGGAATGATGTTAAACTCTATCTGATGGTGAGGTTCCAGTTTTGGAGGTTTGGGAATGTGGAGCACCCCTTCATCACCATTGCTCCCTGGTCCACTCTGACTCGGAGTGGCAGTACCTGTTAGGGTCCTATCTATGGGTTAAATAGAAAAATGTATTTATAAAAAAATTGTATTATCCATTAAGAATTGATTTATTTCAAAACTTTATTGGCATTAAATGACCCACTGAGGTTGATATGCCGTAAAACAAAACAAACCAAACCAAATTAAACAAGATATCTATCTTATAGACGTTTAAATCACGTGATCAACAAATAATGTTTAAGTCAATGTTTTGCAAATACTGTGTTACGGATGTTACATATTTTAAACATATATTTTTTCATCAAGCTAGCTACCTAATAGATGTTTTCACCACATGAAATACAAATATCGTTTTAGTTAAGATTTCTGTTTTACATATACTGTTTTACTGATGTTATATATAATTTAAACTTCAAAAGAGAAATATAAAAATATAACATACAGAATTTAATGATAGAAAACTTTGCATTTTTAAACAAATCTTAATAAGTCCTTGGATCTGTCTGCTGTTATCATTGTCTATCCTTTACCACCATATGTAGTGAATGTTAACCGCATGAGAGATGGGTCACAATTCACCCCATATTTGTGAACGACTTTCTGGGTTCTGCATACTATTTCCCCAGGGAATGGACTTATTTAGTTTTGTTCATATTCACTTCAACTGAAATACGTCTACAAAGTAATTCCCTTTACTAAATGAAATACTTACCTTAACACCTCATTTTCACAGTTTCCTTCAAACTAATTCCTCTGAGATTGTAGACTTGGAAAGTTTAATGCTAACATGTTAGTTCTACTTTTAGTTCATGTCCGCTTTTCTGATTCCTCAACATTTTAAGTAGCATCTAGAATAAGTGTGTCTCGTTTGGTTTTGTTGGTTTGCTTATTTTGTTTTACGGCATATCAACCCTTTTCAGGTCATTTAATGCTGAATCAAATACCTTTTTCCTAAACAAAGGACACATGTTGATTACGGTACCTGCTGTCGCTTAAGTAGTCACCCAATTAAGTATTAAACAGGATCATCGCTGCTTAACTTAGGTTATCTACAGGGAACCCCTGCTTTCAGCGTGACTTGATCGTAAATGTGCGTTTCGAGCGAACACTGAAATTCATAATTGGTGATATACCTATATTGAAAGATTAAGTAATAAATAAAGTCTTCAATCTTTTAGAATAAATTCAACGCTGAATGAGGAAACTGAAGTTTTTCTTCAAATAACAAGTTTATTTTTTAATAGATCCCAATTTGGTGCTACTCATTTGTTATTATATGTAATCAGTAAACATACAGAAGTGCTATTTTTTTTTATTTTGTGGCGCTGCTAATAAGTTATCAAGCTAACTAAGAAGTTAATTACTATTTTCTAAAAAGAATTATTTAATTTTGGTGGAACATTCATAGGAAACGATGCTCCAAGTGTGCTGAAATGGAAAAGCATTTACGTAATTTTCATGTTGGTAGGGTTAGGAACGTTACAGCCTAAATAGAAGATTATATATACTTTCGGGTACTTTAAAACATATCAAAACACTATAACACAGAGAGAGAGAGAGAGAGAGAGAGAGAGAGAGAGAGAGAGAGAGAGAGAGAGAGAGAGAGAGAGAGAGAGAGAGAGAGAGAGAGATGTTAATACACGAATAGGAAAGGCATGGTTGGCCACAAACAAATTATCAGTCATATGGAAATCCGATCTCACGGACAAGTTAAAGCGACAATTTTTCCAGGCCGTGGTTATATACTTGCGCGACATGATGATGATTATATATATATATATATATATATATATATATATATATATATTATATATATGAGAGAGAGAGAGAGAGGGGGGGAGACAGAGACAGACAGACAGACAGATAGACAGATAGACAGACAGAGACATACAGGAATTATTGTTTTTCCATGTCCGAGCCCTATATAAAATTTCATCACCAAAATCGCTTCTTCCTAGCTCAAATTCTGGTTACGTAACTCACCAATTATGTGTAGGGTGTGACTTAAGGGCACATCTTTAGGCGAAGTCCCCTAACCTGGATGAACAGTTGATTGTTAAAATATCTGGCTCTATTGCCATCCACCTTCCAACGGAACACGCCTCACGAATCAGGCAATGATTCTTACCGAAGAGTCAACATAAAGTCAAGACGGAAGCGAAATGTTTCTTAGTATCTTGCAATACAATGTGACAAATATAACGATGTTAGCTAATTTTGATATCGGATTTTAAAACATTATTGTAAGATTAGCTCTGTTGGTAGAGCGTCCGCCTAGGATCCCTAAGGTTCCTGGTTCGATATCGACCATTTCTAACTCAGAGAATGATTAGCACAGGGATATGTGCGTTAAAGTAAAGAGTTGATGGTCTGTGTGGCGCTCCGTCTCAAAAGCAAAAACAATATCTGTAGTGAGAGACACGGTGTGACAGAGAGAGTGGCGGGCATGAAGACTTGCCGTATTCTCGAAGGGAGCGGGCTAGGCTTTGCCTGGCGTGTAGGACTGACCAAGAGTTGAAACCACTTCCTTGAGAATGTGAGAGCTCTGGACGATCAATGGAATAAGAAATAGCATAGAGGTGTATTTAAAGGACTTATTCTCACAGACGGGGGAGAACGACTGCAGTAGTATTTTGTTGTCGAGACGACCGGGACAAATAAATAATTTTGGATATTGGATTTTGAGCGTGATACAGTTGGGAGTGTTTAGACTGTCGATTGGAACCTTGCGTCTGACTTAACTGTGACCCCCCACCCTGATTAGAATATCCTTGGTCTAGCGCTAGTAAAAAGGGGATAGACCCCCTCGCTGTCTGGCTGATACCTACCTTAGGCCATCCCGACGACTTTACTTTACTTACATTGAATTTTTGTTATTCTCTGTTCCCCACACGGATGAATCTAAACAATGTATCGGGAAAGGAAAATGTAACCGTGGAACCCAAAGAGATAACGCACAATCAGTAAAAAAGAAAGCATATAGCCGATCCGATCCAAAAACAAATCCGAGTAGAATAAAGAGACCCAACAACGTAACATATTCTATCATAAATGTTTTTCGCTTCCATTTTCAACAGTATTTCCAAGGAAAATAAATTCATAACATTAGCAAATGAAATGGATATTCGTTTCCATTTTCAACTTACAGTATGTCCAAGGAAAAGAAATTTATAACATTAGCACCACCGAAATAGATATTCGTTTCCATTTTCAACTTACAGTATGTCCAAGGAAAATAAATTTATAACATTAGCACCACCGAAATGGATATTCGTTTCCATTTTCAACTTACAGTATGTCCAAGGAAAATAAATTTATAACATTAGCACCACCGAAATAGATATTCGTTTCCATTATCAACTTACATAAATGTCTAAGCATATTTGAAAATATGCTTTGCTTTGAAATCAATTAAATCAGCTTTAAAAGTAATATTTGCTTTTAAATAGTCGTTGTATTTTTGATGTCAGATGTAGGATTTATCTACTTATTTTCGCATATCATAAAGTTCTTTCACTGAGTGGAGATATTCCATTTCACTCACTCAATAGACGTGTTTATATATGCGTCGGTTTGTTTGAGCTATATATAAATATTAAATGACATACGGATGTATTTTTTGTATATAGTGTCAATCAAATTCTCTACAGATGAAGATTTGCTTAGAAGACAAGATTGGTACTCATTGTACAGCCGAAGGTGTCAAAGAATTCGAACTTTCTTTCGTAAAGTGCCACTCTTATTATCATTGTTTTACTTTTATCTAAGAAAGACATTCTCTTTTTTCTTTTCTCTATTATTTTTCTTTTTACTAAAAGTGGCAATTCTTCAGCTTTGCCTTGGAAACCAACATACCAATATCCGGTCTCATTGATTGGCTGCTATACCTTCCGGTTATGGCCACCTTTGAGATCATTTGCTTCTCACACGAACACCCCAAGTAAAATTAAATTATTTCTCACCTTTCCACCTTACAACTCAGCGTAAACCACTGCATTTCCTCGGAGACTGTTTAAGAAAAATGGTTCAATGAAGAATCTCTACACATCGGGATTAGCTGCCTTGTTCACGATAAACGCTGACTACCAAATGAATAAGGATTGTTCTTGTATTTCCATATAAATTGTTCGGAACGGAAATATATATACTGGAATTATTTACTCATCGTAATTTTGCTTTATAAAACATATCTTATACATTGAAATATATATATCATACATCAAATCCGTTTTTAATATTGTTGTATGTAATGTAGATTCTTTGATGTCTTTTTAAAAAGATAATTCTTACTGACATAAACGAGGTATAATTGGAAGCACGTGGTTTAATGCTTACCGTCATAGGAAATAGATTCGATGATCTGAGTTCAAATCCTGAACGGTGCTTTGTATTTTAAATAGCGCTAATACCCTCGAGAAAGGTGTGCAGCATACTATTCTCCCTACAGCTATCGGTAAATAGTAGGGCAGACTGGGCAATTTAGACTTGTTTAGGCGACCATTCTAGAGAGAATATGAAGGAAAATGAAATGATAGATAAATACTTGGACATGGCAAGAAAACTGCTGAAACTGTGGAAAGGTAAAGGCCGTAGCAAGTGTGGTTGGTGCCCTTGGAACGGTCCTCAAGCGTTTTTGGAATAGAGTATAAGGTGAATTAAAAATCAGAAGATGAATCTACACCATTCTAACAACAGCATTGTTAAGATCAACTAGAATCCTCAGAAGAGTCCTGGAAACTTTAAATGACTTTCTGTCATTCAACATCCAGTGAACTACCAGCTATTATGTGTTTGTAAAACAGTAACGAGTTAGATAATAATAATAATAATAATAATAATAATAATAATAATAATAATAATAATAATAATAATGAAATATATTTGATTAACTCTAAGCTCCCTTTTACAATTGTTTTGTCTACAGTTTCTCTCAATAGAAAATCTTCATTGCATTTGTCACGTTCTCTCATTCTGAACATTGGAAAAACTCAATTTCAGGATCATCTTAAATGATTTTTTAGCATTCACTGACATAAATGTTTGCTTTCTTCTTGATTTCACTTCTTTTTAGAAAAAATTTGATTAAAGAATAATCGATCGCATCTTACACTAATTCTTTTAACTCGTCACGTCCATATCCGGTTATCAGTAATATATTAGCTGAAAAGTCTGTCTTATAATTTACCACATCAATGGCCGTTATGTTATGGACCTGCAATTATTAATTGGTCTTTATTATTAGGTGCCTTTTACGGATTAGAATTTTTATTATCATATATTATGCGTCTTCACGTTATTGGATATCTGATGTCTCTTCGTGCAGGTTTAATGGCATCACATATTTATAATCATGGAGGCGTATTGCCTAACGGTTATCGTCTTAGGAAATGGATATGACGACCCAAGTATCAATTCCTGGAGGAGGCTGTTTGCATTTCAATTTTGCGCTGAAACATATTAGGAAAGTTATTAACCCATTCATTCTCCTCCCCGCACCTACGGATAAAATCTAGGGCATACAATGTTCTTTAGCTTTGTTGCGGCAACAGTTCTAGAAGAAGGAAAATTCTGAATTCAAACCCTGTGTACTCCACTTAGAACTTAGAGCTTATACCGCATCTTGGACGTGGTTTGGTAAATACATACATCCATTATCTATCTTTCTTGCAAACCCAGCACTGCTTAGATGTGCATAGTCCTAATTCTTCAGACAGTTTATTGCTATTTGATTCATTTTTAAACATTAATATAATCATCAATAGTATAATTCATTAAATTTTTATACATTTGCAGATTCATACCAGATATCCGACCAACCTACATTCAAATGTCCCGTAGGAGACAGTCTCTCTGAAGATGAAAGCACTTACACAGGTCTCACCACGACGAACTAAGCTCAATCCTTCTACCCTTAAAATCACATTCATGCCCCATCTAATTATAGGAAAATTATAACTGAACACACACACATCCCACACAAAGAATAACACTTCAACAAAATTCAAATACTCGAAGCCCTATTCATTAAATAAAACAAACAAACAAAACTAATACAGCAGTCAATTTCTCAGTTGCCTATAATTTCCTGCCAAATCTCCTCCACCCATTTCCCATAACATTTCTTAAAACTCTGTGCGTCCCTCTCTACATTCTCCTATCGCTAACTTTTGTTTAAAAAGAACTACGAAAACATCTCATTACTCTTAACTTAACGATGGCACTAACTAGAGCCGAATGTACTCGTGAAAGAACCTTAGGTAAATTCATTCACCAATTCCACCCAGTGGCCCGACAATTGAAAAAGATCGGAAAGAAACTCGTCAGACATGAAATGTCTGTCACGTTCAATGAAACATGTGAGTGACATTTGGAGAATAACCTCGTCAAAACATGCGCTAAGATCAAGTATATCTAGTTACACCGAGTGCACTGTAAGAGATGTCAACTTGTTCTTCCTTTGGCTGTTGTCTTTAAAAAAATATTCGCATCCCAGTGCTGTTCGGGTGCAATGCTACAATGCTACAAAATGGGAATTAGCAACTATATCATTGATAACGACGATGACTTATTTTTACTATTCTACACTGTCTATTCATTCTCCTGTCAGCTGGACAGCAACATTTGGATGTCATAATCAACCTTGACTTATTCTGCCTAGTGTACGTCTTAATTTCGGTGATAGCCGAACCGACAATATTCTTAACATTAATGAATTCAATTTCTCCCCATATTCATCTCTACGGTATAATTAATTATAAATCACCATTAATTATTTAATCGAAGAAGCGTTGACATGTCTGATATTCATGACCATTAGATGTTTTATAGCTGTTGAGTTCTCACACCAGTAATAAACGGTTTTAGTAATTGACGAGTGGACTAATTTGCCAAGGCAGAAAATGGGGGGCGGTAAATAATGTATTGACAGGTGTCTAATTGGGTTTAGATTAATTGCTGAGAGGAGCTACTTTCCAAGGGGATATATTTTCCGAGGGAAGAGAGTAAGAAATAAATAGATAGACCCATTGGAAGTTTGAGTTGTAGGGAGATATATAAATTATAATGGTACTATATTTAAAATATATTCTGTTTAGTAACTGCTTTTTACATTGCTCCTATAGAGAGAATGCATCATTATGATGAATGAGAAATTATAATTTTACATTAATATGTATTTTGGTTTGGTTTCTTTGTTTAATATGTAATACAACATTCGTGGGTTATTTAAGGCCAAACCATTCTCGTAGAAGAACAGTAGTGTTACTATTTAATAGTCGGGGGTATATTGGTATTCATACTTTTCCAATTGTATTAATGTATTAGTCCGATAGTGAACGTATTAGCGGGATTGGACTTCAAACTCGCTTATTACAATATCGCAGTTCCCGTTAACCACTACGCCACAGGCACTCCTTCTGTATTATTTTAGTTTTTGACACCTGATAATGGATTTGTGTATCGAGTGATTAACGAGACTAAATAGACTTCTTCAGTTTGTTACTGGGCGTAGCCATATAATTGATTTTCTTCCCTTTTCTGTTTTCTAGTTTTTGATGCATTTATGCTTGTCGTTATGTTGTAATTGCTTTTTTCTGGCTGCAACAATTAGTCTTTCCTTGCTTTTATTTGTGTATTCTGCAAGTGCTCAGATTGACGTACCTACACAATCTTCAATTTTGGCGAGACCTCTACCCCTTCTTTTCTTCGCACATATAATCTATGTCATCTCTCTGGTGTAATGCCTTGTGCATTGTCATAAGTTTCCTTGTATTTTGGTCCATTTCTCTGGGCTCCTCTTTTGTTCATTTTAGCAATAGTCCCGAGAGAGACAGCCCAGGTGTTTATTCCCTTGATGAGATTTCTGCTACAGAGCTTGGTTTTAAGAAGATTTCTTGTTATTCTGAGGTATTAATTCATTACTTTTTCTTTTATTCTGTTTGTTTGGTGGCGTCTGTGTCCAATAGACCCAGATATTTATAATTCTGTTTTTATCCAAGTGTCTTAATATTTTCTCAATTACTTGCGAGTTTTGCTCACCAGATCTAACTGGGGTTTTTCAATACAGTTTTAGTTGCATATTTGTTGCTGTATTTTTCAATTATAGAAATAGCTATAATCACAGGGCACTAAATCTGCTGAATGATATCGATACTCAATTTCTGTAATGGATTTATTAAACAGAAACTCGTGAATTCCTAACACGTATGTACAGGATAATTTAGTTGTCGGTCCAGATTTTGGGTCTTTATTACTGAAAAGATCCTTGTAACTATTTCAGCTCTTCCAAATAAACATGTTGATTGAAAATGTGCTCTTTTGCTAAGAATGGGTAGTAAAAATACCCTTGAATTGCGAATGAGACGTGCATATTTTATTTCGGCCGAGGGGAATACTCAGTTTTCAGTTGCATGTTCTGATGTTTTGTTTCTGAGTTATACTGAAAACACCACGTTTTATCACCGATAATGATCCTATCAAACATCTCTACATTATTCATAAGATGAAACGTGGTGACAACGTTCTTTGTGCTTATCTGTCAAGATTAGATGCACCATTTACTTTCTAATAAAGAAATCATCCGTTACAATCTGCCACACTGTTCCCAGATTCATATTCAATTCTTCTGATATCTCTCAAACATTGTTTTCAATCTGAGCGCACCAACGTTTGCATTTGATATTTTTATTTCTGTTTGCATCATCGTAAAAAGCTATTTGCCCAATTAATAAAATTAAAAAGTTATCTTTAACTTAACATCTTTCAGTTGCACACTTAACTTTTGATCTGAGTGTACAAAGGACTGCATTTGTTTTTTGTATTTGTGTCATTGTAAACATCTTTGCTCCCTTCTTCGAAAGGATTGGAATACGAAAAAAAAAAAAAAAAAAAAAGAAAAGAAAGAAGAAAAAGAAACATTTCTTTATTGCTTGATATCCATAATCTATTTTTTAAATTCCCAATAAAACATGACGTTAATTAAATTCCGCTCATT
>CM042159.1:65751695-65779195 GCA_023376005.1 Doryteuthis pealeii | reverse complement strand
CTGCATAACTAGACAAATAGAATATTCCACCAATATATGATTTTACAATTGTATTATTCTTTTGTTGTAGCTTTTTTTGTAAATTAGTCTATAATGACATTTTTTGTGTATTCTAAGAGTCCATGAATTAACTGATCAACGCAATATTTAATGTTATTGAACCTTCTACCTTCTTTTCTTTTAACAAATAGTCATCTCCCGAGTGTATGGCCTTGTACATTGCAATTAGTTTTCTTGTTCATTCCTCTTCATGTTTCTGAGCCCTTATCATGTCTAGTTTATGAAGGTATTATACACGAGCGGTATCTGTCCAGGTATCCATTCCTTTGATTATGTTTCTGTTGCAGAGTTCCGTTTCCAGTAGTTTCCTTATTCTTCTAAGGTATTCCTTACGTATTTATTCTTTCATCTTTCTTTGGTGAAAGTTGCTTTTAAGTTCCCAATGTATTTGTACCTTTATTTTTTGCCGAACATTCTTATGTTTTCTGGGTATAGTACTTCTATTTCTTTTGTTGTTTCATTAATTCTGTTATAATTCTGTCTGTCATTATTATTGCGCATCAGTACCAAATATCTTGGTTGAAGATTCTCTTTGAATTAGGGTTTCCAATGACCTTTTTTATTTTGACAATAAATAACCATTGCCCATGTCCAAAAGTAAAGTCCCAAAAGCACTGGGGACGCAACGAAACCGTTCATACGCTAATTGGCAACACTATTGTATTTGTTGTCTATGTGGTACCGGCACTTGTCCTGCACGCACCTTGATCTCTCGCCCAGTCTTGGCTTCCCAGTAGTTTCTGGTGATAGAAATTCCAATTGCCGCTACTGAAATTGGGAAGTTCGCGGAGTTATTCGGTTTTAGAACTTAAAATTAATTAAACCGATTGGAATTCATCGACAATTACCGGATGTGTTGGTCCAATCATACATGGATGTCAAAAACGCCCGCACGTGTTGTAGAGAGTTGGAACAACTCTTCAACGGTTCTTCAACGACATGGCGATTAGCTGGTATGATATGGCATACAAAAACTGCAATAAAAATGAATTGACCGAAATGGTGATTATGTATTAATAGATGCATGTTGAAACTTTAAAATGGTTAAATAAAATTGAGAATAAACAATAAATGTGTCCGTGACTTGTAAATATTTTGGAGACCTTACCTTTGGGATTACACTCATATATAGGTGTAAAATATCTAGGGGTCCCAAACAATTATTTCATTAAGTTTGTAACTTATGATTTAGGTTTTACATCCGGAAGGAAAGAGAAAAGAAAGAAATAATTTTGGAAAAATATTTGAACCAAATATTGTTGGAATGAAATATTTTTAACTATGATTATTCGAGTGTTAATAGGATTCTATGCAGATGAAGGATACAAATAATACAAATATCCCAGGAAGGAATGAAATTAATTACGTTACTAAAAAACAGGTGACAATTGTGACGTACGAATAAGGATTATGAAGTTTGCTGAATAATTAATATGTGATGAAAGCTGATCAGAATTCCGGGGGACATACGGAGATGAGAAGAGAAAACATGAACAACGTCATGTTGGAGAAGCCAAATTAGAAAGATTAGTACAAAATAAAAAAACCCTCCGGGCAATGTAAAAATAGACATATTGCCTGAGGGGTGGGAGTAAAAATTCAATGTCAGCGAGTTTGTACCCTAAGTAAGTAAAATCATCAAATTCATTAAAGGATTAAAAAAATAAGACCATTTCAAATGTAAACTTTAAATATGTATTAAAATAAAACAAACTATATATAGATATATAATACCAGTCATGTATTTATTAAAACTTGTTTTAAAAAACAATGAGGACTGTTTAATGTTGCATGTTCAAATTTTGAGTGTATTCATTGAATACATACACTCAAAATGTTATTCTATGTTATGACGATTTTGGGGTAATGTGACATAAGCAGTGACGTAATTTTTGTTACAGAAAAAAGCGGAAGCGAATCTCCATTATTAATAGATATATTCTCCGTCTCATTTCAATTCATTTATTCTTTTTGATTTAACAGATCTGGTGTGGGTAAACAAAAATCGCTACTTTCCTTTCTCTCTCTGGTACGGTTTACTGCTAGCGACGATTGTCACGGCAAAATAAAGATGACTACGACAAGAAAAAATGTGATTGGTGTTCGATTTTTACAAACAGGGTTACCACGAAGAACTACAGCAGGGTCCTACAGAAAGGAACGCTGTACCTAAAAAAAGAAGGATCTTACCACAACGGACGTTGCCATTTGGGGGTGCTGTGTTACATAGGTTACGTTATGTTTTCTTGAACATTTGTGACTTTGTATCTTTCTTTTTATAGGCCTGTCGATGGGGCTTAGAATACGCGGACAAGACCCCCACCACCACCACCACAAAAAAACATGGGCGATCTGGGTTTTACGCCAAAGTACATATAAATGTTGAAGCTATAGTTCCGGAGCTCTGGAAAATGTTGAATTCTCATTCATTGTCTTTAGTCCAAGGTCCACCGTGATAGGGAACATGTAATACCTGTTAGAATCCCATTTATGTTTAGAACAGACATGTTTTAAAGTATTTCTCTGAATGTTTGAGATGAGGTTGAAGATCAGTATTATTAGCGTTGTTCGGACTATTGTCCCCATCTTCAATTGGACGCATGGTCAAGTGGATTAGGCAGTTTGGTTAAAAGACAGTTCTAAGTGACAGTTATCTCTGGTTCCCGAGTTCAATCCTGAGTGAAAGCAGTTAGAAAAATAATTAATTAGCACAACTCCTACCCCCCAGCTATGGTTAGCGGAATGAGAACAGGATACCCCCGTGGAATAAATAAAGGGTTAGGTTCAAAGTTCTGTGATGGCTCCCGAATACGACAAGAAAATTCCCGAGTTCAAAAAGAAGGTTCCCGAGTCCGAGAAGGTTCCCGAGTCCGACAAGAAATACCTGAAGAAGGCCGGAGGGTATATCGGCCGAAACGTTGTACAAATAACAATGAAGATGGGGACAATAGTCCGAACAACGCTAATAATACTAATGTTTTAAAGTATTCATATTTGATAGGACCCTGTGCAAAAGATGTAAATATGAACGTACAATGAATATGATTCCCTTTTCTTTGGATATAATCTAGTGAGCAGTGAGGACACTTGCTCTTTGTATTTTAACTTTTGCTTTACAATATACTCCTGCTGATTACTTTGGTCTTCGATTTTCCATGGGCTTTCTGAGGAAGTTCAATACTTTTCCTGCAACTTTGAATATCCGTAAGCATTGAATTATCCATATTTGTTGTATCATATCGTACGGCTTCCTGTAGTCAATCTTATGGCTAGATTTATCCTTGTTTTGACGTATTTTTGTAAGTATTGGGTTACGTATTTATGTCTCTTGTTTATTTGAGACATTTTTTTCTTCAGAAATAATTCCGCAGCTTTCAAGTGAATAACAAATATTTCTTCTTGTTAATTAGCACTAGATCTGGTCTTCTGTCAAGGATAAGGCGATTCGTCTGTATCTCAAGGGCTCAGATAATTTATTCATCTCATTCTCAAGAACGAATTCCGTTTCATGCACATGCCATTTGGTAACATGGTAAATTTTTAGTTCTTGCACAGTTTGTAGTAAATCACCATTCCCTCCCAGTCGTGCGTAGACTTGTACTCTCTTTGTTCTAGTTTGTTACACTCGCTCATTGCATAATGAACTTTTTTGCATCTGCCACTACACATCCTACAATTACTATTCTGTAGCGTCATATCTATTTTCGCTTTGCTAAAGTTTGTTCTTAGAATATTATTTTAGGTGAGATTAAGTTTTTCTCGTAAGGTTGTCCTTTCTTAATCATGTGTTGGTTTTCTCGTGTGTAATATCGCTTAAAATACCCATCCGGTTGTCTTTTATAGCTTATTGACTTACTATTTATACTAACTAGCAGGATCTGTGGATATACTACAGTATGATAATTTGATTATTACATCGTTTGATACGTTTGCTTAAGAGCCATTGCATTAGTTCAATTTGTAAAAAATGATAATTTCTTGATTTAACCCTCTCTAACTCTTTCTTAAAATAATTACATTACATTACAAAAAATATTGTAGTTAAAATATCTGCATTATTTTTCCGACAAAAGAGTGACAAAAACATGACTCAAAATATAACTAAGTTGGGCCGGACATTCGCCTGATGCTGACTCGCTAAAACATTTATAAATTAGGACAGAAAGCCGTAAAAGTTACCAAAATATATTCCGCAAATCATAATTTCAATATTACAAATAAAACAAACATGTAATCTCTTTTTTTCAATTCCTTTTAATTTAACATTAGGCATTTAAGTGACGCAAGACTATTTGAAATGTTTTATTTCTAAAATTGGGTGAAATAGAATGGGCAAATAAGAAATATGCGATTAAGTGAAACCACATAATCTGGATTTACATTTTTGCATTGCATCTTCGACGATTTGGATTGACTTATTTTTAACCAGAGTGTGCTGCACAATGTTAACGGACAGAAGATTTAGGAACAACCGTAAAAATATATAGATGTTAAGATTGCTGTTATTAGCTACTGTAATTAGTATTTCCCTGCTATTTTTATTATTAGAGTTCTTGAATTGTTACATCTTGGCGATCCTCTTCCTCCTTTATATCTTTTTGACACCTTGAGTCTGTCATCTCTCTAATGTAAAACTTTTGGGCATGCTCCATTCATCTGAGTTTTTCCCTTGTTCATTTTAAGAATGGTCTAGTCCCCCTTTTATAATAGAAAAGGGACAGTCCAGGTGTTTGTTCCTTTGACGATATTTCTGCAGAAGAGTTTGGTTTCCAGAAGTTTTCTTGCACTTCTAGTGCTTTCTCAGTTTTTCTTTCATCTCTGTTTGTTTAATCATGTCAGCTTCCAGTGTTAACGTCGATTAACACCATATAGTACAATAGCTACGCACATACATACGGATATTGAAAATGTTACCCAGGAATATAAAAGACCGAATCACTCTGAGTTCTTAAAGACCAAAGACATGTCTATAAACGATGCAGACAATCCTCAATAAATTCGTTATTCACTTTAAAGCTGTGGAATAATTTCTGAACAAAGAATGTCTCAAATGAAGCACAGACAAATTCCATAACCTAACAATTATTAAATACGCAAAAAGAAGAGTCTGTTTTCTCTGTCTGCTGATATGAATTTTACTTTGCGTTTTTTAGTGTATTATACGAGTTCTCGAATTTTCGCCCCTACATAATGCTGGCGTGACCTCTTCCTCCTTTATTATGTGAGTTTTTCACATCACCATAAGCTGGTGGTCTTTCACTGGAGCCTTTGGAACTATATCTCCTAGGGTCTCCAGGACCCTTCTGAGTATTACAACCGATCTTAACAATGTTTTGTCTGCGTGTTCTTGATTACTCCTTTGATTTGCAATTCCTCCAGTCTCTTTTTCAAAGGGGTGATTCCAAGGGCATCACCTAAAATTGGTTAAAACCTTCACCCTTCACATGTTCTACAGTATTTTTAGTTCTCAGGTAAGGTCCACTTATTTGTCCATCTTTTCGTTTTCTTTTATTTCTCTCCTTTGATTCATCGCCACTGCGAATCCATTATTATTATTATTATTATTATTATTATTATTATTATTATAAAACTTGCGAGTTTTTCCATTAGCTGTAACTGTCTGTTTTAACTGAAGGTTGAGTTCCAACAAGTTTCTTCCGATTCCAAGTTTCTTTCAACATTTTTTTATTTTGGTCTGTATGGTTTCCGTTCTTCTTCTAATCTCCAATGTTCCTTGTCACTTTTACAGGCCTTCTTTTTCCAGAGATGTTTCTGCACTCTAGCAAAATCTAAGTATTTGTCTAAGTTTTTCCACTTCCTTTTATTCTAACAGTAAAATATTCCTGATGATAAGTTCTTTATTTTTGTCAATTAAAATTGCTCGTGGTTTTTTCATATCTTAATGTCTAACAGAATCTTATGCATCTTATTTTCTAGGACATATTCTTGTTTGAGCAAATCCATCTAGGCCAATCTTTAGTCTCTTGTTTAATTCCAGGTGCGTTACCTTTCGAAAATTTGTAATGCGTACTCGTCTATTTCTTTATGCTGTTTTGCTACATTTGCTTATGATGTGATTAACTTTTGTAATCTGTTTGTATTCAATTCTAACGAAACCACAAAGCAATATATACTTGTATATTCTACTTTGTGGATAACGGTATTGCTAGTACCGATGAATCTTCAGAGCTCTTTTCCCAGAAAAAAAAAAAACAATTGCAACATATGGACGATTACAGATATAACAAAACAGAAATGGGAAGAAAACCTACTATATTGACACTCCAAGCAACAAAAGGAAGAGTTCACACATGCGAAGACCTAGACATGGCAAAGAAGAGAAAAGCTCACGTGAAAACTGAATTCCTTATAATCCCAGTACAAGACAATGTCATAAGAACAAATTTTATAAAAGCAAAATTAGATAAGACGCAACAGAATAACAAGTGTAGAATGTGTGGAGAAAAAGACGAAACGGTCAATCATATTATAAGCGAATGCAGCAAGTTAGTACAAAGGGAGAACAAGACTAGGCATGACTCGGTTGGAAATGGGATTAACTGAGAATTGTGCTAGAAATTATATTTTCACCATGCAAAAAATTGGTACATGCACAAGCCTGAATCTGTCCTGGGGAATGAGTCACATAACATTCTCTGGTACTTTGAGATACAGACATATCACTTAATCCCGAGCAGGAGACTAGACCTAGTATTAATTAACAACAATAAGAGAACTTGTCTCCTCGTGGATTTTGCCATCCGGGTCGACCACAGAGTGAAAGTGAAAGAAATCGAAAAGATAGATAAATACTTGGTCCTTACCAGAGAACTAAGAACACTGTGGAACATGAAGGGGAAGATCGTTCAAATTATAATTGCTGCTCTTGGAACGGTCCTCAAGGGTCTAGAAAAAAATCTGGGTGAACTGGAAATTAGAGGAAGAACTGAGACTATCAAAACTACACCATTGTTGAGATCGGCTAGAATACTCAGAACAATCCTAGAGACATGATGAGACTTGCTGTCACTCTGCCTCCAGTAAACCACTGACTAAAGTTGGTATGAAAAACGTGAATGGAGTGAAATAATAATAATAATAATAATAATAATAATAATAATAATAATCCTTAGACAATAGATTTACTGTAGTCATGGTTGAGAATTACATGTGATCATCAACATTCACCGAAATATTGTTATTGGTGTCATGACCAATGCACTTTCCCCTCCCCATCGACTGATCCAAACATCTGGCGTGTTTCCATTGTACCTTTACGAAGTTTAGTTAATTGTAGAGTCTCTTGTACATGTTTAAACCTGGAGTTCACTAGGGCGACCTAATGTTTGACATGTTTTATTACTATGCACATAACCTTATAATTTTCCTTTTATTCGTGCAATTCTTCCCTAACATTATTACTATTATATTTAATAATAATAATAATAATAATAATAATAATAATAATAATAATAAGTCTAATTGGATTTAAACTTCTTCTCATCATCGTAATTGTCAACTTATGTTATTATATTTGTATTTTGTTTCCGATTTGATTTCTGAAAATCTTGACTGCAGCATTGGTAGGGTCGGGGGACACGGTTTTTTCAGGCGAACGTGACCAGAATGGAAGCAAAAATAAAGTTCAGTCTCACAAATAGGTACGTCAACGGCGGTGGGCCAGTGAAATAACGGTGATATTTCTGTGCGGGGAGCAACAGTAGTAGAGGAAGGGGAAGGGTTCACTTATTTGCATATTCGAAGTTAATGTCTAACTTTTTATCGATTAGCCACCCCTGGCCCAACCCAACCCCAGCGTTTATTTATTGAATCGTGTTTCTGATCGAATTTCCACACAAGTAATGGAATTAAGTGAAATAAAATGGAATCGTATGGAATAAAATGAATGTTTTCTTGTAAATTGAAATCGATTAGTATGCAAGAGAAAATAATAAAAATGGGAGAAAATGGTCGGAGGAAAATGTTTGGGGAAAGGTAAAAATGAAATAAAAGGAATAAAAACAACAGCGAAAATGATACACAGTCATAATGATTGCAGACGGAAAAAGAAATAACAATGTAAAAGCGGAAGAAGAAGAAGAAGAAGAAGAAGAAGAAGAATGTGAAGAAGAAGAATGTGAAGAAGAAGAAGAAGAAGAAGAAGAAGAAGAAGAAGAAGAAGAAGAAGAAGAAGAAGAAGAAGAAGAAGAAGACTATTGAGGAGAACGACAATAAATAAAGAGAATCGGAAGAAAAGAAGAGGACTATGGAGAAAGGTGATGTATTAAAAAGAGTGAAAAACAGTTGGAGAAATGAGGATGGGAAAAATGAGTGAAGAAATTAAGAATAAATGACAAAGAAAGAATAATTCTGTGAAGGGGTCATTTGAGAATAAGAATAACTTAAAGAAAGGTTTCCGAGGTGTGGTTATCATTTTAGTAAATAGAGCCAAGTTCAAATCCTGGACGAGGCAGTTTATCCTCACATCTATGGGTATAGACTAGGGCAGACTGGACTCTTTAACCTTGGTTAGGCAATCAGTCTAGTAGAAGAAAAATGTATCGGGTCTATTTTACAAATTATACGTGGGAGACTATAATTATTTATGTTGATTAATAATTTAGATACTTATATGACTTATTAAGTAATGCCAAATATGTGTGTTGAATTGTTTTGTTTTTTTATATCTATATTCTAATTTTATTTTAACTTCTAATTATTTTACCTGAATTGTATTTAATTTAATTATTCAATTGAATTGTATTTAATTTAATTATTCAACTTAAAATATCAACTTTTTACTTTTATCTTGATATGATTATCCTATCATTTTATCATTTTTTTAAAATTTTTATGTATTATGCTTTATTTGTTTATAATCGTTAACAGACAGAAAAAGACTAAAATATAGAAAAAAATAAAAATTAAAGTAGAAGATTCACAATGCCACAATGAATCCTATTGTATTTGTTCAATACTCTTCAATGTTATTTGAAAAGATGCGGGGTTCTTCTTTGTATCTTCTGATAGTATACTATCGCCCATAAATAAGGATGCCTGTATAAATTTTATTTCGTACAAATTTGATTTTGTCTTAACTAACAATACCAGGATTCTATTATTTCCAGTGACCCATTATACAGAAAAAATGATTAGATAGTATTTTTACCAAACTCTACAGTTTAACAAAATATATGAAGTAATTCAAAATGGTTAAATTCTTTATATATTTATGCAACTTGTTTACAGACGAGGTATAATTATTTCAATCTTGAAAGGTTTGATAATAGATAATACATAATAATGTCTATTTTAATTGTTTAGTGATCCACGGTCATCGCTTCTGGCAGGTCTTTTACACGGCTCCTAGCAGGTCTTTTACACGGCATCGTGAATCCGAACATATCTGAGTGATATAGGTATTTGCTGATCGGCTTACATTGTACACGCATATGTATCTATGAAAAAACGTAATTTATGAGTTCATCCTTACTTCTTCAGCCGTGTCCAGCATATTTTGCTCGTCTTGGTTTGTGTGATGGGAGGTAAATGACCATATGTTTTTGTAGGGTGTTGCTTCCAGTATGTGTTCAAGATAACACGAACCATCCTAGTATAGTTTCTATCTAGTTTTTTCTCTCTAAGCGTTTCGTTAGAATCCAACGTGTGGAGTCATTAAGTAGCACTGACACGGCTACATCTTGAAATATTTCTCAATTTATTTTATCAGAGAGATCAGACTTCCTCATGATCGATAATCTGTCTATAATAGTTCATGTGTATATTGACATCGCTTTCTGTAGATGAGATATTATACTTAGGTATATGAACTGGTCGACTAATTTCAGAGACAGAGCATATCGTTTAAAACACAATAGAATTTAATTTGGCAATATCCCAAAATAAAACTGCATAGTTAGTCAGCGAGTAGAGATTATTAATAAGAGAAAAAATGAACTTATTCTGAATAGACTATTTGTATAAAAGCATTTTGCTTTGTCTGCTTAAGTGGAAAGGAAGTAGAGTTTGGGTTGATAAAGATCCATACGACATTAATCAAAATGGAAGACACGTAGCTTCAACACAAATTCAAACTCGGATTGTCGATTAGATTTTGCTTACCAATAAATAAATGGTGGCAGAAATGCTGCGAAGGTATTTAAAATGTATGAATATTTAAAACCATATCGAGGCATTTGCGGCATTTTGCCACTGTCTAGTATATCTTGAAAAAAAATCCCCACCAAAAACAACCTACATCATATATTTTTGTTTTCAGAGATTTAATATTGCAGAGTTTAGTAATGAATAAATAATTAATATATATATATATATATATATATATATATATATATATATATATATATATATATATATATGTGTGTGTGTGTGTGTGTGTGTGTGTGTGTGTGTGTGTGAATGAAAAATGTGTGACTTAACTGACAAATTAAGCGAGTCGCAATTTTGATTCTCGATAAAAATAATTAACCGAATAAGTCGTAATTATGAATAAATATAAAAGTGCTCGATACGTTTGTAGAGCCAGTTTAGAAAATCGATATAGTCAGAATAAGTCTACTCGAATTTCATCATTAGAGTCGTCAGGGCTATTCTGCGTGGAATTCTTTAGATTAATTAAAAGAATCGGATGTAAACAAAATGCACCATCATAGTTCCGCAGTGAACGATCAGTAATGCATGGCTTGTTTTGATTTTGTTTTAAACTATCGAGACGCCATTTACATTTGTGTCTACATACGTACTCAATTTCTGATCTTTGTTTTAATAAATCTTGATATCGAGGGATAATTTCTCCTAAAATAAAAGACAGAATCTATTGCCCGGTCTATGATTATGGGATCTATTAAAATTGCTATAGTCTATGTTGAGGGCTGAATGCACAATAATTGGTATATTATTTACAAAGCAATATATTAAGCCAAGAATAGGCTAAATATTTAGATCATATAAGACTTTTTATTATAAAAACACTAATATACATATACATATATATATATATATATATATATATATATATATATATATATATATATATGTGTGTGTGTGTGTGTGTGTGTGTGTATGTGTGTGCGTGTGTGTGTGTCTTTTTGTATTTCTGCCTGTCTGTCTGTCTGTAACATCATTTGACTTTTATTAGACCGAATCTGGAGTCAAATAGAAAATTATTGTTCTTTTTTTTTTACTGGTCCCGTAATTTTGTTTGATCGTGGGTGTGCTATTCATGTAGCAAGAATAGCCACCAATAGGTCAACAAATGGTTTGAATTCCGAGTTTTCCTTCTCCTGTCATGGTTGTCATACCATGGTTAAAGATCCTAGTCTACCCTGCTATTTACTCATAATTGGAGAAATAGTATTCCGATGCATACCTTTCCCAAATTTATTAGTGCTATGGGAAATGCCAACAGCATGGTCCATTTCTTTTGATGGTAACCATTATAAAAAGTACACCTACAGAGATGGTGAGTATAACTTTACAATCATTGCATTGATTAGAACGCATATTGACATTTGATAAATAGAGCAAAGTTTTCCATGGATGGGGCAACCCATGAGCCTCGACACTACAACATGACCCTTGGGAATTCAGTGTGACCCTCTTGTAAATGCTATTATTCATTTGCACTTACACATTATTTTGTATAAAACTTTAAAAAATGCATTTTCTATTATTGATAACTTGTGGTCGGGAATGCAATTAAAAGTAATTAACCTGCAGTCTGTAGAGTAGAAGTGGACTGTTCCATTAAGTAGTATGTGTGTCTGCAGGGAGCACCCAAATTTATACTTACCTGCTACTCGTCCTTCGGGGCGGGGGTCCAGTGTGCTTCGGCCACTGGATCAGGTTAAGTAATAAATAATAGCGTCGATCCCAGGGGGCTATCCCCGGCAATACCTGCCCCTTGGACAGGGCTGGGTTTATTGCCCAGCGCCTGAGGCGCCCCCATGAGGGGGAATTCTGAAGGGATCAAGGCAATTTTTGTTCTTTTCCCACCCATGAGCTTCAGCTTGTGAGTGGGCCCACGTTAAAACGAGGCCTTGTGCCCAGCCCATACAAGTGGGGTATGAGGCAAATACCCTTACCTGCTCGATGATTATTTAATAACCTTTAATCTTAGAGGTCAGGGAGAACTGCTATTCACGCTAAGGCGAGAAGACGCTTACTAAAGATATTACGACTACTACTATAACTACAAACAGTCCAGTGATACGTTGAAAGACAAATATATAAAAAAAGGGAAAGCTAACCTATTTTATAAATGCCTCCCATATTTTGCACGACACTTATAAATGCCTCCCAGAAGAAGGATAATCTGTTTAAAAATCTTTTGCACAATATTTACTTTCTGCATTTGGTGCAACATATTTATTGGGGAAAATAATTAATCCTGCTAAATCTGCTAATAGATCAACCTTAACCTATTAACAATAGCACCCAATTTTGATGATAGAACATATTTCGTACCATTATTTGACTTCATTTTGATCTAAACAATAGAATTTAATCATTCTCATTGATACGTTATCTGCAACACAATGGTATTAGAATCTACGGTTATTCATAATAGAAAATTGTATGCTTAAGAATGAATGATAACCAGTCTATTTAAAGGGATTTATTTTTTTGGTTTTGTTTAGTGGCATATCAACATTCGTAAGTTTTTAATGCCAATTTTTATTCTTTTGAAAGAACCGAAATGATTACTGTTTAACCCATGACTAGAGTTCAGGAGTTTCATAAATTACCCCCGAATATTTGTCAAAAAATCAGCGTAATTGCGTAATGGAGTTTCAACTCATTACGATGTCACAGTCCATTACGTTAACCATGCAGCCATGGAAACACCTTCAAACAAATAAAAATGGAATATTATTTCTTTTTTTATTGTTATTTATTTCTTTTTTTTAAAGATTAGATAATCTTGAAAAACTTTGTATCCTCTGTATTGAGGAATATGTAATATAGAATGCACGTTTCATGGCTCTAGGTCTTTCTTGGGTGGTAAACTTTTAGCAACTCATCGTAAAAAAATATAATATCTTATTTTTATATCCAGCTAAAAAATTCAAAGAAAAACAAAACACAAAAAAAACACAAAAAAAAGAAACATAATTAATCAGGCCCAGTTCCAATAAAATTAGCCGACCTCTACCTTGGACGACGTTTTTGATAAACGTTTTTCTGTTGTCAAAGGGTTAAAATAGCAAACGCAGGAGAATGCCGTTGTTAATGTTTTAAAAAATAGAAGAGAGGATGAATTGAAATTTTGCTCAAAATTCTGAAGATTTAAAATATAATTAAACATTTATTGTAATTGATGTCATGTTCAAACTGCTAAATCAACTTAATTAAATTTACAATACCAGTATTTTTTCTCAAGTTAAGGTATTATTAGAAAATGCACAACTTTTTCTCTTCAAGTACATTTCACCCTCAATTCAACAATGGAACTCATAAATGCGACCTTAAACTTTGTTGTATTTTAATTATATTATTTGAATTCTCATCAACACAATAAAGTAAATATAATTGTATTTTCTTTCTTAGAATTGAAATGCTTTACTTTGTAATATGTCATTTTCAATTGACGTGTATTAACTGTAGGTAAATAAGATGAGATATGATCTATCAGTTAATTATAGTGAATATTCAGGTAATTCAATTGTTATTCATAAAATGCAGTTTATCCTTGAGTAAAGTTATTTTTATACATTGTATTTATATAGGAAGGGAAATTAACGAATACACCGTCTCTCGTGGTTGAAGAGAATCAAAGACAGCAAAGAGGGGGAGAAAAAAGCTAATAGGAAAACTAATGAATGAAGGTTTAAATAAATACGTAAAGTTTTGCAATATTTTGATACTTGATAATTTGTAGCATAAGTATCCCATGCTCAAAACAGTTCGATATCATGGTAGTTGGTGCGCTGACAGATTGTGTATTGCTTGTGTACGATTGGAATTGCAGATAAACTTCCAACGTCGTCTGATTTAGGAACATATGGTCTACCAATTCGACCTGGGGGAAAAGGTTACAGAAAAAATAACAGTCGTTGATTACATTACAGCTGATAGCTGTACAGAAACAAAACAGATCGAGAAATTTAGCTTGGGTTGCAAGGACCTCGATGATGAGGCAATGTTAGGTAGGCATAAAATCGCAAATTTTTCGGCCGTGCCTCAGGTCATAGTTTCAAATCTGGCGAGTATATATTTTCTCAACTCCCCTGCAACGTTCAGGTTAGGACACAATAATAATAATAATATAATAATAATAATAATAATAATAATAATAATAATAATTTTACACCCTCATTATTATTATTATTATTATTATTATTATTATTATTATTATTGTTGGTAATCTTTTGATTGCTAATCTTGGTGTAAATTATAAAAATAAATCAAACCATTCATGGGGCAATATTTTTATTTTTAGGAGTTTGGATTGAGATGTGATTTGAAAATATGTTTTTATGAAAAGCGTAATAATCATTCTTATTATTTTCTTTTGATATTTAATAAAAAAAAGAATGAAAAAATCCTAATTACTTCAGCAGAATATTCTTCTCGTTCATTCGATCTTCATTGCAGTCCTTGCAGGACCTTTTTAATCCTGGCGTTCACCTTAATTTTTCAACATTGACAGAATGTTTTGCCGGAAGACGAAAAGTCCAAAACGAGGCTGACCTCAGTTACTTCACGCCGTTTCTCGCCTTTTCAAGCATGGTCCATTGAGATTCGTTCATTTTGCTGCGATGCCTTAAGGGATTGCAACAATTTGTTTTTCATGTTAATTACGAGTTGTGTTTTCACACTAATTAATAACTGGAGTGCTTTGCTAGAGAAAAAGTGACAAATCATATTCCCTTCGGTATCATTATCATTACAGTTTAAATTGTGCTTTTTTAATATCCACACTTAATGGGAAGAGAGATTAAATGCCAGCAGGATTCCACAAATATTCAGCATCTTTCTCAGTATTCTATCATTGTCTTTATACTCTGATATTCTCTCGATATATATATATATATATATATATATATATATATATATATATATATGATTAAAAGAATAACGACAATTATATAAATATCTGGAGCTTTCGAATAATTGCAAAAAGTTAATAGTAATACCAATTATAGACGGAGCACTTGGGACAATCCAAAAGAACTAGGAAAAGAGTCTAGGAGATATCAGCTTGAGGACCTGTAGACCAGAGGACTACTAGTAGTATTGATTAGAAATCTGAGAGCATTGGAAAAGAGAATGGATTTGCTGTCACTTTGGTGCCAGAGGCCACCTGATTATATAGAAGTAATACAAAGCTAGGCACGACTGTGTTGGAAAGGTGATCCACTGAGAATTAAGATAAAAACTAAATTCTGACCATGCAACCAAATTGTATATGCATAAACTTCAATCTGTTCTTGAGAATGAAATGCATATAATTCTCTTGGACGGATCACTATATTCCAGCCAGAAGATCAGCTTAGTATTTATTAACAAAAAAGAGAACTTGCCAACTAACATATTTTGCAGTTCCAGCAGATCATAGGGTGCAAATGAAAGAAAACGGAAAGATAGACAAATAACTGGACTTTGCTAGAGAATTGAAAAAAGAAACTGTGGAATATGAGGGTGAAAGTGATACCAATAGTAGTTGGTGCACTTGGAATGGTCCCTAAAAGCTTGGAAAAATGACTGGAGGAATTGGAAATCAGAGGAAGAATTGAGAACATCCAGACAGATCAGCAAGAATACCCAGAAGAGTTATGGAAACCTTAGGAGACTCGTTGTCAGTCAGACTCCAGTGAAGGACGGTCAGCTAACAATGATGTGAAAAACTCAACAATGGGCTCAGAATAAACAATGAGGTAGAAGCTGCAATAATATTTTCCCCTAATAATTTCTTCTCTTATTTCTATATTCATAGGGAAGCATTGCTGAGACAAGAGACGAACTAAGAAATATGGCTCATATTACTATGAAATTGACGAACATGCATCGAGCTTTATCTTTCGCAGAATTTTCTTAAAAAAGAAAGAGAGGAAGTTGACTCGTCTGAATTGTCGATTGTCTGAACATTACTCTTAAGAGATTCAAAACAACTCAGCCAGTCGAGTTGTTTAAAATTAATCATGACATACACAGATTGTAGTAAACTGTCGAAAAATATCAGAAAACGAAAAGAAAAATTGGCAGCAAAAATAATACCGCACACATTTTAAGAAACAAAGAGAATTGCAAATGAGATGACAGGAACTTTTAAGAAAGAAAATTCTATCTCTCTAAAAACTAAAGACGAAGAAGAATTCTTTAAAACGCAAATATAATCTCACCCATAAATAAGTACAACGTCGCAAATTTTAATAAAAACGTTATTGCTTTTCTAGATCAGATGTCTCTGAACTACGGTCTGCCAGTCACTATCAGATAATTGCATAAGTAATGTCCCAAATCTGAAATTGAAAGATTGCATTTTATTTTCACTGTTCTAAAATGTCTTCACAGTGCACACGGAGGGACAAAAATAGGCTGACACTATCACATGCAGAGAGGTAAAATTTCCCAATCCCAAAAAAGGTGGTCCTGGGTTTAACACTTACCTAGATCTGGTGTGAACCTTCCAAACCTCATAGTGATAGACTGAACTATATTTTCGTTATTCGAAAATGTTATAGGTGATATACCCTATTGCCCAAAGGAATGCGCCGACGGGTTACTATAAGTAACAGGGACAATTGTGCTTGGCAGTAAGCCAATGCGAGTAAGCCAATTTGACGGACGTAATTTCCACTTATCTGTATTGTATTTGTCTACTTTCTGTTAATACATTTTCCTACATTTGTTACCCGTCGATTTGTTCTTATTTGACCCCTTAAAACCTCACAACAGAACATTTCTTCAGAGCCCTGTCGCCGGTGCAGATAATACGTTGAACAAAAGTAAAATCTCTCTAATTCCAAAAACGGGTGTCATCGATATAATCATAAACTACGTCTGCTGATGATGCTCTAGATCTGGAGCTTTGGGGAGTTTGGTGTCCCCATTCATTGCCATTATTCCCAGGGCCTCTCTAACCAGGAGTATTATTAGGGTCCCATGAATAAGTCTAATAGATATGCTTGCAAATTATCTATATTACATAGGATTACTCGATATCATATAACCATGGACAAAATCTCCTAATAAACAACATAGTAAATAAACTACACAAAAATGTAAGTATCTCAATCGGTTCCGGGTTTGATACCTGCCCTCGCCAAGTCAGCGCATCAGCAGTACATTTGGATTTGTATGGTAAAGTGAAGAGCTGATTGCAGATATGGCTCCCCACATCAGAGGCAAAATCAATCTCCGTCGTTTAGTTCTAGTGGAAAAGTGAAATACATCCTCACTGTTCGACTGATACCGATAATGAGTCACTCCGCTAACCTTACTATTCCTTTTATAAACTTACGCAATTATCTAAACACTATGCACAAAATAACCCCGGAATAGTTGACACGCCTCTAAAATTAATCAATCAATCATAAAATGTGTAAATAGTTTTGAAAAAAAGAATGCTTTTATTATGCGGTCATACAGTTTGAACCAAATAAGTTACGATTTCACAGTACAATTCAGTTACCTTAGTAACTAACTTGACACGACCGCCATTTACCTAGTCGTTACAACGAAGCACATAAGATATATATGTCTCTAATATAGGTATTTCCAATCAGTAGCCCGCGGGTCAAATTCAGGGCATAGCAAGACCTTTTCTGGCCTGCAGCAAGGATCAGATCGTTACCACTGACTTTTATATCAACCATATAACATAAAATCTAAATCATATATATATATATATATTATATTATATATATATATATGTGTGTGTGTGTGTGTGTGTGTGTGTGTTTTATAATTATAAAGAAAAGTACTTGATATAAATATAAAGTTGAAAAACTAATTTAATTATGTCTTTTGTCGCATGAGCAATTTTTTTTAAATTTGAAGACTGTTGCTTGAGGATTTATACAGGTATTTGGTGCAAACTAATTGTTTAAACAAATATATTCCAAGAGGACGTACATCAAGGGAAAATCCTCTGCAAATTTATTGAATAATTATTTCAGATCAATTCTAAACATCGTCTCTTCAAGCTTGAATCCTGAGATATTTTAAAATCAATCTTTATTAATTCAGATTTTTTGTATGTTTTATTCTTTTGTTTATTGAACACCACTAGTAGGTTAGTCGAAATAGTAAAACGTTAAACAATATAAACAGAAAGCAAAAATAAGTTGCTTTTGTAAGGAGACTACATAATTGTCTTCCTTAGAAAATGGGTGTGTCCCTTAAGTGGCTTACGGGGTTTCTTATAAATCTCATAAATCCATACTTGGTCTCTTTTTCACCGTTTCTTTGAACAGTAAAGGCGTTGTCTCTTTCCTCTGCTATGGCCATTTGATACTTCATCGATATCAAATAAATCTTTTCTCTGTTCTTGTTCAAATTTTGCATAGTGTTTGTTCATAGAACAAGATATGTATATTTAGCTGTTCTGAGTTGTTTTTGAAGTATTTTCAATATATATATATATATATATATATATATATATATATATATATATAGAGAGAGAGAGAGAGAGAGAGAGAGAGAGAAAGGGGGGAGGGAGAGAGAGAGAGAGAGAAGAGTCTTCGGCGTGGCCTAAAGTCGGTATCAGCTAATCAGCGAGGGAGTATATCCCCTTTTTACAAGCGCTAGACCAAAGAGATTGTTTTTGCGTCTGAGGCGGGCATCACGCCTACCATCAGATCCTTACTTTACCACAGAGATCCCTACCAAGCGTACCAAACACACCAATTACAATTGGTATCACTTTCGCTCTCATATTCCAGTTTTTTTTTCAATTCCCTGGCAAGGTCCAAGTATTTGTTTACTTTCATCTTCACCCAGTGATCTGCTGGGACTGCAAAATCCACCAGTTGGAAAGTTATTATTCACTCCTTTCGAGTTTTCACATCAGCGTTAGCTGATGGTCTTTCACTGGAGTCTGAGTGACAGCAAGTCTCCTCAGGTCTCCAGGACTCTTCTGAGTATTCTGGCAGATAGCCGCAGTGCAGTATTCTGGGTGGTCTCAATCTTTCCTCTGATGTCCAGATTTTCCAATCCCTTTGGGACCGTTCCAAGTGCACCTACAATTTGTATCAATTTGACTTTCATATTCCATAACTTTTTCAGTTCTCTGGCAAGGTCCAGGTATTTGTCCATTTGTTCATTTTCCTTCAGCTTCACCCTGTGATCTGCTGGCACTGCAAAATCCACCAGTTGACAAGTTCTTTCTTTTTTGTTAATCAGCACTAGGTCTGGTCTTCTTGCTGGGATAAGGCGATCCGTTTTTATTTCAAAGTCCCAGGTTTATGCATATTTTTTTGTTCTATGGTCAAATTATTATTATTATTATTATTATTATTATTATTATTATTATTATTATTATTGTAAAGATAATTCGTTTCTGTATTATTTAGAAATTACAGTATGTCGTAGGACCATATGTTTGTGAATTCAAAATATCCTGAAAGAAGATTTTAGAGTTTTACAAATTATAACATATTTCAACATTTCCGCTATAACTACGTTTTTCAATAAGTCGAAATTATAATAATGAAAAACAAGAAACGATGAATTATTTTTGCTATAATTTTATTTTTAAATTTGTTTAATTTAGTGATGTATCTTAATTCATTAGATTAAATATATATGTTGAAAATTATATAGGGAGAATTCAGAAAAATATCAGCTAATGATTAGCGTGTCGCTTTATTGTGGACACAGGAGAAACAACATAATTACGTCTGGTATTATTGCAATCCAAAGAAATTCTGCCATAGCAATCAATCTGTCAGTTTATCTATCTATTTATCTCCCATTCTATCTCTCTCTCTCTCTCTCTCTTTCTCTCTTCTCTCTCTCTCTCTCTCTCTCTCTCTCTCTCTCTTTATATATATATATATATAATATATATATATATATATATAATGTGTGTATCTGTGTACGTTTCTCCCAGACTGAAACGATTGGACATATTTAGAAAAAACAAGCGGAAACTCCAATGATCCGATGACTTTTATCTGTGCACGTAGCCTCTTAATTTCCCTTGAGCTCTGAGTATTAAGATGAAAAAATATAATCCAGGATCTTTTTAGAAGTTGACATCAGGCAATGAATATCAATGAAAGGATTGATCTATATACGTATATGAACATTTCTTCTAGCATTTACCTCCACACAGATAAGTATATATGAATATATTTTACCAATGGATCGGCACTTATATCAAGAGACATAGTGTAGTATCTGCGCTTATGTTAAAAATACCGATTTAAAAATGATAAGTTTTAAATCAGTACCAGATAGACAGATATAATAAGCTATGAATGCAAGGCTATGAGTTTGATTGATTGATTGATTGATTGATTTAATAGCATACCAATCCCTTTGGGGTTATGTCATGCCAAGATGTTTGGTAATTACATTTATTGTCGTTTCATATTTACATCTTTTGTGTAGTTGTTTGATAAGTGTTTCTTTTTCTAAACGCAGTTTGATCGGGTACGTATAATTTTCAAACAGATGTATTTGACCTATTCAATAATTAATTGGATGATAACAACAGCAGGTACTGTAAGCAACCTGAGTCATTTGTTCATCAAAATAACTTTTGAAATTAAATGACCCAAAAAGTGTTGATATGTCATAAAACAAAACAACCTAAAACAACCGTAGATATTTTTGCCAATGCTTTATCAGACAATCGACAATATTCCTGTTTAGATATACACTTCAAATATATCTTTTGTTGGTTAGATTTTCAGTCTTGCAAATTTTTGTTCCCCCCTCCTCATTCTATAATTGTATAAAATCTCCTGTGACAGAATTAAACGTTACATTTTTTAATTCAAATTTTTTTACACTACATTACAAAATGAATAGGCTAACCTATTTGTTAAGCCACACATTGTCTAATGTGTTTTTGTCTTCTCTCTGGACAAACTTGTATCTAACTTAATAGCATACTTTCAAAGAATTGATATTTGGCCAACATTTTATCAAACAATCGACAAAATTCCTGTTTAGATAAAAATCCCAAAGACTTCTTTTACGAGTTTAATTTCAAAGTATTCTTCTTTTTTTCTCTCTCATAATTCATCATTCACCAAATCAAAGATTATAGAAATGAACAACCAGAAATAGCACCTGTTTATGATAGGATATATGTGTGCATGTATATGAATATGTGAATATTATGAATATTAGAATGAGTTTACAACACATACTGATTATGATATTGAAATAGATGATATATATAATTTGATAGTATCGATGGTTACATATATGTGTAAGTATGTGTATGCGCCCCTGCGTGTACAGAATTTTCATTTTGAAATACTTCAGATCTCATGATTTCTTACATGCAACTCTATGTATCATCTAAAAGTCCCGATACCAACTACAAAGGTTGAACTATCCCCCTCTCTCTCTCTCTCTCTCTCTCTCTGTATATATATATATATATATATATATATATATATATATATATATATATATATAAACCTACTGAATGTATGTCTGTGTAGGGTCACGCAACAATACACACTCAAATGTCCATGTGCGTGCTTGGAATTGAGATCTGCATTGATTCCACACAATGTTTTAAATTTGACTTGGATCAATCGATAAATTGATTACCAAAAGAATGTAAGAACTTTGTAATTTTATGACACATTGAATCCTAAAAAATGGCATCGATCATTCAGTTGTGACTTGGATGACCCTCTTAAATTGTAATCATAAACAGTGCAGAAATGTCCCTTTTTTAGGGGACGTTTAAATGTGCATATACGACCCTGTTATTATCAAGTAATGAGATAAAATGTCCCATTCGACTTTAAATGAGTAATTGAAGAGTAGAACAGTCATTTCTCAGACATATACTTGTTCTGATACATTTTTTCTTCTTTTTAAAGATCTGAAAATTCTGATCCCAATTATTTCTGGTAGATCTCGTGTTGTATATCACTTTCTACTCCCTACCATCTAATAATACGTATCTTCTAAGCC
Source organism: Doryteuthis pealeii (assembly GCA_023376005.1). Taxonomy (NCBI): domain Eukaryota; kingdom Metazoa; phylum Mollusca; class Cephalopoda; order Myopsida; family Loliginidae; genus Doryteuthis; species Doryteuthis pealeii. The sequence goes on along the minus strand of CM042159.1, from coordinate 65,757,004 downwards.
GGATCGAATCGTCTATTCTATGCTGTTCCTTTTATATAAGGCTGATTCTCTGTTCCTTGATCTTCCTTCTTGGGGCTTCTAGGGACTTCATCTTTGAGTCTATTGTACTTAATAGCAAACACAAGACTTGATATTTTTTAGATGTCTTTATTAAACTGCAAGTTAAACCAACGCGCGTTCGAGAAGTAGTAATCTTCTGATTCCTTCGAAAAAGCCCTCGTCTGCCTCCTTTGAAAGACCAAGCTAAACTACCTTTTCTAAGTCTATTTCCTGTTCCCATGAATAACTTTCACCTAGACATCGACTAGATACAAGGTCAGCAAAAGGCCAAGCCCTGTCAATTTACTTTTACGTTTTTTTTTCCAAGATTCAGAATTACCGTTATTTTTCATTTCTACACTACCGTACCTAGTTTATAGATAAGCTATCAATTATGAAACTCTAATAAGAATGTTCTCTGGAGGGCACAGTTAAGTCCGGCGCTTTTACTCTCCCAACTGACCAAGTGTTCAGTCTGAAACAATCTCTCCCTTCAATGCTGCACTCTTCTCACCAACACTATCAAAAATATCTTTTCTCTTGTCCACTCGTCGCGATAGCCAAATTCTACTGCAGGCTTTCTCTCAGGTTTGTGAGGGCAGGTTATTAAATACGCAATTACAGTGTTCACCGGTCTCCTTACTCTGACTTGGGCGTGCAGCACGTGCGACATTCATCAGCACGCGTCAATCCTTCACATCCGGGCCACTCTGCACAGTTTAGTAATTCACATGCGTCAGGCCACGACTCACGATCAGGAGGATGTGAGTTCAATCTCCCCCTCGCCTCTGATCTCATTCTGCATGCCAAACGCAGTCGTGCACGCTTCGAACCACAATGTTCGTGGTTTCTCTCACCACAGAAACACTAGCCTGCAATATATATAATTTCTTAAAATCATATTATCATATTTATATCATTATGTTAGTATTAATATCAACATTATATCAATATTAATACTATACAAACGTATGATTTTACAGATATGTATTACAAACGATATAGTATTTTTTCTAGAGATTAATGGTTAACATGATATCCAAGATTGAATTTATTAGTAATTTATTCTATCACCAATAGAAGTGCTGGCAAAATCATGGGTTATCTTAAAAGTGAAAGTTAGAAAAAGAATCACTGCAAATAAGTGAAATATCGAGTCAGTGGAGTGATAGTAAAACTATTAGTTTTTTTTTTTTAAATGGCAAATCAAAAAGTGATCAGATGAATAAGAATATTTATTTTGAGTTACTTACTTTTTGATTATTCTCAACTTGTTTTTACTTCAGGTAATAGACGGGCAAATGTTTTTATTTTTGTGAAAGAGTATTTTTGGAAAGTTTTTAAAAACTGACTTTGTAACGTACATGTACGAAGCATCCTTGTGGTTCCGGGTTCGATACCGATCTTTGCTCATTCAGCGTATGAGTGACACTTCTTGGACCTGTGTGGTAAAGATGAGAGCTGATGGTAGGTGTTAGCACTCCACCTTAGACCTAAAAACAGTATCATACATACAGTTAAAATCAATCAAGAGTATATTTTAAATAAAGTACGGTGTTCTACAAATACAGTAATACTGTGAATTAAATTTAATTCATCTCGCTAATAACTCAATTCTCTCGTATATCAAATCATCTTTGCACATTAAAATAAACTGAAATGCCATTAATCAGTTCCAGTAACCACTGTCGCATCCCGTAAGGAAACACTCAAATATTTTAGACAGAAAATAGCAGCGTATTGCATAAAACATAATAAAATAGAATATAAGGAATTGTGTCCTGTAGTACGTTTTTAATGAGTATTTCTTTATAAATGATATTTCCGTTGGAAACTTAAATGTTTTTAGTAACATAAGCGTATCATAAGCTCGCTCGTACATCAAATTTTAACTCACAAAACAAAGCAAAAAATCAAACGTGACAGCTCGTAATGCGAAAACTTATATGTTGGAGCACTCTGAAGTCAGCATACCACTGTATTTCTCACTTGGCCCAATAAATGGTTTTAATTAAGAGAAATAAAGTAATTAAAAAGAAATAAACACTCATACCAAAATATGAGATTTTATTTATTATTAAATTAAATGCTCTCAATCTTTATCAATTTTCGTTTTAACTCGTATTTATTTCTTTTTAATTATTAGTTGCTTTCCTAACAACTCACTCAGACCGTCATTATTCTACGGCCATCAGTAAACAACAGCGATCAGAAATGAATAATGAATTAACTCCAGGTGAGCTCATTTCTTATTAATTACTGATCCGCGATCTTTACACTCACTGCCAAATACAGATGATGAGAAAATACCGCGTATATTTATACACGAATCTGGTGAGAAAAGACAGAGTTACATACACACAGAGATGCAGACACACAAGATGCATAGATATATACATAAGCATATTACCACGCATAAAAGCACACCTAAAACATACGTACACAATTAGGTAAAAAAACATGAAAACATAAAATCTATAGAAGCATAAAACTACTTAGTGATCATTAAAAGACTGCAACTGTGACGAGAATATTGTTGGTTAAACGTTGCAGTTTTAGTTCGCTGTCGGTGACTGTTTACCATGTATTATCGCCTAAATAGTTTATTTGCTACGCGTATTTCAATATCTCCTTGTATATATTTGTAAAGGTCGATATCTGTTAGAGAAGACATAATGATTACACACTTTTATCAGGTACCTAAATTATGCGTATATGAACTCGCCATGTAATACTTTTTCTGCTTGGTCTCATCAGACGCTTGTGATAAGTATTCGATAGGAGAATGCATAGAATAATTTCGTACTGATAAATGAAGCAGATATAAATGTAGAAGCGAATAGACAAGTTATCAACAAAATATCTTTTCCAGTAGGCTAGCTGTAACATGATACGTTTGATCTAGGACTCCGGAACCTGTATTTCCGATGTAACCATTTAAGTGTAACCCACCCGCAGTGAAATCAGATATGTATTTTGGGTGTTTTGTTTTATAGCATATCAAACACTTTCGGGTCATTTACTAATGGCCAAGTCATTTTGATAAACAAAGGTCTCAGGTTTCTTACAGTACCATCTGTAATTAACCCAATTAACTGTTGTACTGGCTCAAGGTTGCTTAACTTTGGTGATATAGCGGAAATCGATTCTTTTCCAATATATATATATATATGAACTGTATTTTGGATTTCGAGATTTGGTCTCTTTTAGTAGTTGGGGTGCAAGGTACAAAGGTAAGTGAAGGCTCCTCTACATAGTAGAATTAGGAAACTAAGCATTGTCTATTTCTTCCTGCTTCAGAGACTGATAGGAAATATGATGTAACAAAGAAAAGTCGTAACATTAAAACATGTGTTGTTATTGTGTTTTTCTCTCCCAGCCATTGTTTTACATCACGTACATAGAAGTCACCGGTGACTAGTATATAGCGCAAATTTATTTATTATTTCCAAACAATCCTCTTTCCACTTGAAAAGTTTAGTAATTAATGTCGAAACCACCAAACTTTATTTCCCGTATTAGTAATCTAAAATGAAATAACAAAAAATTTAAATAGATAAATAGTATAAGAAAGAAACACATAATAGATTTAGTTGATTAGTTTTTAAAAGATTTTACTGCATGTGGACATTGGTATGTTGACGTCTTGAATCTGCCGGTGGTAATTTGACAGATCCCCGTCAATTACAAAATCGAAAAAGTATCCGCCATTTTGATCTCAGTCCGGAAATATATGGGTTAGGAATGAGGTATTGTCGGTTTGAAATTACTTTCAATCGAATCTGTAATTAAACTTGTCTGAAAATTGTGAAAAGTGAATTAAGTCTTGACAGCTTATTGTTATATTCGTTGGCGATTTGTAAGAAACTGGAAGTGTCTCTGTCAACGTGAGTCTGGAAAGAAATACAAATGAGAACATAAGGCAAGTTGAGGACTTAGAGATGTAAATTTTAGAGTTAATGAAGAAGACATCAGAGCATTGGGTAGATTAAATAGTGAAATAAAAAGAGAATAGTCGAAGGGGGCACGGAAAAGAACAACACATAGAAAAAGGTGTAACGGATTGAAAAAAAAAAAATAACTGACAGTAGAAAGGAGGGTGACAACAACGAAAGATGAAGATAAAAACTAGAAGCAAAGCGGGATGCTGCAAAGCAAAGGTCGACACAGAGACATTTATTCAGAGAGAAAAGAAAAGTTAAAATGGCGGGAAAAGAAGATATGGAGGTGTGCGAGGAGAAAAAAACTTAACTAAACAAAATAAGAATAGATATGCAAAGAGATAGAAGACAGAGAAGAATTTATGCGTACAAAAAAGGATCATGGAGATGGAAGTTAAATTAAAGAAATTAAGGGAAAAAAAGGGTTAAATAAAATAAAGAATAAACGAAATGAGCTTTATTAAGAGAGATTAGTTTATTTTCAAACTAGTTCAAATTCAGTTCTGTATGTTATTTAGATTTTTCGGACTTGTATTTTTATTTTTATATACACAACGTTTCCGCTGATATGTCCTCCGACGTTCTTCATGTGTTTCTGTCGAACTCTGGAAATTTCTCATCAAAATCGGGAATCTTCTTGTCAAACTGGGGAGCCTTCATATCGAAATCGGAGCCTTCAGGGAAATTTAAACTGAACCCTTTACTTACTACTTCCCTTTTGTAGGGTCCCTGACCTCGCACTCGTCCTTCGGCGGGGGTCCAGTGTGCTTCGGCCACTAGATCAGGGTAAAGTACAAATAATAGCGTCGATCCCAGAGGCTATCCCCCAGGCAATACCTGCCCCCTTCATTTAAAGGGCAGGGCTGGGTTTATTGCCCAGTGCCTGAGGCGCCCCCTTGAGGGGGAATGCCGAGGGGATCGACGCAATTTTTGTTCTTTCCCACCCATGAGCTTCAGCTTGTGGGTGGGCCCACATTAAAACGAAGCCTTGTGCCCAGTCCTACAAGTGGGGTATGAGACAATACTCCTTTACTTAATACATTGTGGTAGATTGTTCTCATTCCGTTAACCATGACCGAGTAAAAGTGTTAAGCTGTTATATCATCGCCCATATTCAGGATTGAACCTGTACCCTACAGAGGATTGGTCACTGTAGAACTGTATTAACTCAGCCCTTATATACGTTGCGCCATGAGATCTCAGTTTAACTAAAGATGACATCGACCATTTAAGCATTAGGTGGGTCCTGATGAGATCTTTGAGATCTAAACCATGCTAGACCCATAACTTTTTCCACTCTTAATATGACTAATATTATTATTGCCCAAT
>CM042159.1:65729195-65749195 GCA_023376005.1 Doryteuthis pealeii | reverse complement strand
TAAACGTTAATTTTTAAAGCTGCGTTAATATAATAAATGATTAATGATCTAAATCGTTAAGAAGAGAAAAACATTTACCTGGCAAAATCCATATAATTCTTTGTCCACTTGTTACATAATCCATGGGTAGTCTATGAATTGTGTATGTAAAGTGTAGCTAATTGAAGTTCTTTGGGATTCAAAATCGGAGGGGTTAAAATGGAAAGTTACTGTCAGCCGTTATAGTTATGATTGACAGGAAATAACCTTTACTAACCGCTATTAGTAAAGCATGTGAAAGGAAAATAAATTATGTTAGTTAAGCAATTGCCGACGGTTATTCAGCGGGAACTGACGTTACGAATCGTCGTTTCTAAATTTCCCGTCTCTTCCCGCGCAGGTAAACCTTCCAGGGCTGCGGGTTCTTAATAAATTATATAAAAAAACAAAAAGTCTTGCTTCGTTATAAACAAAGAAATGAGCAGGCACACAGCCCAAAGAAGAAATCTGCTCAGATAAAGAAATCAGCCCACCAAATGAAGGATCAGGCCAGGAAAAGGAATATGACGACCGAACAAGCAGAAAAGTAACAACTCATCATCTCATTGTCTCACTTGTCTACCCAGCAGATTAAATGGGTATAATACACATTGTCTGTAACACGGACGGTTTGATATTGGACAGGGGATTATCTAGAATTAGATAATATTAATTTCCAACAACTATACGGAGAATAACAAGAAATAAAAGTCTCAACACATAGTCAACAATGTTATTTGTGTGGGAAGTGTAATAAACACGAGTAGCACATTGAAATGAATAAAAAACATCAAATAGCAAAATTGAAAACACGGGCTGTTTTACTCAAATATTATATGTGTTCGATATTTTTAACACCATCTCTTCACACATAAGGCCTCGAGTTCCCCCAACAAATATGATAGTCTCATAGATGAGAACGCTATGTCATCCAAAGCGACCCTCCCTACATACGCTGGGGGATAGCAGCTAGGAAGCCAAAATCATAACCCCCAGACGAAGGGCAATATAAACACAATCAAATACAACAGTTGATAGATCATTAGAATGATAAGTGATCCCAAAGAAGAGAGACATTTAAAATTAAAAGAAAAGATAAAACAGTGATTATACAAAACCCTTAACAAAAAAGGAAGGTGTACTGAAATATTAGGATTAATAAATAAAATTAAACAATAAACTATTCATCACTTTGACGTTTGGTTATCCTTCCCTTATACTCCCATGATTTCAATACAAACCAAAAGTTTCACAACACCCATCACACACACACACACAACACACACACACACACACACATATATATATATATATATATAATGGAATTTAAATGTTCATGGAAACTAATATAGTAAGGGGTTAAATGTATTTCTTCGTATTCCAGTAATACCCGTGTGCAATTTTCCGATGCTGCAAACTTTTTAATTCATAGCTTTAACTTTAATTACATTAAGTATTTACAATTCCAAATTTTATAATTTCCAGAACAAAACTCAATATCAGTTAATGGTAAGAATTTTAAACTTTAATATATTATTAATAATTTTGAGTAAAAACTTTGAGTAGAAAGTTCACGAATAAAATCTTTGAAAATACAGAAGTAGCAGAATATTTGTTTTCTGAGTATTTATCATTGAGTTGAAGAAGAAAGTACGAATAGATTTCCTAAAATTCCCTCGTCAAGTGATTTTTCTCAACTCTGATAAACTTCCTATACTAGGAATGATTAATCGGCATCTCTCTCAACAACTCAAAATGAATAATACTCAGAAAAACATATCGTACTTCTGTATTTTTCAAAGATTTTTATTCGTGAACTTTCTACTCAAAAGTTTTTTTTTACTCAAAATTATTATAATATATTAGTTTAAAATTCTTACCATTAACTGAAATATTGGTTTGTTCTGGAAATTAATAAATTTGGATTAGTAAATACTTAATGTAATTAAAGTTAAGCTATGAATTAAAAGTTTACAGCATCGGAAAATTGCACACGGGTATTACTGGAATACGAAGAAATACATTTACCCTTACTATATTAGTTCCATGACATTTAAATTCCATATATATATATAATATATATATATTGTGTGTGTGTGGTGTGTGTGTGTGTGTGTGTGTGTGTGTGATTGGGTGTTGTGAAACTTTGGTTTGTATCTGGAATCATGGAGTATAAAGGAAGGATAACCAACGTCAAAGTGATGAATGTTTATTGTTTTTAATTTTATTTATAATCCTAATATTTCAGGTACACCTCTCTTTTTTGTAAGGGGTTTTGTATATTAATCACTGTTTTATATTTCTTTAATTTTAAATTGGTCTCTTCTTTGGGATCACTTATCATTCTAATGATCTATCACTGGTTGTATTTGTATTGTGTTTATATTGCCTGCGTCTGGGGGTTATGATTTTGGCTTCCTAGCTGCTATCCCCCGCAGTGTATGTAGGGAGGGTCACTTTTGGATGTACATAGCGTTCTCATCTATGAGAATATCATATTTGTTGGGGAAGCTCGAGGCCTTATGTGTGAGAGAGATGGTGTTAAAATATTCGAACACATTAATATTTTGAGTAAAACAGCCCGTGTTTTCAAATTTTGCTATTTGATGTGTTTTATTCATTTTCAAAGTGTGCTACTCGTGTTTTATTACACTTCCACACAAATAACATTGTTGTACTATGTGTGAGACTTTTATTTCTTGTTAATTCTCCGTATAGTTTGTTGGAATTAATATTATCTATTCTAGGATAATCCCCTGTCCAATATCAAACCGTCCGTGTTACAGACAATGTGTATTATACCATTTAATCTGCTGGGTAGACAGTGACACAATGAGATGATGATTTGTTACTTTTCTGCTTGTTCGGTCGTCATATTCCTTTTCCTGGCTGATTCTTCATTTGGTGGCTGATTTCTTTATCTGAGCAGATTTCTTCTTTGGGCTGTGTGCTGCTCATATTCTTTGTTTATAACGAAGCAAGACTTTTGTTTTTTATAGAATTTATTAAGAACCCGCACCTGGAAGGTTTACCTGCGCGGGAAGAGACGGAAATTTAGAAACGACGATTCGTACGTCAGTTCCCGCTGAATAACCGTCGGCAATTGCTTAACTAACGTAATTTATTTTCCTTTCACATGCTTTACTAATAGCGGGTTAGTAAAGGTTATTTCCTGTCAATCATAACAATAACGGCTGACAGTAACTTTCCATTTAACCCCCTCCCGATTTTGAATCCCCAAAGAACTCAATTAGCTACACTTACATACACAATTCATAGACTACCCATGGATTATGTAACAAGTGGACAAAGAATTATATGGATTTTGCCAGGTAATGTTTTTCTCTCTAACGATTTAGATCATAAATCATTTATATATTAACGCAGCTTTAAATTACGTTTAGCAAAAAACAAAAGAATAAAATTTCTGGAAACTATTCTAATGAATGATTGACTGGCGATTGGACCATTTCATAAAATATAAATTAAACATAAATATGAAGCGTTTCTTTTTTTCATTTCTTTTTTATATGTTTCTTATTATGACAGTGTGAAGACATATCTCGATTCTAAGAATCTTACCTTGTCAGAAACATTTCATGAACATAATCTAAGAACAGTATATAGTGTTGTGTAAAAACGAAAGAGCGACAGACGAGATAAGACGACGTCAATGCTAAGTAAATGTTACCTTAAGGTAGATATGAACTTGACGACTTTATCTTGCTGATATTTAGCGGCATATTTTAGAATTCAGAGATGGAAATATTATGTCTCAACTGTCTAGCCTTATGTCGTACATATTTTTGAAAAAACGGAAGATATCTTCAGCTTTGTCTTCCATCTGCTTTAGCAATTGAAAACTCCAGAAGAATACCCACGACTCAAGGACCTTCGTGATATAATCCTAATTGGCTGGGTTATGAAGAATATGTATTTGCTCGAAAGGGGAAGGGAATGCATTCCACCACGAAAATTGCATTGCGCAGGTCTGATGGCTTCCGACGTTTCTGAGTAACGATAGAGGTAAATAAAGCGTAAGGGAACAACTGGTCTAGAGTTTGAAAAGAAGAGACAGCACTGAAAGACTAGACATTCTCTAACACTTGAAAGAGAAAATATAGCCTCACCCGTATTTAACTCTTTCTCCATCAGTGAATGTGCAGTATAAGTATATAATAAGCAGGGTCCTCCTCCGAAGATCATAATTAATATGCATTCTTCTCCACAAATGAATGCACGCCTAAGATTAATAAAAAAAAATTAATTTATTTTAAAAAATATTATTTTATTATTTCTAATTAAAAACCATTCAATAAAATACTATTATTGAAATTAGTCATCACCAAAATCTACAGCAGTAAAACCTGGAAAAATTAGTAAAGGCATGAATCCATTTTTTTCTCTTAGCGTTTTGCCGACTAGGCTTTTAGTCCTGATAACCAGTCTTGGAGAAGGAAAAACTCTGAATTCAAAACCAGAATTTCTCTTCTCAAAATGTAACTGTTTCACATTCTGCGCATGGGGAACGTGTTCGGTAAATACATACGCATTGAAAGTCTAACAAAATTTAAAATTATATCAATCTAAATCTAAATATTCCCCTTTTTCATATATATATTATTTTTTTGTTCACAGAAAAGTTCAATTACATTGGTGAGTTAATTTGAACTGTAATTTTAGGTGCCAATAGTGTAGGGTATATATATAATATATATATATATAATATATTATATATATATATAATATATATAATATATGTGTGTGTGTGTGTGTGTGTGTGTGTGGTGTGTGTGTGTGTGTGTGAAGGTAAAAAATGGATATTTGAATCCGACAATATGTAAGAAAGTTTTATAGAAAAGACAACAAGATGTTAAAAGTTTTTGCTGGCAGAAATCTGTTTCGACATTATGAATATGTCTTTATCAAAGCAACACTGCAAGCGGAAATACTAATGAATATATCATCTATTACGAGGCACAGAACGCTCTCGATCAGTACCGGAATTTTTTTTTTTATTTTAAAATACGTATTTATTGTTAAAAATAAAATAAAGTCGGGATCCTTATTTATGATAAAAATGCTTATAATTTTTAAGACATATTCTAATGTCGAAACAGATTTCTTTCAGCAAAAACTTTTAACATCTTGTTGTTTTTCTATAAAACTTTCTTACATATTGTCGGATTCAATATCCATTTTTCCCTTTCATACTGTCCACAGAAAAAAAATTGGAATCTTAAATCATATCACCGGGTTTCATATTTCGGATGTAATAAAGGATCCCCGACTCTGCGAGTTTATCATCATTGCAGATTCATATTGCTGGACTTTTTACATTTTTAACTTTCATTTGTAACCGGAACATTTTCCTAAACTTTTTGATATTCATATACATTTTTTACTGCAAACACTTTTGTGCTTTTTATGATAAAATGCTTATAATTTTTTAAAAATAAAATTTATTTATTTTTAACAATAAATACGTATTTAAATTGTTTTTTTAATTCCGGTACTGATCGAGAGCGTTCTGTGCCTCGTAATAGATAATATATTCATTTCGTATTTTCCGCTTGCAGTATTGCTTGATAAAGACATATTCATAATGTCGAAACAGATTTCTGTCAGCAAAAACTTTTAACATCTTGTTGTTTTTCTATAAAACTTTCTTATATTATATATATATATATATATATATATAATATATATATATATATATATATATATATTAATATCCGTTTTGATTGTATAAGGATCTACGCCAAATAATAAAAGTTTTGGTATCTTTGGTTTACGAAAGATATTATATAAATATAGTATACAATTGCCGCTTTAAATTTTTCCATGCAGTGGCATTAGTAAATTATCCAAAAGTGCTCAATATATAGAAAATTGGTCAATAATAATATTAGTCATATTAAGAGTGGAAAAAAGTTATGGGTCTAGCATGGTTTAGATCTCAAAAGATTCATCAGGACCCTACCTAATGCTTAAATGAGTCGATTGTCATTCTTTAGTTAAACTGAGATCTCATGGCGCAACGTAATATAAGGGCTGAGTTAATACAAGTTCTACAGTGACCAATCCTCTGTAGGGTACAGGTTCAATCCTGAATATGGGCGATGATAACAGCTTAAACTTTTACTCGGTCATGGTTAACGGAATGAGAACAATCTACCACAATGAATTAAGTAAAGGAGTATTTGTCTCATACCCCACTTGTATGGACTGGGCACAAGGCTTCGTTTTAATGTGGGCCCACCCACAAGCTGAAGCTCATGGTGGGAAAGAACAAAAATTGCGTCGATCCCCTCGGCATTCCCCTCAAGGGGGCGCCTCAGGCACTGGGCAATAAACCCAGCCCTACCCCTTTAAATGAAGGGGGTAGGTATTGCCTGGGGGGATAGCCTCTGGGATCGACGCTATTATTTGTACTTTACCCTCATCTAGTGGCCGAAGCACACTGGACCCCCACCCCGAAGGACGAGTGCGAGGTCAGGAGACCCTACAAAAGGGAAGTAGTAAGTAAAGGGTTCAGTTTAAATTCCCTGAAGGCTCCGATTTCGACATGAAGGCTCCCCAGTTTGACAAGAAGATTCCCGATTTTGATGAGAAATTTCCAGAGTTCGACAGAAACACCATGAAGAAGGTCGGAGGACATATCAGCGGAAACGTTGTGTATATAAAAATAAAAATACAAGTCCGAAAAATCTAAATAACATACTGACCTGAATTTGAACTAGTTTGAAAATAACTAAATCTCTCTTAAATAAGCTCATTTCGTTAATTCTTTATTTTATTTAACCTTTTTTTCCCTTAATTTCCTTAATTTAACTTCCATCTCCATGATCCTTTTTTGTACGCATAAATTCTTCTCTGTCTTCTATCTCTTTTGCATATCTATTCTTATTTTGTTTAGTTAAGTTTTTTTTTCTCCTCGCACAACCTCCATATCTTCTTTTCCCGCCATTTAACTTTTCTTTTCTCTCTGAATAAATGTCTCTGTGCGACCTTTGCTTTGGCAGCATCCCCGCTTTGCTTCTAGTTTTTTCTTCATCTTTCGTTGTTGTCACCCTCCTTTCTACCGTCAGTTATTTTTCTTTTTTCAATTCGTTACACCTTTTTCTATGTGTTGTTCTTTTCCGTGCCCCTTCGACTATTCTCTTTTTAATTTCACTATTTAATCTACCCAAAGCTCTGATGTCTTTCTTCATTAACTCTAAAATTTACATCTCTAAGTCCTCAACTTGCCTTATGTTCTCATTTGTATTTCTTTCCAGACTCACGTTTGACAGAGACACTTCCAGTTTCTTACAAATCGCCAACGAATATAACAATAAGCTGTCAAGACTTAATTCACTTTTTCACAATTTTCAGACAAGTTTAATTACAGATTCGATTGAAAGTAATTTCAAACCGACAATACCTCATTTCCTAACCCATATATTTCCGGACTGAGATCAAAATGGCGGATACTTTTTCGATTTTGTAATTGACGGGGATCTGTCAAATTACCACCGGCAGATTCAAGACGTCAACATACCAATGTCCACATGCAGTAAAATCTTTAAAAACTAATCAACTAAATCTATTATGTGTTTCTTTCTTATACTATTTATCTATTTAAATTTTTTTGTTATTTCATTTTAGATTACTAATACGGGAAGACTAAAGTTTGGTGGTTTCGACATTAATTACTAAACTTTTCAAGTGGAAAGAGGATTGTTTGGAAATAATAAATAAATTGCGCTATATACTAGTCACCGGTGACTTCTATGTACGTGATGTAAAACAATGGCTGGGGAGAAAAAAAACACAAAAACAACACATGTTTTAATGTTACGACCTTGCTTTGTTACATCATATTTCCTATCAGTCTCTGAAGCAGGAAGAAATAGACAATGCTTAGTTTCCTAATTCTACTATGTAGAGGAGGAGCCTTGTCTTACCTTTGTACCTTGCACCCCAACTACTAAAAGAGACCAAATCTCGAAATCCTAAATACAGTCCATATATATATATATATATATATATATATATATATTGAAAAAGAATCGATTTCCGCTATATCACCAAAGTTAAGCAACCTTGAGCCAGTGCAACAGTTAATTGGGTTAATTACAGATGGTACTGTAAGAAACCTGAGACCTTTGTTTATCAAAATGACTTGGCCATTATTAAATGACCCGAAAGTGTTTGATATGCTATAAAACAAAACGCCCAAAATACATATTTGACTTCACTTCGGGTGGGTTACACTTAAATGGTTACATCGAAAATACAGGTTCCGGAGTCCTAGATCAAACCTATCATGTTACAGCTAGCCTACTGGAAAAGATCTTTTGTTGATAACTTGTCTATTCGCTTCTACATTTATATCTGCTTCATTTATCAGTACGAAATTATTCTATGCATTCTCCTATCGAGTACTTATCACAAGCGTCTGATGAGACCAAGCAGAAAAAGTATTACATGGCGAGTTCATATACGCATAATTTAGGTACCTGATAAAAGTGTGTAATCATTATGCCTTCTCTAACAGATATCGACCTTTACAAATATATACAAGGAGATATTGAAATACGCGTGGCAAATAAACTATTTAGGCGATAATACATGGTAAACAGTCACCGACAGAGAACTAAAACTGCAACGTTTAACCGACAATATTCTCGTCACAGTTGCAATCTTTTAATGATCACTAAGTAGTTTCATGCTTCTATAGATTTTATGTTTTCATGTTTTTTTTCCTAATTGTGTACGTATGTTTTAGGTGTGCTTTTATGCGTGGTAATATGCTTATGTATATATCTATGCATCTTGTGTGTCTGCATCTATGTGTGTATGTAACTATGTCTTTTCTCACCAGATTCGTGTATAAATATACGCGGTATTTTCTCATCATCTGTATTTGGCAGTGAGTGTAAAGATCGCGGATCGGTAATTAATAAGAAATGAGCTCACCTGGAGTTAATTCATTATTCATTTCTGATCGCTGTTGTTTACTGATGGCCGTAGAATAATGACGGTCTGAGTGAGTTGTTAGGAAAGCAACTAATAATTAAAAAGAAATAAATACGAGTTAAAACGAAAATTGATAAAGATTGAGAGCATTTAATTTAATAATAAATAAAATCTCATATTTTGGTAATGAGTGTTTATTTCTTTTTAATTACTTTATTTCTCTTAATTAAAACCATTTATTGGGCCAAGTGAGAAATACAGTGGTATGTTGACTTCAGAGTGCTCCAACATATAAGTTTTCGCATTACGAGCTGTCACGTTTGATTTTTTGCTTTGTTTTGTGAGTTAACATTTGATGTACGAGCGAGCCTTATGATACGCTTATGTTACTAAAAACATTTAAGTTTCCTAACGGAATATCATTTATAAAGAAATACTCATTAAAAACGTACTACAGGACACAATTCCTTATATTCTATTTATTTAGATTAATGGCATTTCAGTTTATTTTAATGTGCAAAGATGATTTGATATACGAGAGAATTGAGTTATTAGCGAGATGAATTAAATTTAATTCACGTATCACTGTATTTGTAGAACACCGTACTTTATTTAAAATATGCTCTTGATTGATTTTAACTGTATGTATGATACTGTTTTTAGGTCTAAGGTGGAGTGCTAACACCTACCATCAGCTCTCATCTTTACCACACAGGTCCAAGAAGTGTCACTCATACGCTGAATGAGCAAAAATCGGTATCGAACCCGGAACCGCAAGGATGCTTCGTACATGTACGTTACAAAGTCAGTTTTTAAAAACTTTCCAAAAATAATCTTTCACAAAAATAAAAACTTTTGCCCGTCTATTACCTGAAGTAAAAACAAGTTGAGAATAATCAAAAAGTAAGTAACTCAAAATAAATATTCTTATTCATCTGATCACTTTTTGATTTGCCAATTAAAGAAAAAAAAACTAATAGTTTTACTATCACTCCACTGACTCGATATTTCACTTATTTGCAGTGATTCTTTTTCTAACTTACACTTTTAAGATAACCCATGATTTTGCCAGCACTTCTTTGGTGGATAGAATAAATTACTAATAAATTCAATCTTGGATATCATGTTAACCATTTAATCTCTAGAAAAAAATAACTATATCGTTTGTAATACAATATCTGTAAAATCATACGTTTGTATAGTATTAATATTGATATAATGTTGATATTAATACTAACACAATGATATAAAATATGATAATATGATTTTAAGAAAATTATATATATTGTAGGCTAGTGTTTCTGTGGTGAGAGAAACCACGAACATTGTGTTCGAAGCGTGCACGACTGCGTTTGGCATGCAGAAATGAGATCAGAGGCGAGGGGGAGATTGAACTCACATCCTCCTGATCGTGAGTCGTGGCCTGACGCATGTGAATTACTAAACTGTCCAGAGTGGCCCGGATGTGAAGGATTGACGCGTGCTGATGAATGTCGCACGTGCTGCACGCCCAAGTCAGAGTAAGGAGACCGGGTGAACACTGTATTGTGTATTTAATAAACCTGCCTCACAAACCTGAGAGAAAGCCTGCAGTAGAATTTTGGCTGTCGCGACGAGTGGACAAGAGAAAATATTTTTGATAGTGTTGGTGAGAAGAGTGCAGCAATTGAAGGAGAGATAGTTTCAGACTGAACACTTGGTCAGTTGGGAGAGTAAAAGCGTCGGAACTTAACTGTGCCCCCCAGAGAACATTCTTATTAGAGTTTCATAATTGATAGCTTATCTATAAACTAGGTACGGTAAGTGTAGAAATGAAAAATAACGGTAATTCTGAATCTTGGAAAAAAAAAACGTAAAAGTAAATTGACAGGGCTTGGCCTTTTGCTGACCTTGTATCTAGTTGATGTCTAGGTGAAAGTTATTCATGGGAACAGGAAATAGACTTAGAAAAGGTAGTTTAGCTTGGTCTTTCGAAGGAGGCAGACGAGGGCTTTTTTCGAAGGAATCAGAAGATTACTACTTCTCGAACGCGCGTTGGTTAACTTGCAGTTTAATAAAGACATCTAAAAAAATATCAAGTCTTGTGTTTGCTATTAAGTACAATAGACTCAAAGATGAAGTCCCTAGAAGCCCAAGAAGGAAGATCAAGGACAGAGAATCCCTTGTATAAAAGAAACAGCATAGAATAGACGATTCGATCCAGCTTAGAAGATACGTTATTTATAGATGGTAGGGAGTAGAAAGTGATATACAACAACGAGATCTACCGAAATTAATTGGGATCAGAATTTTCAGATCTTTAAAAAGAAGAAAAAATGTATCAGAACAAGTATATGTCTGAGAAATGACTGTTCTACTCTTCAATTACTCATTTAAAGTCGAATGGGACATTTTATCTCATTACTTGATAATAACAGGGTCGTATATGCACATTTAAACGTCCCCTAGAAAAGGGACATTTCTGCACTGTTTTATGATTACAATTTAAGAGGGTCATCCAAGTCACAAACTGAATGATCGATGCCATTTTTTAGGATTCAATGTGTCATAAAATTACAAAGTTCTTACATTCTTTTGGTAATCAATTTATCGATTGATCCAAGTCAAATTTAAAACATTGTGTGGAATCAATGCAGATCTCAATTCCAAGCAGCAAACATGGACATTTGAGTGTGTATTGTTGCGTGACCCTACACAGACATACATTCAGTAGGTTTATTATATATATATATATATATATATATATTATAATATATATATTATATATAATAATATATATTCAACTTTGTAGTTGTATCGGGACTTTTAGATGATACATAGAGTTGCATGTAAGAAATCATGAGATCTGAAGTTTTCAACAACGAAAATTCTGTACAGCAGGGGCCGCATATACATATTACACATATAGTAACCATCGATACTATCAAATTATATATATCATCTATTTCAATATGATAATCAGTATTGTTGTAAACTCATTCTAATGAGGAGACACAAAAGTAGAGACACATATTCATAACTGCACATTATATTTTATCATAGACAGGTGCTATTTTCTGGTTGTTCATTTCTATAATCTTTGATTTGGTAATGATGAATTATGAGAGAGAAAAAAAGAAGAATACCTTTGAAATTAAACTCGTAAAGAACTCTTTGAGATTTTTATCTAAACAGGAATATTGGATCGATTGTTTGATAAAATGTTGGCTAAATATCAATTCTTTAAAGGTATGCTATTAAGTTAGATCAAGTTTTTCCAGTTAGATAGAAGACATGTGTGGCTTAACAATAGGTTAGCCTATTTATTTTGGTAATGTAGTGTAAAAAAATTTTTTGAATTAAAAAATGTAACGTTTTTAATTCTGTCACAGGGAGATTTTTATACATTATAGAATGAGAGGGGGGAACAAAAATTTGCAAGACTGAAAATCTAACCAACAAAAAGATATATTTAAGTGGTATATCTAACAGGAAATATTGTCGATTGTCTGATAAGCATTGGCAAAAATTATTCTACGGTTGTTTTAGTTGTTTTTTTTTATGAACTATCACCCCTTTTTGGGTCATTTAATTCCAAAAGTTATTTTGATAAACAAATGACTCAGGTTGCTTACAGCTAACTGCTGTTGTTATCATCCAATTAATTATTGAATAGGTCAAATACATCTGTTTGAAAAATTATACGTATCCGATCAAACTGCGTTAAGAAAAAGAAACACTTATCAAAAACAACTACACGCAGAAGATGTAAATATGAAACGACAATAAATGTAAATTACCAAACATCTTGGCAATGACATAACCCCAAAGGGATTGGTATGCTATTAAATCAATCAATCCAATCAAATCAATCAAACTCAATCTCCCTTGCATCCATAGCTTATTATTTCTGTCTATCTGAGTACTGATTTAAAACTTATCATTTTTTAAATCGGTATTTTGAACATAAGCGCAGATACTACACTATGTCTCTTGATATAAAGTGCCGATCCATTGGTAAAAATATATTCAATTATACTTATCTGTGTGGGAGGTAAATGCTAGAGGAAAGTTCAGATACGTATATAGATCAATCCTTTCATTGATATCATTGCCTGATGTCACTTCTAAAAAGATCCTGGATTATATTTTTTCATCTTTAATACTCAGAGCTCAAGGGAAATTAAGAGGTTACGTGCACAGATAAAAGTCATCGGATTCATGGAGTTTCCGCTTGTTTTTTCTAAATATGTCCAATCGTTTCATCCTGGGAGAAACGTACACACATACACACATTATATATATGTTTTATATATATATATATATTATATATATATATATATATATATAAAGAGAGAAGAGAGGAGAGAGAGAGAGAGAGAGAGAGAGAGATAGAAAATGGGAGATAAATAGATAGATAAACTGACAGATTGATTGCATGGCAGAATTTCTTTGGATTGCAATAATAACCAGACGTAATTATGTTGTTTCTCCTGTGTCCACAATAAAGCGATACGCTAATCATTAGCTGATATTTTTCTGAATTCTCCCTATATAATTTTCAACATATATATTTAAATCCTATGAATTAAGATATCATCACTAAATTAACAAATTTAAAAATAAATTATAGCAAAAATAATTCATCGTTTCTTGTTTTTCATTACTATTATTTCGACTTATTGAAAAACGTAGTTATAGAGGAAATGTTGAAATATGTTATAATTTGTAAAACTCTAAAATCTTCTTTCAGGATATTTTGAATTCACAAACATATGGTCCTACGACATACTGTATTTCTAAATACTACAGAAACGAATTATCTTTACAATAATAATATAATAATAAAATAATAATATAATAATTATATAATAATAATATTTGACCATAAGAACAAAATGGTATATGCATAAACCGGGACTTTTGAAATAAAAACGGATCACCTTAATCCAGCAAGAGAAACCAGACCTAGTGCTGCTTAACAAAAAAGAAAGAACTTGTCAACTGGTGGATTGCAGTGCCAGCAGATCCACAGGGTGAAGCTGAAGGAAAATGACAAATGGACAAATACCTGGACCTTGCCAGAGAACTGAAAAAGTTATGGAATATGAAAGTCAAAGTGATAACAAATTGTAGGTGCACTTGGAACGGTCCCAAAGGGATTGGAAATCTGGACATCAGAGGAAAGATTGAGATCATCCAGAATACTGCACTGCTGCTATCTGCCCGAATACTCAGAAGAGTCTGGAGATCTGAGGAAGCTTGCTGTCATTCAGATTCAGTGAAAGACCATCAGCTAACGCTGATGGAAAACTCAAAAGGAGTGAATAATAACTTTCCAACTGGGTGGATTTTGCAGTCCCAGCAGATCACTGGGTGAAGATGAAGTAAACAAATACTTGGACCTTGTCAGGATTGAAAAAAAAACTGGAATATGAGTTGCGAAAGTGATACGAATTGTAATTGGTGTGCTTGGTACGCTGGTAGGGATATCTGTGGTAAAGTAAGGATCTGATGGTAGGTGTGATGCTCCGCTCAGACGCAAAAACAATCTCTTTGGTCTAGCGCTTGTTAAAAAGAGGATATACTCCCTCGCTGATTAGCTGATACCGACTTTAGGCCACAACGAAGACTCTCTCTTCTCTCTCCCCCCTCTCTCTCTCTCTCTCTCTCTCTCCCTCTCTCTCTCTCTCTCTCTCTCTCTCTCTCTCTCTCTCTCTGTATATATTAATTAATATATATATATATATATTGAAATTACTTCAAAAACACTCAGAACAGCTAATATAACTATCTTTGTTCTATTGAACAAACACTATGCAAAATTTGCACAAGAACAGAGAAAAGATTTATTTGATATCGATGAAGTATCTAAAATGGCCATGCAGAAACGGTGAAAAAGGAGACCAAGGATGGATTTATGAGATTTATAGAAACCCCGTAAGCCACTTAAGGGAGACTCCCATTTTCTAAGGAAGACAATTATGTAGTCTCCTTACAAAAGCAAGTTATTTTTGTTTTCTGTTTAAGTATTGTTTAACGTTTTACTAATTCGACTTAAAACCTACAGTGGTGTTCAATAAACAAAGAATAAAACATACAAAAATCTGAATTAATAAAGATTGATTTTAAAAATATCTCAGGATTCAAGCTTGAAGAGACGATGTTTAGAATTGATCTGAAATAATTATTCAATAAATTTGCAGAGGATTTTCCCTTGATGTACGTCCTCTTGGAATTATATTTGTTTAAAACAATTAGTTTGCACCAAATACCTGTAATAAATCCTCAAGCAACAGTCTTCAAATTTTAAAAAAATTGCTCATGCGGAAAAGACATAATTAAATTTAGTTTTTCAACTTTATTATTTATATCAAGTACTTTTCTTTTATAATTATAAAACACACCCACACACACAACACACACACACACATATATATATAATATATATATATTATAATATATATAATATATATATATATGATTTTAGATTTTATGTTGTATGGTTGATATAAAGTCAGTGGTAACAATCTGATCCTTGCTGCAGGCCAGAAAGGTCCTTGCTATGCGCTTGAATTTGACCCGCGGCCTACTGATTGGAAATACCTATATTAGAGACATATATATCTTATGTGCTTCGTTGTAACGGCGGTCGTGTCAAGTTAGTTACTAAGGTTTAACTGAATTGTACCCGTGAAATCGTAACTTACTTGGTTTAAACTGTATGACCGCATAAATAAAAAGCATTCTTTTTTCAAAACTATTTAACACATTTTATGATTGATTGATTAATTTTAGAGGCGTGTCAACTATTCCCAGGGGTTATTTTGTGCATAGTGTTTAGATAATTGCGTAAGTTTATAAAAAAGAATAGTAAGGTTAGCGGAGTGACTCATTATCGGTATCAGTCGATCAGTGAGGATGTATTTCACTTTTCCACTAGAACTAAACGACGGAGATTGTTTTTGCCTCTGATGTGGGGAGCCATATCTGCAATCAGCTCTTTCACTTTACCATACAAATCCCAAGATGTACTGCTGATGCGCTGACTTGGCGAGGGCAGGTATCAAACCGGAACCGATTGAGATACTTAACATTTTTGTTGTAGTTTATTTAACTATGTTTTTTATTAGGAGATTTTGTCCATTGGTTATATTGATATCGAGTAATCCTATGTAATATAGATAATTTGCAAGCATATCTATTAGACCTATTCATGGGACCCTATAATACTCCTGGTTAGAGTGACCCTGGGAAATAATGGCAATGAATGGGGACACAAACCTCCCAAAGGCTCCAGATCTAGAGCATCATCAGCAGACGAGTTTATGATTATATCGATGATACCCGTTTTTTGGAATTAGAGAGATTTTAACTTTTGTTCAACGTATTATCTGCACCGGCGACAGGGCTCTGAAGAAATGTTCTGTTGTGAGTTTTAAGGGGTCAAATAAGAACAAATCGACGGGTAACAAATGTAGGAAAATGTATTAACAGAAAAGTAGACAAATACAATACAGATAAGTGGGAATTACGTCCGTCAAATTGGCTTACTCGCATTGGCTTACTGCCAAGCCACAATTGTCCCTGTTACTTATAGTAACCGTCGGCGCATTCCTTTGGTCAAATAGGGTATATCACCTATAACTTTTCCGAATAACGAAAATATAGTTCAGTCTATCACTATGAGGTTTGGAAGGTTCACACCAGATCTAGGTAAGTGTTAAACCCAGGACCACCTTTTTTGGGATTGGGAAATTTTACCTCTCTGCATGTGATAGTGTCAGCCTATTTTTTGTCCCTCTGTGTGCATTGTGAAGACATTTTAGAACAAGTGAAAATAAAATGCAATCTTTCAATTTCAGATTTGGGGACATTACTTATGCAATTATCTGAGCTAGTGACTGGCAGACCGTAGTTCAGAGACATCTGATCTAGAAAAGCAATAGCGTTTTTATTTAAAATTTGCGACGTTGTACTTATTTATGGGTAGATTATATTTGCGTTTAAAGAATTTCTTCTTCGTCTTTAGTTTTTAGAAGGAGATAGAATTTTCTTTCTTAAAAGCTTCCTGTCATCCTCATTTTGCCATTCTCTTTGTTTTCCTTAAAATGTGTGCGGTATTATTTTTGCTGCCAATTTTTCTTTTTCGTTTTCTGATATTTTTCGAACAGTTTTACTACAATCTGTGGTAGGTGTCATTGAAATTAATTTGTAAACAACTCGACTGGCTGAGTGTTGTTTTGAATCTCTTAAGAAGTAATGTCAGAACATATCGACAATTCCAGACGAGTCAACTTCCTCTTCTTTCTTTTTTAGAAAAATTCTGCGAAAGATAAAGCTCGATGCATGTTCGTCAAATTTCATAGTAAATATGAGCCATATTTCTTAGTTGGTCTCTTGTCTCAGCAATGCTTCCTAGAAATATAGAAAATTAAGGAAGAAATGTATTAGGGGAAATATTATTTGCAAGCTTCACCTTTATTGTTTTATTCTGAGCCCATTGTTGAGTTTTTCACATCATTGTTAGCTGACCGTTTTCACTGGAGTCTGGACTGACAACGAGTCTCCCTAAGGTCTCCATAACTCTTCTGGGTATTCTTGCTGATCTGTCTGGATGTTCTCAATTCTTCCTCTGAATTTCCAATTTACTCCAGTCATTTTTTCCAGCTTTTAGGGAGCCAATTCCAAGTGCACCAACTATAATTGGATCACTTTCACCACTCATATTCCACAGTTTCTTTTTCAATTCTCTGCAAGAGTCCAGTTATTTTGTCTAGTCTTCCGTTTTTCTTTCATTTGCACCCTATGATCTGCTGGAACTGCAAAATTGTTAGTTGGCAAGTTCTCTTTTTTGTTAATAAATACTAAGCCTGATCTTCTGGCTGGAATATAGTGAGGTCCGTCCCAAAGAATTATATGCATTTCATTCTCAAGAAGCAGATTGAAGTTTATGCAAATATAACAATTTGGTTGCATGGTCAGAATTAGTTTTTATTTAATTTCAGTGGATCACCTTCCACACAGTCGTGACTAAGCTTTGTATTACTTCTATATAATCAGGTGGCCCTCTGGCACCAAAGTGACAGCAAATCTTCTCTTTTCCAATGCTCTCAGATTTCTAATCAATACTACTGAGTAGTCCTCTGGTCCTCAGGTCCTCAAGCTGATTATCTCCTAGCGCCGTTCCTAGTTCTTTTGGATGTCCCAAGAGCCTCCGTCTATAATTGGTATTACTATTAACTTTTTGCATGATTCGAAAAAGCTCCAGATATTTATTATAATTTGTCGTTATTCTTTTAATCCATATAATATATATATTTATATATATATATATATACTATATTTATATATATAAATATTATATCGAGAGAAATATCAGAGTAATAAAAGACAATGATAGAATACTGAAAGATGCTGATATTTGTGGAATCCTGCTGGCATTTAATCTCTCTTCCATTAAGTGTGGGATATTAAAAAAGCACAATTTAAAACTGTAAATGATAATGATACGAGGGAATATAATTTGTCACTTTTTCTCTAGCAAAAGCACTCCAGTTATTAATTAGTGGTGAAAACCACTCGTAATTAACATGAAAAACAAATTGTTGGCAATCCCTTAAGGCATCGCAGCAAAAATGAACGAAATCTCAATGGACCATGCTTGAAAGGCGAGAAACGGGTGAAGTAACTGAGGTCAGCCTTCGTTTTGGACTTTTGTCTTTCCGGCAAACATTCTGTCATGTTGAAAAATTAAGGTGAACGCCAGGATTAAAGGTCCTGCAAGGACTGCAATGAGATCAATGAACGAGAAGAATATTCTGCTGAAGTAATTAGGATTTTTTCAATTCTTTTTTTATTAATATCAAAAAGAAAAATAATAAGAATGATTATTACGCTTTTCATAAAACATTTTTCAGGAGATCACATCTCAATCCAGAACACTAAAAATAAAAATAATTGCCTGAAATGGTTTGATTTTATTTTTATAAATTTACACCAAGATAGCAAATCAAAAGATTACCAACAAATTAATAATAATAATAATAATAATAATAATGAGGGTGTAAAGATTATTATTATTATTATTTTATTATTATTATTATTATTATTATTTTGTGTCCCTAACCTGAACGTTGCGGGAGGTTGAGAAAATATATACTGCAGATTTGAAACTAGCCTGAGGCACGGACCGAAAATTTGGTTTTATTGCCTACCTAAACATTGCCTCATCCATCGAGGTCCTTGCAACCCAAGCTAATTTCTCGATCTGTTTTGTTTCTTGTACAGCTATCAGCTGTAATGTAATCAACGACTGTTATTTTTTCTGTAAACCTTTTCCCCAGGTCGAAATTGTGTAACATATGTTCCTAAATCAGACGACGTGGAAGTTTATCTGCAATTCCAAATCGTACACAAGCAATAACACAATCTGTCGCGCACCAACTACCATGTATATCGAACTGTTTTGAAGGCATGGGATAACTTATTGCTCACAAATTATCAAGTATCAAAATATTGCAAACTTTACGTATTTATTTAAACCTTCATTTCATTGTTTTCCTATTAGCTTTTTTTCTCCCCCTCTTTGGCTGTCTTTGTATTTCTCTTCAACCACAGAGAGATCGGTGTATTCCGTTAATTTCCTTCTATATAAATACAATGTATAAAATAACTTTACTCAAGGATAATGCATTTTATGAATACAATTGAATTTACCTGAAATAATTCACTTATAATTAACGTGATATGATCATATCTCATCTTTATTTACCTCAGTTAATACACGTCAATTGAAAATGACATATTACAAAGTAAGCAATTTCAATTCTAAGAAAGAAAATACAATTTATATTTACTTTTATTGGTGTTGATGAGAAATTTCAAATATAATAATTAAAATAACAACAAAGTTTAGGTCGCATTTATGAGTTCCATTGTTGAATTGCAGGGTGAAATCGTACTTGAAGAGAAAGTTGTGCATTTTTCTATAATACCTTAACTTGGAAAAAATACTGGTTAGGGAAGGGGGGGGGTGA
>CM042159.1:65690475-65729095 GCA_023376005.1 Doryteuthis pealeii | reverse complement strand
GTCTTGGAGAAGGAAAAACTCTGAATTCAAACCCAGAATTTTCTCTTCTCAAAATATGTAACTGTTTTTGTGTTCACAGTGTGCGCATGGGACGTGTTTCGGAATACATTACGGCATTGAAAGTCTAACAAAATTTAAAATAAATATCAATCCTAAATCTAAATATTCCCTTTTTCATATAATATAGATTATTTTTTGTTCACAGAAAAGTTCAATTACATTGGTGAGTTAATTTGAACTGTATTTTTATGGTGCCAATAGGTAGGTATATATATAATAATATATATAATATATATATATATATATAGTATATATATCATATGTGTGTGTGTGTGTGTGGTGTGTGTGTGTGTGTGAGTGTGTGTGTGTGTGTGTGTTGTGTGTGTGTGTGAAAGTAAAAAATGGATATGAATCCGACAATATGTAAGAAAGTTTTATAGAAAAGAACAACAAGATGTTAAAAGTTTTTGCTGGCAGAAATCGTTCGACATTATGAATATGTCTTTTATCAAACAACACTGCAGCGGAAATACTAAAATGAATATATCATCTATTACGAGGCACAGAAACGCGCTCGATCAGTACCGGAATTTTTTTTTTATTTTTAAAATACGTATTTATTAAAAATAAAATTAAGTCGGGATCCTTATTATGATAAAAATGCTTATAATTTTAAGACATATTCATTAAAAATGTCGAAACAGAGATTTCTTTTCAGCAAAACTTTAACGATCTTGTTGTTTTTTTTCTATAAACTTCTTACATATTGTCGTTCAATATCATTTTCCTTTCATACTGTCCACATAAAAAAAAAAATGGAATAACTTAAATCATATTCAACCGGGGTTCATATTCGATGTAAAAGGATCCCGACTCTGCGAGTTTATCATCATTGCAGATTCATATTGCTGGCTTTTTACATTTTTAAACTTTCATTGTAACCGGAAGCATTTCCTAAACTTTGATATCATATACAATTTTTTACTGCAACATTTTGTGCTTTTTATGATAAAAAATGCTTAAATTTTTTAAAATAATTTATTTTATTTAACAATAAATACGTATTAAATGTTTTTTAATTCCGGTACGCTGATCGAGAGCGGTTCTGTGCCTCGAATAGATGAATATTCATTTCGTATTTCCGCTTCAGTATTGCTTTGAAAAGACATATTCATAATGTCGAAACAGATTTCTTCAGCAAAAACTGTTAACTATCTGTTGTTTTTTCTATAAAACTTCTATATATATATATATAATAATTATAATATATATATATTATAGATATATATAAATTAATATCCGTTTTGATTGTATAAGGATCTACGCAAATAAAAAAAGTTGGTTATCTTTGGTTACGAGTATCTATATTAATATAGTATACAATTGCCGCTTAAATTTTCCATGCAGTGGCATTAGTAAATTTATCCCAAATAGTGCTCAATATATAGAAAATGGTCAATAATAATGTAGTCATATTAGAGTGGAAAAAAGTTATGGGTCTAGCATGGTTTAGATCCAAAGACTCATCAGACCCTACCTAATGCTTAAATGAAGTCGATGTCATTCTTTAGTTAAACTGAGATCTCATGGCGCAACGTATATAAGGGCTGAGTTAATACATTTACAGTGACCAATCTCTGTAGGGTACAGGTCAATCCTGAATGATGGCGATGATAAACAGCTTAACACTTTTACTTCGGTCAGTGTTAAACGGAATGAGAACAATCTACCACAATAATTAAGTAAAGCGAGTATTGTCTCATACCCCACTTGTTATGGACTGGCACAAGGCTTCGTTTTAATGTGGGCCCACCACAAGCTGAAGCTCTGGGTGGAAAGTACAAAAAATTGCGTCGTCCCCTCGGCATTCTCCTCAGGGGCCTCAGCACTGGCAATTAAACCAGCCTACCCCTTTAAATGAAGGGGTAGATATTGCATGGGGATAGCCTTGGGATCGCGCTAATTATTTGTACTTTACCCTTCATCGAGTGGCCGAGCACCACTGGACCCCCACCCCGAAGGACGAGTGCGAGGTCAGGAGACCCTACAAAAGGGAAGTAGTAAGTAAGGGTTCAGTTTAAATTCCCTGAAGGCTCCCGATGTTTCGACATGAAGCTCCCCAGTGGACCAAGAAGATTCCGATTTGATGAGAATTTCCAGAGTTCGACAGAAACACATGAAGAAGGTCGGAGGACATATCAGCGGAAACGTTGTGTATTAATAAAATAAAAAATACAAGTCCGAAAAATCTAAATAACATACTGACCTGAATTTGAACTAGTTGAAAATAACTAATCTCTCTTAATAAAGCTCATTTCGTTTATTCTTTTATTTATTAACCCTTTTTTCCCTTAATTCCTTAATTAACTTCCATCTCCATGATCCTTTTTTGTACGCATAAATTCTTCTCTGTCTTCTAATTCTTTGCATATCTTTCTTATTTTTTTAGTTAAGTTTTTTTTCCTCGCACACCTCCATATCTTCTTTTCCCGCCATTAACTTTTCTTTTCGATCTCTGAATAAGATGTCTCTGTGCCGACCTTTGCTTTGCAGCATCCCCCTTGCTTGCTAGTTTCTCTTCATCTTTCGTTGTTGTCACCCTCCTCGTACCCGTCAGTTTATTTTTCTTTTTCAATTCGTTACACCTTTTTCTATTTGTGTTGGTTCTTTCCGTGCCCTTGACTATTTCTTCTTTTTATTTCACATTTAATCTAACCCAAAGCCTGAAGTTCTTTTCTCATTAACTCTAAATTTACATCTCTAAGTCCTCAACTTGCCTTATGTTTCTCATTGTATTTCTTCACTCACGTTTGAAAGAGACACTCCAGTTTCTTACAAAAATCGCCAACGAATATACAATAAGCTGTCAAGACTTAAATTCACTTTTCACAATTTTCAAGACAAGTTAATTACAGATCGATTGAAAGTAATTTCAACGACAAACCTCATCCAACCCATATTTTTCCGGACTAGATCAAAATGGCGGAATTACTTTTTCGATTTGGTAATTACGGGATCTGGTCCAAATTACCACGGCAGATTCAAGACGTCAACATACCAATGTCCACATGCAGTTAAAATCTTTAAAACTAATCACTAATCTATTATGTGTTTCTTCTTATACTATTATCTATTTAAATTTTTTTGTTATTTTCATTTTAGATACTAATACGGGAAGACTAAAGGTTGGTGGTTTCGACATTAATTACTAAACTTTTCAAGTGGAAAGAGGATTGTTTGGAAATAATAAATAAATGCCTGCTATATACTGCACCGGTGACTTCTATTGACGTGATGTAAAACAATGCGTCGGAGAAAAAAAAACACAACCCAACACATGTTTTATGTACGACCTTGCTTTGTTAACATCATATTTCCTATCAGTCTCTGAAGCAGGAAGAAATAGGACAATGTTAGTTTCCTAATTCTACTATGTAGAGGAGGAGCCTGTCTTACATTTGTACCTTGCACCCCCCAACTACTAAAGAGACCAAATCTCGAAATCCTAATACAGTCATAATATATATATATATAATATATATATATTAATATTGAAAAAGATCGATTCCGCTAACACCAAAGTTAAGCAACCTTGAGCCAGTCAACAGTAAATTGGCTTAAGACAGATGGTACTGCTAAGAAACCTGAGACCTTTGTTTATCAAAATGGATTGGCCATTATTAAATGACCCGGAAAGTGTTGATATTGCTATAAAACAAAAACGCCCAAAATACATATTTGACTTCACTTCGGGTGGGTTACACTTAAGATGGTTACATCGAAAATAACAGGTTCCGGAGTTCCTATGATCAAAACCTATCATGTAACAGCTAGGCCTATCTGGAAAAGATCTTTTGTTGATAACTGTCTATCGCTCTAATTTATATCTGCTTCATTTAACAGTACGAATTATTCTAGATCTCCTATCGAGTACCTATCCACAAGCGTCTGATGAGACCAAGCAGGAAAAAAGTATTACATGGCGAGTTCATATACGCATAAATTTAGGTACCTGATAAAAGTGTGTAATCATTATGCCTTCTCTAACAGATATCGACCTTACAAATATATTACAAGGAGAATTGAAAATTGTACGCGTGGCAAATAAACTTATTTAGGGCGATTAATACATTGGTTAAACAGTCACCGACAGAGAACTAAACTGCAACGTTTAACCGACAATATTTCTCGTCACAGTGCATTCTTTAATGATCACTAAGTAGTTTCATGCTTCTATAGATTTTATGTTTTCATGTTTTTTTTCCTAATTGTGTACGTATGTTTTATGTGCTTTTATGCGTGGTAATATTGCTTATGTATATATCTATGCTCTTGTGTGCTCTGCCATTCTTATGTGTGTATTGTAACTATGCTTTTCTCACCAGATTCGTTGTATAAATATACGCGGTATTTCTCATCATCTGTATTTGCAGTGAGTTGTAAATGATCGCGGATCGGTAATTAATAAGAAATGAGCTCACTGGAGTTATCATTATTTCATTTCTGATCGTGTTGTTTACTATGCGCCGTAAGAATAATGGACGGTCTGAGTGAGTTGTTAGGAAAGCAACTAATAATTAAAAAGAAATAAATACGAGTTAAAACGAAAATTATAAAGATGAGAGCATTTAATTTAATAATAAATAAAAATCTCATATTTTGGTATGAGTGTTTATTCTTTTTAATTACTTTATTTCTCTTAATTAAACCATTTATTGCCAAGTTGAGGAAATACAGTGGTTATGTTGACTTCAGAGTGCTCCAACATATAAGTTTTCGACATACGAGCTGTCACTTTGATTTTTTTGCTTGTTTTGTGAGTTTAACATTTGATGATACGAGCGAGCTTATGATACGCTATGTTACTAAAAAAACATTTAAGTTTCCTACGGAAATATCATTTGATAGAAATACTCATTAAAAACGTACACAGGACACAATTCCTTTATATTCTATTTTATTTAGATTAATGGCATTTCAGTTATTTTAATGTGCAAAAATGATTTGATATACGAGAGAATTGAGTTATTGCGAGATGAATAAATTTTAATTCACAGTATCACTGTATTTGTAGAACACCGTACTTTATTTAAAATATGCTCTGATTGATTTAACTGTTATGTTATATACTGTTTTTAGTCTAAGGGTGAGTGCCTAACACTACCATCAGCTCTCATGCTTACCACCACAGGGTCCAAGAAGTGTCACTCATACGCGAAAAAATAACGAGCCAAATAATCGTACGAACCCGGAACCGCAAGGATGCTCGTACATGTACGTACAAAGTCAGTTTTAAAAACTTCCAAAATAATCTTTCACAAAATAAAAACTTTTGCCGGTCTTATTACCTGAAGTAAAAAACAAGTTTGAAATAATCAAAATTAAGAACTCAAAATAATATTCTATTCATTCTGATCACTTTTTGATTGCCAATTAAAGAAAAAAAAAACTAAGTTTACTATCACTCCACTGACTCGAATTTCACTTATTTGCAGTGATTCTTTTTCTAACTTACACTTTTAAGATAGAACCCATGATTTCTTCAGCCACTTCTATTGGTGAGAGAATAAATACTAATAAATTCAATCTTGGATACATGTTAACCATTAATCTCAGAAAAAAATACTATATCGTTTGTAATACATATCTGAAAATCATACGTTGTATAGTATTAATATGATATTAATGTTTGATATTAATACTAACCACAATGATATAAATATGATAATATGATTTTAAGAAAATTATATATATTGTAGGCTAGTGTTTCTGTGGTGCAGAGAAACCACGAACATTGTGCGTTCCGAAGCGTGCCACGACTGCGTTTTGGCTTGCAGAATGAGATCAGAGGCGAGGGGAGATTGAATCACATCCTCCTGATCGTGAGTCGTGGCCTGACGCATGTGAATTACTAAACTGTCAGAGTGGCCCGGATGTGAAGGATTGACGACTGCTGATGAATGTCGCACGTGCTCACGCCCAAGTCGAGTAAGGGCCGGGTGAAACACTGTTAATTGTGTATTTAATAACCTGCCCTCACAAACCGAGAGAAAGCCTGCGTAGAATTTTGGCTGTCGCGACGAGTGGGACAAGAAAAATTATATTTTGATAGTTTGGTGAGAAGAGCTGCAGCATTGGAAGGGAGAGATAGTTTCAGACTGAACACTTGGTCAGTTGGAGAGTAAAAAGCGCGGACTTAACTGTGCCCCCCAGAGAACATTCTTATTTAAAGATTTCATAATTGATAGCTTATCTATAAACTAGGTACGGTAGTGTAGAAATGAAAAAATAACGGTAATTCTGAAATCTTGGAAAAAAAAAACGTAAAAGTAAGTTGACAGGGCTTGGCCTTTTGCTGACCTTGTACTAGTTGATGTCTAGGTGAAAGTTATTCATGGGAACAGGAATAACTTAGAAAAGGTGTTTAGCTTTGGTCTTTCGAGGAGGCAGACGAGTGCTTTTCGAAGTAATCAGAAGATTACTACTCTCGAACGCCGCGTTGGTTTAACTTTGCAGTTTAAAAAGACATCTAAAAAAATATCAAGTCTGTGTTGCTATTAGTTACAATAGACTCAAAGATGAATCCCTTAGAAGCCCCAAGAAGGAAGATCAAGAACAGATATCAGCCTTGTTAAAAAGAAACAGCATGATAGACGATTCGGGAAAAAAAATTTTTTTTCCAAGCCTTTAGGGGGAGAATTTTTTTTTTTTTTTTTTTTTTAAAACGTTTTAAAAATTTTATTAGATGGTAGGATAGAAAGTGATATACACACGAGATCTACCCGAAATAATTGGATCAGAATTTTCAGATCTTTTAAAAGAAGAAAAAATGTATCAGAACAAGTATATGTCTGAAAATGAATGTTCTACTCTTCAATTACTCATTTAAGTCGAATGGGACATTTTATCCATACTTATAATAACAGGGTCGTATATGCACATTTAACGTCCCCTAGAAAAAGGGGACAGTCTGCACTGTTTATGATTACAATTAAGAGTCATCCAAGTCACAACTAAATGATCGATGCCATTTTTAGGTTCGAGAGTGTGTCATAAATTACAAGTTCTTACATCTTTTGGTAATCAATTATCGATTATCCAATCAAATTTTAAAACATTGTGTGGAAGTCAATGCAGATCTCAATTCAAGCACGCACATGACATATTGAGTTGTATGTTCGTGACCCTACACAGACATACATTCAGTAGGTTTATTATATATAATATAATATATATATAATATATATAATATATAATATTATATATAATTCAACCTTTGTAGTTGTATCGGGGACTTTTATGATGATACATAGAGTGCATGTAAGAAATCATGAGATCTGAAGTATTTCAACAACGAAAATTCTGTACACGCGGGCGCATATACATACTTACACATATATGTAACCATCGATACTATCAAATTATATATATCATCTATTCAAAGATAACAGTATTGTTGTAAACTCTTCTAATGAGAGACACAAAAGTGAGGACACATATTCATATACTGCACATATTATATTTATCATAGACAGTGCTATTTCTGGTTGTCATTCTTAAATTCTTTGATTTGGTAAATGATGAATTATGAGAGAGAAAAAAGAAGAATACTTTGAATTTAAACTCGTAAAGAACTCTTGGATTTTTATCTAAACAGATATTGTCGATTGTTGATAAATGTTGGCTAAAATCATTCTTTAAAAGGTATTGCATAAGTTAGATACAGTATCCAGTTAGATAGAAGGACAAGTGTGGCTTAACAAATAGGTTAGCCTATTTATTTTGTAATGTAGTGTAAAAAAATTTGAATTAAAAAATGTAATCGGTTTAATTCTGTCACAGGAGATTTTATTAACAATTATGAAATGAGGAGGGGGAACAAAATTGCAAGACTGAAAATCTAACCAACAAAAGATATATTTGAAGTGTATTCTTAAACAGGGGGAAATAATGTTTGGGGTTTCCGGAATTGTCTCGATAAGAGCATTGGCAAAAAATCTACGGTTGTTTTAGTTGTTTTTTTTATGACATTATCACCCTTTTTGGTCATTAAATTCCAAAAGTATTTGATAAACAAATGGACTCGGTGCTTACAGTACTGCTGTTGTTATCATCCAATTATTATTGGAATAGCGTCAAATTACATCTGTTTTGAAAATTATAACGTATCCGATTCAAAACTGCGTTAAGAAAAAGAAACACTATCAAAAACAACTACACAGAAGAATGTAAATATGAACGACCAATAAATGTAATACCAAACACTGCATGGACATGAGGACCCAAAGGGGTATGCTATTAAATCAATCAAATCAATCAATCAATCAACGCACTCCTTGCATCCATATTTTTTTTTTTTTTATTTTTTTTTTTTGCTTTATTATTCTGTTCTATCTGGTTACTGATAAAACTTATCATTTTTTAAATCGGTATTTTGAACATAAGCGCAGATACTACACTATGTCTCTGATAAAGTGCCGATCATTGGTAAAAATATATTCAATATAACTTATCTGTGTGAGGTTAATTGCTAAAGGAACATGTCAGATACGTGATATAGATCAATCCTTTCATTGATTTCATGCCTGAGTCAACTTCTAAAAGATTCCTGGATTTATATTTTTTTCATCTTAATTACTCAGAGCTCAAGGGAAATTAAGAGGTACGTTGCACAGATAAAAGCATCGATCATTGGAGTTTCGCTTGTTTTTCTAAATATGTCAAATCGTTTCAGATCTGGAGAAACGTACCACACAATACACACATTATTATTATTGTATATAATATATAATATATATATATATATATATATATATATAAGAGAGAGAGAGAGAGAGAGAGAGAGAGAGAGAGAGAAATAGAATGGGAATAAATAGATAGATTAAAACTGGACAAGATTGATTGCTATGGCGAATTTCTTTGGATTGCAATTAATACCCAGACTAATTATGGTTGTTGCCCTCTGTGTCCACAATAAAGCGATACAGCTAATCATTAGCTGATATTTTTCTAATTCTCCCTATATAATTTCAACATATATTTAATCTAATGAATTAAAGAACATCACTAAATTAAACAAATTTAAAAATTAAAAAATTATAGCAAAAATAATTCATCGTTTTCTTTTTTTCATTAACTATTATTTCGATTATTAAAAAACGTATTATAGAGGAATGTTGAAATATGTTATAATTGTTAAAACTCTAAAAATCTTTCTTTTCAGGATATTTTGAATCACAAAAATATGGTCCACGACATACGGTAATTTCTAAAATAATACAGAAACGAATTATCTTTAACAATTAATAATAATAATAATAATAATAATAATAATAAAATAATAATAATATAAATAATTTGACCATAGAACAAAATGGTATATGCATAAACTGGGACTTTGAAATAAAAACGATCACTTCCAGCAAGAAAACCAGAACCTAGTGCTGCTTAACAAAAAAAGAAAGAACTTGTCAACTGGTGGATTTGCAGTGCCAGCAGTCACAGGGTGAAGTGAAGGAAAATTGAACAAAGGACAAATACCTGGAACCTTCCAGAGAACTGAAAAAGTTATGAATATGAAAGTCAAAGTGATAACAAATTGTAGGTGCCTTGCGAACGGTCCCAAAGGGATTGAAAAATCTGGACATCAGAGAAAGATTGAGATAATCAGAATACTCACTGCTGCTATTCTGCCAGAATACTCAGAAGAGTCCTGGAGATCTGAGGAACTTGCTGTCATTTCAGATCCAGTGAAAGACCATCAGCTAACGTGATGTGAAAACTTCAAAAGGAGTGAATAATAACTTTCCAACTGGTGGATTTTGCAGTCCAGGCAGACACTGGGTGAAGATGAAAGTAAACAAATACTTGGACCTTTCAGGGAATTGAAAAAAAAACTGGAAATGATGCGAAAGTGCATACGAAAGTTAATTGTGTCTGGTACGCTCGGTAGGATTCTGTGGTAAAGTAGGATCTGATGGTAGGTGTGATGCTCCGCCTCAAGACGGCAAAACAATCTCTTTGGTCTAGCCTTTGTAAAAAGAGGATTATACTCCCTCGCTGATTAGGGATACCGACTTTAGGCCACAACGAAGACTCCTCTCTCTCTCCCTCCCCCTCTCTCTCTCTCTCTCTCTCTCTCCCTCTCTCTCTCTCTCTCTCTCTCTCTCTCTCTCTCTCTCTCTTATATATTATATTAATATATATATATATATTGAAAATTACTTTCAAAAACAACTCGAACAGCTAAATAATACATACTTGTTCTATGAACAAACACTATGCCAAAATTGCACAAGAACAGAAGAAAAGATTTATTTGAATCGATGAAGGTATCAAAATGGCCATAGCAGAAACGGTGAAAAAGAGACCAAGATGATTTATGAGATTTATAAGAAACCCCGAAGCCACTTAAGGGACACTTCCCATTTCTAAGGAAGACAATTATGGAGTCTCTTACAAAAGCAAGTTATTTTGTTTTCTGTTTAATTGTTTAACGTTTTACTATTCGACTAACCGTACTAGTGGTGTTTCAATTAAACAAAAGAATAAAAACATACAAAAAATCTGAATAATAAAGATTGATTTTAAAAATATCTCAGGATTCAAGCTGAAGCAGACGAATGTTTAGAATGATCTTGAAATAATTATTCAATAAATTTGCAGAGGATTTCCCTTGATGTACGTCTCTGGAATATATTTGTTTAAACAATTAGTTTGCACAAATTACCTGTATTAAAATCCTCAAGCACAGTCTTCAAATTTTTAAAAAATTGCCATGCGGCAAAAAGACATAAATTAAATTAGTTTTTCAACTTTATTATTTATATTCAAGTACTTTTTCTTTATAATTATTAAAACACACACACACACACACACACACACAACACATAATATATATATATATAATATATATATAATATATATATATATGATTTAGATTTATGTTGTATGGTTGATATAAAAGTCAGTGGTAAACAATCTGATCCTTGCTGCATGGCCAGAAAAGGTCTTGCTATGCGCTGAATTTGACCCGCGGCTGCTACTGATTGGAAATACCTATATTAGAGACATATATATCTTATGTGCTTCGTTGTACGGCGGTCGTGTCAAAGTTAGTTTACTAAGGTAACTGAATTGTACGTGAAAATCGTAACTTACTTGCGTTTAAACTGTATTGACCGCTAATAAAAGCATTCTTTTGTTTTCAAAACTTTTTACACATTTTATGATTGATTGATTAATTTTAGGAGGCGTGCAACTATTTCCGGGTTATTTTGTGCATAGGTTTAGAAATTGCGTAAGTTTGATAAAAGGAATAGTAGGTTAGCGGAGTGAACTCATACGGTATCAGTCGAACAGTGAGATGCTATTTCACTTTCCACTAGAACTAAACGACGAGATTGTTTTTGGCCTCTGATGTGGGGGCCCATATCTGCAATCAGCTCTTCACTTTACCATACAAATCCAAAGATGTACTGCTGATGCGCTGACGTGCGAGGGGCGGTATCAAACCCGGAACCGATTGAGATACTTACATTTTGTGTAGTTTATTTACTATGTTGTTTATTAGGAGATTTTGTCATGGTTATATGAAATATCGAGTAATCCTATGTAATATAGATAATTTGCAAGGATATCTATTAGACACTATTCATGGGACCCTAATAATACTCCTGGTTAGAGGACCCTTGGGAATACGGCAATGAATGGGCGACACCAAACTCCCCAAAGCTCCAATCAGAAGCATCATCAGCAGAGTAGTTATGATTAGTATCGATGATACCCGTTTTTGGGATTAGAGAGATTTTACTTTTGTTCAACGTATTATCTGCACCGGCGACAGGGCCTGAGGAAATTTCTGTTGGGAGGTTTTAAGGGTCAATAAGAACAAATCGAACGGGTAACAAATGTAGGAAAATGTATTAACGAGAAAGTAGAAAATACAATACAGATAGGTAATTACGTCCGTCAAATTGGCTTACTCGCATTGGCTTACTGCCAAGGCCACAATTGTCCCTGTTACTTATAGTAACCCGTCGGCGCATCCTTGGTCAATTAGGGTATATCACTATAACATTTTCGGAATAACGAAAAATATAGTTCGGTTCTATCCCACTATGGAGGTTTGGAAGTTCACCCAATCAGGTAAGTTGTTAAACCCAGGACCACTTTTTGGGATTGGGAAATTTTTACCTCTCTGCATGTGATAGTGTCAGCTATTTTTTCCTCTGTGTGCAATTGTGAAGGACATTTTAGAACAGCTGAAAATAAAATGCAATCTTTCAATTTTCAGATTTGGACATACTATGCAATTATTCTGATGGACTGCAGACCGTAGTTCAGGACCATCTGATCTAGCAAAAAGCAATAACGTTTTATTAAAATTTGCGACGTTTACTTATTTATGGTGGTTATATTTTGAACGTGGTAAAGAATTCTTCTTCGTCTTTAGTTTTTAGAGAGATGAATTTTTCTTAAAAAGTCCTTCATCTCATTTGCAATTCTCTTTTGT
Source organism: Doryteuthis pealeii (assembly GCA_023376005.1). NCBI lineage: Eukaryota > Metazoa > Mollusca > Cephalopoda > Myopsida > Loliginidae > Doryteuthis > Doryteuthis pealeii. The sequence continues at coordinate 65,716,581 of CM042159.1, read as the reverse complement.
TTCTTAAAATGTGTCAGTATTATTTGCGCCAATTTTTCTTTTCGTTTTCTGATATTTTTCGACAGTACACATCTGTGTATGTCATGATTAATTTAAACAACGACTGCTGAGTGTTCTTATGAATCTCTTAAGAGTCATGTTCAGACAATCGACAATTCGACGAGTCAACTTCCTCTCTTTCGTTTTAGAAAATTCTGCGAAAAGATAAGCTCGAGCATCTGTTCGTCAATTTCATAGTAATATGAGCCATATTTCTTAGTTCGTCTCTTGTCTCAGCAATGCTTCCTATGAATATAGAATAGAGAAGGAATTATTAGGGGCAAATATTATTGCAGCTTCTACCTCATTGTTATTCTGAGCATTGTTGAGTTTTTCACATCATGTTAGCGACCGTCTTTCCACTGGAGTCTGACTGACAACGAGTCTCCTTAAGTCTCCATAAACTCTTCTGGGTATTCGTGCCTGATCTGTCTGGATGTTCTCATCTTCTCTGATTTCCCAATTCTCCAGTCTTTTTCCAAGCTTTTAAAGGACCATTCCAAAGTGCACCCAACTACATTGGATCACTTCACCCTCATATTCCACAGTTTCTTTTTTCAATTCTCTAGCAAAGTCCAGTTATTTGTCATTCTTTCCTTGTTCTTTCATTTGACCCTATGATCTGCTGGAACTGCAAAATATGTTAAGTTGGCAAGGTTCTTCTTTTTGTAATAAAACTAAGCTGATCTTCTGGCTGGAATATAGTTGATCCGTCCAGAGAATTTATATGCATTTTCATTCTCAAGAACAGATTGAAGTTTAGCATATACAATTTGCGTGCATGGTTCAGAATTTAGTTTTTACTTAATTCTCAGTGATCACCTTTCCAACACAGTCGTGCCTAGCTTGTATTACTTCTATATAATTCAGGTGGCCTTGCCACCAAAGGACAGCAAATCATTCTCTTTTCCAATGCTCTCAGATTTCTAATCAAATACTAGTAGTCTCTGCGTCTACAGGGCCTCAAGCTGATATCTCCTAGACTCTTTTTCCTAGTTCTTTTGGATTGTCCCAAGAGCTCCGTGCTTATAATTGGTATTACTATTAACTTTTTGCAATTATCGAAAGCTCCAGATATTTATATAATTGTCTATTTCTTTTAATCATAGATATAGATATATATATATATATATAATATATATATATTATATATAATAATATATATATTCGAGAAATATCAGAGTATAAAAGACAATTGATAGAATACTGGAAAGATGCTGAATATTGTGGAATCCTGCTGCATTTAATCTCTCTTCCCATTTAAGTGTGGATATTTAAAAAAGCACAATTTTAAACTGTAATGATATTTCATACCGAAGGAATATGATTTGTCACTGTTTTCTCTAGAAAGCACTCCAGTTTTAATTAGGTGTTAAAAACCACAACTCGTAATTAACATGAAAAACAAATTGTTGCAATCCCTTAGGCATCGCAGCAAAATGAAAAAGAATCTCATGGACCATGCTTGAAAAGTCGAGAAAACGGCGTGACAGTAACTGCAGGTCAGCCTCGTTTTGGGACTTTCGTCTTCCGGCAAAAATTTCTGTCAATGTGAAAAATTAAGGTGACGCCAGGATAAAAAGGTCCTGCAAGGACTGCATGAAGATCGAATGAACGAGAAGAATATTCTGCTGAAGTAATTAGGATTTTTTCATTCTTTTTTTATTAAATATTCAAAAGAAAAAATAGAATGATTATTTACGCTTTTCATAAAAACATATTTTTCAAATCACCATCTCAATCCAACACCTAAAAATAAAAAATATTGCCCATGAATGGTTTGATTATTTTTTATTAATTTACACCAAGATTAGCAAATCAAAAGATTACCAACAATTAATAATAATAATAATAATAATAATATGAGGGTGTAAATTATATGATAACATATATTATCCCATTATTACCTATATCTTAGGTTATTATTATTCCTGAGGGCGCATATTACCACACGTTGATGTCATAGTGAGAAAAGACTATATAACTCGCTCAGATTTGAAACTATTGACCTGAGGCCACGGCCGAAAATTTGCGGTTTTATGCCAACCTAACCATGCCTCATCTCGAGGTCCTTGCAACCCAAGCTAAAATTTCTCGATCTGTTTTGTTTCTGTACAGCCTATCAGCTGTAATGTAATCAACGACTGTTATTTTTTCTGTTAACCTTTTCCCCCAGTCGAATTGGTAGACCATGTTCCTAAATCAGACGACGTGGAAGATCTGCAATTCCAATCCGTACACAAGCAATACACCAACTGTCCAGCGCACCAACACCATGATATCGAAACTTTTTTGAGCATGGGATACTTATGTACAAATTATAAGTATAAAATATTGCAAAACTTCGTATTATTTTAACCTTCATTCATGAGTTTTTCCTTTAGCTTTTTCTCCCCCTCTTTGCTGTCTTTTGATTCTCCTTCACACAATAAAGTAAAATATATTTTATTTCTTTCTTAGAATGAAATGCTTTACTTTGTAATATGTCGATTTTCAATTGACGTGTATTAACTGTAGGTAAATAAGATGAAGATATGATCTATCAGTTAATTATAGAATATTCAGGTAATTCCAATTGTTATTTCATAAATGCTGTTTATCCTGAGCAGAAAGAGAAGTTATTTTTATACATTGATTCTAATAGGAAGGGAAATTAACGAATACACCGCTCTCTCTAGTGGTGAAGAGAATCAAAGACAGCAAAGAGGGGGAGAAAAAAGCTTAATAGGAAAACTAATGAAGAAGGTTTAAATAAATACGTAAAAGTGTTGCAAATTATTTTGATACTGATAATTTGTAGCATAAGTATTCCCATGCCAAAAAACGAAGTTCGACTATCATGTTTTTTTTTTTCATTGTTAAAGGGGTTTTGGGGTTTTTGGCGGCTGGGGACCCCCAAGGCAGATTGGTATTGCTTGGTGTACGATTGGAAATTGCAGATAAACCTCCAACGTCGTCTGATTTAGAACATATGTCTACCATTCGGACCTGGGGGAAAAGGTACAAGAAAAAATAACAGTCGTTTGATTACATTACAGCTTGATAAGTGTACAGGAAACAAACAGATCTGAAATTTACTTGGTTGCAAGGACCTCGATGATGAGGAATGTTAGGTAGCATAAAACCGCAAATTTTCGGCCGTGCCTCAGGTCATTAGTTTCAAATCTGGCGAGTATATATTTTTTCTCAACTCCCCTGCAACGTTCAGGTTAGGACACAATAATAATAAATAATAATAATAATAAAATAATAATAATAATAATAATTTTACACCCTCATTATTATTATTATTATTATTATTATTAATTGTTGTAATCTTTTATGCTAATCTTGGTTGTAAATTATAAAAATAAATCAAACCATTCATGGGGCAATATTTTTATTTTAGGAGTTTGGGTTGAGATGTGATTTGAAAAATATGTTTTTATTGAAAAAGCGTAATAATCATTCCTTATTATTTTCTTTGGATATTTAATAAAAAAAGAATGAAAAAATCCTAATTACTTCAGCAGAATATTCTTCTCGTTCATTCGACTTCATTGCAGTCCTTGCAGGACCTTTTTAATCCTGGCGTTCACCTTAATTTTCAACATTGACAGAATGTTTTGCCGGAAGACGAAAAGTCCAAACGAGGCTGACCTCAGTTACTTCACGCGTTTCTCGCCTTTTCAAGCATGGTCCATTGAGATTCGTTTCATTTGCTGCGATGCCTTAAGGATTGCAACAATTTTGTTTTCATGTTAATTACGAGTTGTGTTTTCACACTAATAATAACTGGAGTGCTTTGCTAGAGAAAAAGTGACAAATCATATTCCCTTCGGTATCATTATCATTACAGTTAAATTGTGCTTTTTTAATATCCACACTTAATGGGAAGAGAGATTAAATGCCAGCAGGATTCCACAAATATTCAGCATCTTTCTCAGTATTCTATCATTGTCTTTATACTCTGATATTCTCTCGATATATATATATATATATATTATATATAATATATATATAATATATATATATATATATATATTGATTAAAAGAATAACGACAATTATATAAATATCTGGAGCTTTCGAATAATTGCAAAAAGTTAATAGTAATACCAATATAGACGGAGCTCTTGGGACAATCCAAAAGAACTAGAAAGAGTCTAGGAGATATCAGCTTTGGACCTGTAGACCAGAGGACTACTTAGTATTGATTAGAAATCTGAGAGCATTGGAAAAGAGAATGGATTTGCTGTCACTTTGGTGCCAGAGGCCACCTGATTATATAGAAGTAATACAAAAGCTAGGCACGACTGTGTTGGAAAGGTGATCCACTGAGAATTAAGATAAAAAAACTAAATCTGACCATGCAACCAAATTGTATATGCATTAAACTTCAATCTGTTCTTGAGAATGAAAATGCATATAATTCTCTTGGACGGATCACTATATTCCAGCCAGAAGATCAGCTTAGTATTTAACAAAAAAAGAGAACTTGCCAACTAAACATATTTTGCAGTTCCAGCAGATCATAGGGTGCAAATGAAAGAAAACGGAAAGATAGACAAATAACTGGACTTTGCTAGAGAATTGAAAAAAGAAACTGTGGAATATGAGGGTGAAAGTGATACCAATAGTAGTTGGTGCACTTGGAATGGTCCCTAAAAGCTTGGAAAAATGACTGAGGAATTGGAAATCAGAGGAAGAATTGAGAACATCCAGACAGATCAGCAAGAATACCCAGAAGTTTTGGGAGACCTTAGGAGACTCGTTGTCAGCAGACTCCAGTGAAAGACGGTCAGCTAACAATGATGTGAAAAACTTCAACAATGGGCTCAGAAAAACAATGAGGTAGAAGCTGCAATAATATTTTTCCCTAATAATTTCTTCTCTTATTTCTATATTCATAGGGAAGCATTGCTGAGACAAGAGACGAACTAAGAAATATGGCTCATATTACTATGAAATTGACGAACATGCATCGAGCTTTATCTTTCGCAGAATTTTCTTAAAAAAGAAGAGAGGAAGTTGACTCGTCTGAATTGTCGATTGCTGAACATTACTCTTAAGAGATTCAAAACAACTCAGCCAGTCGAGTTGTTTAAAATTAATCATGACATACACAGATTGTAGTAAACTGTCGAAAAAATATCAGAAAACGAAAAGAAAAATTGGCAGCAAAATAAATACCGCACACATTTTAAGAAAACAAGAGAATTGCAAATGAGATGACAGGAACTTTTAAGAAAAGAAAATTCTATCTCTCTAAAAACTAAAGACGAAGAAGAATTCTTTAAAACGCAAATATAATCTCACCCATAAATAAGTACAACGTCGCAAATTTTAATAAAAACGTTATTGCTTTTCTAGATCAGATGTCTCTGAACTACGGTCTGCCAGTCACTATCAGATAATTGCATAAGTAATGTCCCAAATCTGAAATTGAAAGATTGCATTTTATTTTCACTGTTCTAAAATGTCTTCACAATGCACACAGAGGGACAAAAATAGGCTGACACTATCACATGCAGAGAGGTAAAATTTCCCAATCCCAAAAAAGGTGGTCCTGGGTTTAACACTTACCTAGATCTGGTGTGAACCTTCCAAACCTCATAGTGATAGACTGAACTATATTTTCGTTATTCGAAAATGTTATAGGTGATATACCCTATTGACCAAAGGAATGCGCCGACGGGTTACTATAAGTAACAGGGACAATTGTGGCTTGGCAGTAAGCCAATGCGAGTAAGCCAATTTGACGGACGTAATTTCCACTTATCTGTATTGTATTTGTCTACTTTCTGTTAATACATTTTCCTACATTTGTTACCCGTCGATTTGTTCTTATTTGACCCCTTAAAACCTCACAACAGAACATTTCTTCAGAGCCCTGTCGCCGGTGCAGATAATACGTTGAACAAAAGTAAAATCTCTCTAATTCCAAAAACGGGTATCATCGATATAATCATAAACTACGTCTGCTGATGATGCTCTAGATCTGGAGCTTTGGGGAGTTTGGTGTCCCCATTCATTGCCATTATTCCCAGGGTCACTCTAACCAGGAGTATTATTAGGGTCCCATGAATAGGTCTAATAGATATGCTTGCAAATTATCTATATTACATAGGATTACTCGATATCATATAACCATGGACAAAATCTCCTAATAAACAACATAGTAAATAAACTACACAAAAATGTAAGTATCTCAATCGGTTCCGGGTTTGATACCTGCCCTCGCCAAGTCAGCGCATCAGCAGTACATCTTGGATTTGTATGGTAAAGTGAAGAGCTGATTGCAGATATGGCTCCCCACATCAGAGGCAAAAACAATCTCCGTCGTTTAGTTCTAGTGGAAAAGTGAAATACATCCTCACTGTTCGACTGATACCGATAATGAGTCACTCCGCTAACCTTACTATTCCTTTTATAAACTTACGCAATTATCTAAACACTATGCACAAAATAACCCCGGAATAGTTGACACGCCTCTAAAATTAATCAATCAATCATAAAATGTGTAAATAGTTTTGAAAAAAAGAATGCTTTTATTATGCGGTCATACAGTTTAAACCAAGTAAGTTACGATTTCACGGTACAATTCAGTTACCTTAGTAACTAACTTGACACGACCGCCGTTACAACGAAGCACATAAGATATATATGTCTCTAATATAGGTATTTCCAATCAGTAGCCCGCGGGTCAAATTCAGCGCATAGCAAGACCTTTTCTGGCCTGCAGCAAGGATCAGATTGTTACCACTGACTTTTATATCAACCATACAACATAAATCTAAATCATATATATATATATATATATATATATATATATATATATATATATATGTGTGTGTGTGTGTGTGTGTGTGTGTGTGTTTTATAATTATAAAGAAAAGTACTTGATATAAATATAAAGTTGAAAAACTAATTTAATTATGTCTTTTGCCGCATGAGCAATTTTTTTAAAATTTGAAGACTGTTGCTTGAGGATTTATACAGGTATTTGGTGCAAACTAATTGTTTAAACAAATATATTCCAAGAGGACGTACATCAAGGGAAAATCCTCTGCAAATTTATTGAATAATTATTTCAGATCAATTCTAAACATCGTCTCTTCAAGCTTGAATCCTGAGATATTTTAAAATCAATCTTTATTAATTCAGATTTTTTGTATGTTTTATTCTTTTGTTTATTGAACACCACTAGTAGGTTAGTCGAATTAGTAAAACGTTAAACAATATAAACAGAAAACAAAAATAACTTGCTTTTGTAAGGAGACTACATAATTGTCTTCCTTAGAAAATGGGAGTGTCCCTTAAGTGGCTTACGGGGTTTCTTATAAATCTCATAAATCCATCCTTGGTCTCTTTTTCACCGTTTCTGCTATGGCCATTTGATACTTCATCGATATCAAATAAATCTTTTCTCTGTTCTTGTGCAAATTTTGCATAGTGTTTGTTCATAGAACAAGATATGTATATTTAGCTGTTCTGAGTTGTTTTTGAAGTAATTTCAATATATATATATATATATATATATATATATACAGAGAGAGAGAGAGAGAGAGAGAGAGAGAGAGAGAGAGAGAGAGGGAAGAGAGAGAGGAGAGAGAGAGAGGGGAGGGAGAGAAGAGAGAGTCTTCGTTGTGGCCTAAAGTCGGTATCAGCTAATCAGCGAGGGAGTATATCCTCTTTTTACAAGCGCTAGACCAAAGAGATTGTTTTTGCGTCTGAGGCGGAGCATCACACCTACCATCAGATCCTTACTTTACCACAGATATCCCTACCAAGCGTACCAAGCACACCAATTACAATTCGTATCACTTTCGCACTCATATTCCAGTTTTTTTTTCAATTCCCTGACAAGGTCCAAGTATTTGTTTACTTTCATCTTCACCCAGTGATCTGCTGGGACTGCAAAATCCACCAGTTGGAAAGTTATTATTCACTCCTTTTGAGTTTTCACATCAGCGTTAGCTGATGGTCTTTCACTGGAATCTGAATGACAGCAAGTCTCCTCAGATCTCCAGGACTCTTCTGAGTATTCTGGCAGATAGCAGCAGTGCAGTATTCTGGATGATCTCAATCTTTCCTCTGATGTCCAGATTTTCCAATCCCTTTGGGACCGTTCCAAGTGCACCTACAATTTGTATCACTTTGACTTTCATATTCCATAACTTTTTCAGTTCTCTGGCAAGGTCCAGGTATTTGTCCATTTGTTCATTTTCCTTCAGCTTCACCCTGTGATCTGCTGGCACTGCAAAATCCACCAGTTGACAAGTTCTTTCTTTTTTGTTAAGCAGCACTAGGTCTGGTTTTCTTGCTGGGATAAGGTGATCCGTTTTTATTTCAAAGTCCCAGGTTTATGCATATACCATTTTGTTCTATGGTCAAATTATTATTATTATTATTATTATTATTATTATTATTATTATTATTATTATTATTATTGTAAAGATAATTCGTTTCTGTATTATTTAGAAATTACAGTATGTCGTAGGACCATATGTTTGTGAATTCAAAATATCCTGAAAGAAGATTTTAGAGTTTTACAAATTATAACATATTTCAACATTTCCTCTATAACTACGTTTTTCAATAAGTCGAAATAATAGTAATGAAAAACAAGAAACGATGAATTATTTTTGCTATAATTTTATTTTTAAATTTGTTTAATTTAGTGATGTATCTTAATTCATTAGATTAAATATATATGTTGAAAATTATATAGGGAGAATTCAGAAAAATATCAGCTAATGATTAGCGTATCGCTTTATTGTGGACACAGGAGAAACAACATAATTACGTCTGGTATTATTGCAATCCAAAGAAATTCTGCCATAGCAATCAATCTGTCAGTTTATCTATCTATTTATCTCCCATTCTATCTCTCTCTCTCTCTCTCTCTCTCTCTCTCTCTCTCTCTCTCTTTATATATATATATATATATATATATATATATATATATATATATACATATATATAATGTGTGTATGTGTGTACGTTTCTCCCAGACTGAAACGATTGGACATATTTAGAAAAAACAAGCGGAAACTCCAATGATCCGATGACTTTTATCTGTGCACGTAACCTCTTAATTTCCCTTGAGCTCTGAGTATTAAGATGAAAAAATATAATCCAGGATCTTTTTAGAAGTTGACATCAGGCAATGAATATCAATGAAAGGATTGATCTATATACGTATCTGAACATTTCCTCTAGCATTTACCTCCACACAGATAAGTATATATGAATATATTTTTACCAATGGATCGGCACTTATATCAAGAGACATAGTGTAGTATCTGCGCTTATGTTCAAAATACCGATTTAAAAATGATAAGTTTTAAATCAGTACCAGATAGACAGAAATAATAAGCTATGGATGCAAGGAGATGAGTTTGATTGATTGATTGATTGATTGATTTAATAGCATACCAATCCCTTTGGGGTTATGTCATGCCAAGATGTTTGGTAATTACATTTATTGTCGTTTCATATTTACATCTTCTGTGTAGTTGTTTGATAAGTGTTTCTTTTTCTTAACGCAGTTTGATCGGATACGTATAATTTTCAAACAGATGTATTTGACCTATTCAATAATTAATTGGATGATAACAACAGCAGGTACTGTAAGCAACCTGAGTCATTTGTTTATCAAAATAACTTTTGGAATTAAATGACCCAAAAAGGGGTGATATGTCATAAAAAAAACAACCTAAAACAACCGTAGATATTTTTGCCAATGCTTTATCAGACAATCGACAATATTCCTGTTTAGATATACACTTCAAATATATCTTTTGTTGGTTAGATTTTCAGTCTTGCAAATTTTTGTTCCCCCCTCCTCATTCTATAATTGTATAAAATCTCCCTGTGACAGAATTAAACGTTACATTTTTTAATTCAAATTTTTTTACACTACATTACAAAATAAATAGGCTAACCTATTTGTTAAGCCACACATTGTCTTCTATCTAACTGGATAAACTTGTATCTAACTTAATAGCATACCTTTTAAAGAATTGATATTTAGCCAACATTTTATCAAACAATCGACAATATTCCTGTTTAGATAAAAATCTCAAAGAGTTCTTTTACGAGTTTAATTTCAAAGTATTCTTCTTTTTTTCTCTCTCATAATTCATCATTTACCAAATCAAAGATTATAGAAATGAACAACCAGAAATAGCACCTGTCTATGATAAAATATATATGTGCATGTATATGAATATGTGTCTCTACTTTTGTGTCTCCTCATTAGAATGAGTTTACAACAAATACTGATTATCATATTGAAATAGATGATATATATAATTTGATAGTATCGATGGTTACATATATGTGTAAGTATGTATATGCGCCCCTGCGTGTACAGAATTTTCGTTGTTGAAATACTTCAGATCTCATGATTTCTTACATGCAACTCTATGTATCATCTAAAAGTCCCGATACAACTACAAAGGTTGAATATATATATATATATATATATATATATATATATATATATATATATATATATATATATAATAAACCTACTGAATGTATGTCTGTGTAGGGTCACGCAACAATACACACTCAAATGTCCATGTGCGTGCTTGGAATTGAGATCTGCATTGATTCCACACAATGTTTTAAATTTGACTTGGATCAATCGATAAATTGATTACCAAAAGAATGTAAGAACTTTGTAATTTTATGACACATTGAATCCTAAAAAATGGCATCGATCATTCAGTTGTGACTTGGATGACCCTCTTAAATTGTAATCATAAACAGTGCAGAAATGTCCCTTTTCTAGGGGACGTTTAAATGTGCATATACGACCCTGTTATTATCAAGTAATGAGATAAAATGTCCCATTCGACTTTAAATGAGTAATTGAAGAGTAGAACAGTCATTTCTCAGACATATACTTGTTCTGATACATTTTTTCTTCTTTTTAAAGATCTGAAAATTCTGATCCCAATTATTTCGGGTAGATCTCGTGTTGTATATCACTTTCTACTCCCTACCATCTAATAATACGTATCTTCTAAGCTGGATCGAATCGTCTATTCTATGCTGTTTCTTTTATACAAGGCTGATTCTCTGTTCCTTGATCTTCCTTCTTGGGGCTTCTAGGGACTTCATCTTTGAGTCTATTGTACTTAATAGCAAACACAAGACTTGATATTTTTTAGATGTCTTTATTAAACTGCAAGTTAAACCAACGCGCGTTCGAGAAGTAGTAATCTTCTGATTCCTTCGAAAAAGCCCTCGTCTGCCTCCTTCGAAAGACCAAGCTAAACTACCTTTTCTAAGTCTATTTCCTGTTCCCATGAATAACTTTCACCTAGACATCAACTAGATACAAGGTCAGCAAAAGGCCAAGCCCTGTCAATTTACTTTTACGTTTTTTTTTTCCAAGATTCAGAATTACCGTTATTTTTCATTTCTACACTACCGTACCTAGTTTATAGATAAGCTATCAATTATGAAACTCTAATAAGAATGTTCTCTGGGGGGCACAGTTAAGTCCGGCGCTTTTACTCTCCCAACTGACCAAGTGTTCAGTCTGAAACAATCTCTCCCTTCAATGCTGCACTCTTCTCACCAACACTATCAAAATATCTTTTCTCTTGTCCACTCGTCGCGATAGCCAAAATTCTACTGCAGGCTTTCTCTCAGGTTTGTGAGGGCAGGTTATTAAATACACAATTACAGTGTTCACCCGGTCTCCTTACTCTGACTTGGGCGTGCAGCACGTGCGACATTCATCAGCACGCGTCAATCCTTCACATCCGGGCCACTCTGGACAGTTTAGTAATTCACATGCGTCAGGCCACGACTCACGATCAGGAGGATGTGAGTTCAATCTCCCCCTCGCCTCTGATCTCATTCTGCATGCCAAACGCAGTCGTGCACGCTTCGAACCACAATGTTCGTGGTTTCTCTCACCACAGAAACACTAGCCTGCAATATATATAATTTCTTAAAATCATATTATCATATTTATATCATTGTGTTAGTATTAATATCAACATTATATCAATATTAATACTATACAAACGTATGATTTTACAGATATGTATTACAAACGATATAGTATTTTTTTCTAGAGATTAATGGTTAACATGATATCCAAGATTGAATTTATTAGTAATTTATTCTATCACCAATAGAAGTGCTGGCAAAATCATGGGTTATCTTAAAAGTGAAAGTTAGAAAAAGAATCACTGCAAATAAGTGAAATATCGAGTCAGTGGAGTGATAGTAAAACTATTAGTTTTTTTTTTTAATGGCAAATCAAAAAGTGATCAGATGAATAAGATATTTTATTTTGAGTTACTTACTTTTTGATTATTCTCAACTTGTTTTTACTTCAGGTAATAGACGGGCAAAAGTTTTTTATTTTGTGAAAGATTATTTTTGGAAAGTTTTTAAAAACTGACTTTGTAACGTACATGTACGAAGCATCCTTGCGGTTCCGGGTTCGATACCGATTTTTGCTCATTCAGCGTATGAGTGACACTTCTTGGACCTGTGTGGTAAAGATGAGAGCTGATGGTAGGTGTTAGCACTCCACCTTAGACCTAAAAACAGTATCATACATACAGTTAAAATCAATCAAGAGCATATTTTAAATAAAGTACGGTGTTCTACAAATACAGTGATACTGTGAATTAAATTTAATTCATCTCGCTAATAACTCAATTCTCTCGTATATCAAATCATCTTTGCACATTAAAATAAACTGAAATGCCATTAATCTAAATAAAATAGAATATAAGGAATTGTGTCCTGTAGTACGTTTTTAATGAGTATTTCTTTATAAATGATATTTCCGTAGGAAACTTAAATGTTTTTAGTAACATAAGCGTATCATAAGCTCGCTCGTACATCAAATGTTAACTCACAAAACAAAGCAAAAAATCAAACGTGACAGCTCGTAATGCGAAAACTTATATGTTGGAGCACTCTGAAGTCAACATACCACTGTATTTCTCACTTGGCCCAATAAATGGTTTTAATTAAGAGAAATAAAGTAATTAAAAAGAAATAAACACTCATACCAAAATATGAGATTTTATTTATTATTAAATTAAATGCTCTCAATCTTTATCAATTTTCGTTTTAACTCGTATTTATTTCTTTTTAATTATTAGTTGCTTTCCTAACAACTCACTCAGACCGTCATTATTCTACGGCCATCAGTAAACAACAGCGATCAGAAATGAATAATGAATTAACTCCAGGTGAGCTCATTTCTTATTAATTACTGATCCGCGATCTTTACACTCACTGCCAAATACAGATGATGAGAAAATACCGCGTATATTTATACACGAATCTGGTGAGAAAAGACAGAGTTACATACACACAGAGATGCAGACACACAAGATGCATAGATATATACATAAGCATATTACCACGCATAAAAGCACACCTAAAACATACGTACACAATTAGGAAAAAAAACATGAAAACATAAAATCTATAGAAGCATAAAACTACTTAGTGATCATTAAAAGATTGCAACTGTGACGAGAATATTGTCGGTTAAACGTTGCAGTTTTAGTTCTCTGTCGGTGACTGTTTACCATGTATTATCGCCTAAATAGTTTATTTGCCACGCGTATTTCAATATCTCCTTGTATATATTTGTAAAGGTCGATATCTGTTAGAGAAGACATAATGATTACACACTTTTATCAGGTACCTAAATTATGCGTATATGAACTCGCCATGTAATACTTTTTCTGCTTGGTCTCATCAGACGCTTGTGATAAGTATTCGATAGGAGAATGCATAGAATAATTTCGTACTGATAAATGAAGCAGATATAAATGTAGAAGCGAATAGACAAGTTATCAACAAAATATCTTTTCCAGTAGGCTAGCTGTAACATGATACGTTTGATCTAGGACTCCGGAACCTGTAACCATTTAAGTGTCAAATATGTATTTTGGGTGTTTTGTTTTATAGCATATCAAACACTTTCGGGTCATTTAATAATGGCCAAGTCATTTTGATAAACAAAGGTCTCAGGTTTCTTACAGTACCATCTGTAATTAACCCAATTAACTGTTGTACTGGCTCAAGGTTGCTTAACTTTGGTGATATAGCGGAAATCGATTCTTTTTCATATATATATATATATATATATATATATGGACTGTATTTGGATTTCGAGATTTGGTCTCTTTTAGTAGTTGGGGTGCAAGGTACAAAGGTAAGTGAAGGCTCCTCCTCTACATAGTAGAATTAGGAAACTAAGCATTGTCTATTTCTTCCTGCTTCAGAGACTGATAGGAAATATGATGTAACAAAGAAAAGTCGTAACATTAAAACATGTGTTGTTATTGTGTTTTTCTCTCCCCAGCCATTGTTTTACATCACGTACATAGAAGTCACCGGTGACTAGTATATAGCGCAATTTATTTATTATTTCCAAACAATCCTCTTTCCACTTGAAAAGTTTAGTAATTAATGTCGAAACCACCAAACTTTATTCTTCCCGTATTAGTAATCTAAAATGAAATAACAAAAAAATTTAAATAGATAAATAGTATAAGAAAGAAACACATAATAGATTTAGTTGATTAGTTTTGAAAGATTTTACTGCATGTGGACATTGGTATGTTGACGTCTTGAATCTGCCGGTGGTAATTTGACAGATCCCCGTCAATTACAAAATCGAAAAAGTATCCGCCATTTTGATCTCAGTCCGGAAATATATGGGTTAGGAAATGAGGTATTGTCGGTTTGAAATTACTTTCAATCGAATCTGTAATTAAACTTGTCTGAAAATTGTGAAAAGTGAATTAAGTCTTGACAGCTTATTGTTATATTCGTTGGCGATTTGTAAGAAACTGGAAGTGTCTCTGTCAAACGTGAGTCTGGAAAGAAATACAAATGAGAACATAAGGCAAGTTGAGGACTTAGAGATGTAAATTTTAGAGTTAATGAAGAAAGACATCAGAGCATTGGGTAGATTAAATAGTGAAATAAAAAGAGAATAGTCGAAGGGGGCACGGAAAAGAACAACACATAGAAAAAGGTGTAACGGATTGAAAAAAGAAAAATAACTGACAGTAGAAAGGAGGGTGACAACAACGAAAGATGAAGATAAAAACTAGAAGCAAAGCGGGGATGCTGCAAAGCAAAGGTCGACACAGAGACATTTATTCAGAGAGAAAAGAAAAGTTAAATGGCGGGAAAAGAAGATATGGAGGTGTGCGAGGAGAAAAAAACTTAACTAAACAAAATAAGAATAGATATGCAAAAGAGATAGAAGACAGAGAAGAATTTATGCGTACAAAAAAGGATCATGGAGATGGAAGTTAAATTAAAGAAATTAAGGGAAAAAAAGGGTTAAATAAAATAAAGAATAAACGAAATGAGCTTTATTAAGAGAGATTAGTTTATTTTCAAACTAGTTCAAATTCAGTCTGTATGTTATTTAGATTTTTCGGACTTGTATTTTTATTTTTATATACACAACGTTTCCGCTGATATGTCCTCCGACGTTCTTCATGTGTTTCTGTCGAACTCTGGAAATTTCTCATCAAAATCGGGAATCTTCTTGTCAAACTGGGGAGCCTTCATATCGAAATCGGGAGCCTTCAGGGAAATTTAAACTGAACCCTTTACTTACTACTTCCCTTTTGTAGGGTCTCCTGACCTCGCACTCGTCCTTCGGGGCGGGGGTCCAGTGTGCTTCGGCCACTAGATCAGGGTAAAGTACAAATAATAGCGTCGATCCCAGAGGCTATCCCCCCAGGCAATACCTGCCCCCTTCATTTAAAGGGGCAGGGCTGGGTTTATTGCCCAGTGCCTGAGGCGCCCCCTTGAGGGGGAATGCCGAGGGGATCGACGCAATTTTTGTTCTTTCCCACCCATGAGCTTCAGCTTGTGGGTGGGCCCACATTAAAACGAAGCCTTGTGCCCAGTCCATACAAGTGGGGTATGAGACAAATACTCCTTTACTTAATACATTGTGGTAGATTGTTCTCATTCCGTTAACCATGACCGAGTAAAAGTGTTAAGCTGTTATCATCGCCCATATTCAGGATTGAACCTGTACCCTACAGAGGATTGGTCACTGTAGAACTGTATTAACTCAGCCCTTATATACGTTGCGCCATGAGATCTCAGTTTAACTAAAGAATGACATCGACTCATTTAAGCATTAGGTAGGGTCCTGATGAGATCTTTGAGATCTAAACCATGCTAGACCCATAACTTTTTTCCACTCTTAATATGACTAATATTATTATTGCCCAATTTTCTATATATTGAGCACTTTTGGATAATTTACTAATGCCACTGCAATGGAAAATTTAAAGTGGCAATTGTATACTATATTTATATAATATCTTCGTAAACCAAAGATACCAAACTTTTATTATTTGGCGTAGATCCTTATACAATCAAAACGGATATTAATAATATATATATATATATATATATATATATATATATTATATAATATATATATATATAAGAAAGTTTTATAGAAAAACAACAAGATGTTAAAAGTTTTTGCTGACAGAAATCTGTTTCGACATTATGATTATGTCTTTATCAAAGCAACACTGCAAGCGGAAATACGAAATGAATATATCATCTATTACGAGGCACAGAACGCTCTCGATCAGTACCGGAATTTAAAAAAACAATTTAAATACGTATTTATTGTTAAAAATAAAATAAATTTTATTTAAAAAATTATAAGCATTTTTATCATAAAAAGCACAAAAGTGTTTGCAGTAAAAAATGTATATGAATATCAAAAAGTTTAGGAAAATGTTCCGGTTACAAATGAAAGTTTAAAAATGTAACAAGTCCAGCAATATGAATCTGCAATGATGATAAACTCGCAGAGTCGGGATCCTTATTACATCCGAAATATGAAACCCCGGTGATATGATTTAAGTTATTCCAATTTTTTTTTTTCTGTGGACAGTATGAAAGGTAAAAATGGATATTGAATCCGACAATATGTAAGAAAGTTTTATAGAAAAAACAACAAGATGTTAAAAGTTTTTGCTGAAAGAAATCTGTTTCGACATTATGAATATGTCTTAAAAATTATAAGCATTTTTATCATAAATAAGGATCCCGACTTTATTTTATTTTTAACAATAAATACGTATTTAAAAAAAAAAAAAAATTCCGGTACTGATCGAGAGCGTTCTGTGCCTCGTAATAGATGATATATTCATTTAGTATTTCCGCTTGCAGTGTTGCTTTGATAAAGACATATTCATAATGTCGAAACAGATTTCTGTCAGCAAAAACTTTTAACATCTTGTTGTCTTTTCTATAAAACTTTCTTACATATTGTCGGATTCAATATCCATTTTTTACCTTTCACACACACACACACACACACACACACACACACACACACACACACACACACATATATATATATATATATATATATATATATATATATATATATATATATATATATATATATATACCCTACACTATTGGCACCATAAAATACAGTTCAAATTAACTCACCAATGTAACTGAAACTTTTCTGTGAACAAAAAATAATATATATATGAAAAAGGGGAATATTTAGATTTAGATTGATATAATTTTAAATTTTGTTAGACTTTCAATGCCGTATGTATTTACCGAAACACGTCCCCATGCGCAGAATGTGACAACAGTTACATTTTGAGAAGAGAAATTCTGGTTTGAATTCAGAGTTTTCCTTCTCCAAGACTGGTTATCAGGACTAAATAGCCTAGTCGGCAAAACGCTAAAGAGAAAAAATGGATTCATGCCTTTACTAATTTTTCCAGGTTTTACTGCTGTAGATTTTGGTGATGACTAATTTCTAATAATAGTATTTTATTGAATGGTTTTTAATTAGAAATAATAAAATATATAGTTTTAAAATAAATTAATTTTTTAAAAATTAATCTTAGGCGTGCATTCATTTGTGGAGAAGAATGCATATTAATTATGATCTTCGGAGGAGGACCCTGCTTATTATATACTTATACTGCACATTCACTGATGGAGAAAGAGTTAAATACGGGTGAGGCTATATTTTCACTTTCAAGTGTTAGAGAATGTCTAGTCTTTCAGTGCTGTCTCTTCTTTTCAACTCTAGACCAGTTGTTCCCTTACGCTTTATTTACCTCTATCGTTACTCAGAAACGTCGGAAGCCATCAGACCTGCGCAATGCAATTTTCGTGGTGGAATGCATTCCCTTCCCCCTTTCGAGCAAATACATATTCTTCATAACCCAGCCAATTAGGATTATATCACGAAGGTCCTTGAGTCGTGGGTATTCTTCTGGAGTTTTCAATTGCTAAGCAGATGGAAGACAAAGCTGAAGATATCTTCCGTTTTTCAAAAATATGTACGACAATAAGGCTAGACAGTTGAGACATAATATTCCATCTCTGAATTCTAAAATATGCGCTAAATTATCAGCAAGATAAAGTCGTCAAGTTCATATCTACTTAAGGTAACATTTACTTAGCATTGACGTCGTCTTATCTCTGTCTGTCGCTCTTTCGTTTTTACACAACACTATATACTGTTCTTATGATTATGTTCAGTGAAATGTTTCTGACAAGGTAAGATTCTTAGAATCGAGATATGTCTTCACACTGTCATAATAAGAAACATATAAAAAAGAAATGAAAAAAAGAAACGCTTTCCATTATTTATGTTTAATTTATATTTTATGAATATGGTCAATTCGCCAGTCAATCATTCATTAGAAATAGTTTCCAGAAATTTATTCTTTTGTTTTTTGCTAAACGTTAATTTTAAAGCTGCGTTAATATATAAATGATTAATGATCTAAATCGTTAAGAGGAGAAAAACATTTACCTGGCAAAATCCATATAATTCTTTGTCCACTTGTTACATAATCCATGGGTAGTCTATGAATTGTGTATGTAAGTGTAGCTAATTGAAGTTCTTTGGGGATTCAAAATCGGAGGGGGTTAAATGGAAAGTTACTGTCAGCCGTTATAGTTATGATTGACAGGAAATAACCTTTACTAACCCGCTATTAGTAAAGCATGTGAAAGGAAAATAAATTACGTTAGTTAAGCAATTGCCGACGGTTATTCAGCGGGAACTGACGTTACGAATCGTCGTTTCTAAATTTCCCGTCTCTTCCCGCGCAGGTAAACCTTCCAGGGCTGCGGGTTCTTAATAAATTCTATAAAAAACAAAAAGTCTTGCTTCGTTATAAACAAAGAAATGAGCAGGCACACAGCCCAAAGAAGAAATCTGCTCAGATAAAGAAATCAGCCCACCAAATGAAGAATCAGGCCAGGAAAAGGAATATGACGACCGAACAAGCAGAAAAGTAACAAATCATCATCTCATTGTGTCACTTGTCTACCCAGCAGATTAAATGGGTATAATACACATTGTCTGTAACACGGACGGTTTGATATTGGACAGGGGATTATCTAGAATTAGATAATATTAATTTCCAACAACTATACGGAGAATAACAAGAAATAAAAGTCTCAACACATAGTCAACAATGTTATTTGTGTGGAAGTGTAATAAACACGAGTAGCACATTGAAATGAATAAAAACATCAAATAGCAAAATTGAAAACACGGGCTGTTTACTCAAAATATTATATGTGTTCGAATATTTTTAACACCATCTCTCTCACACATAAGGCCTCGAGTTCCCCAACAAATATGATAGTTCTCATAGATGAGAACGCTATGTACATCCAAAGTGACCCTCCCCTACATACACTGGGGGGATAGCAGCTAGGAAGCCAAAATCATAACCCCCAGACGCAGGGCAATATAAACACAATCAAATACAACCAGTTGATAGATCATTAGAATGATAAGTGATCCCAAAGAAGAGACCATTTAAAATTAAAAGAAAATATAAAACAGTGATTAAACAGTGATTATACAAAACCCCTTAACAAAAAAGAGAGGTGTACCTGAAATATTAGGATTAATAAATAAAATTAAAAACAATAAACTATTCATCACTTTGACGTTTGGTTATCCTTCCTTATACTCCATGATTCAATACAAACCAAAAGTTTCACAACACCCATCACACACACACACACACACACACACACACACACACACATATATATATATATATATATATATATGGAATTTAAATGTTCATGGAACTAATATAGTAAGGGGTTAAATGTATTTCTTCGTATTCCAGTAATACCCGTGTGCAATTTTCCGATGCTGTAAACTTTTTAATTCATAGCTTTAACTTTAATTACATTAAGTATTTACTAATCCAAATTTTATTAATTTCCAGAACAAAACTCAATATCAGTTAATGGTAAGAATTTTAAACTTTAATATATTATTAATAATTTTGAGTAAAAAACAACTTTTGAGTAGAAAGTTCACGAATAAAATCTTTGAAAAATACAGAAGTAGCAGAATATTTGTTTTCTGAGTATTTATCATTGAGTTGAAAGAAAAGTACGATAGAATTCTCCAAGTGATTTTTCTCAATGATAACACTTCCTATACTAGGAATATTAATCGCATTACTGTTTGCACGTTCAGCAGGATAAAGGTTAAATTTAAAATGGTTAGACTTGGTCTTTTGACATTCATAATAGTTTTTATAGTTAAACAACAGAGCAGCTGATAAAATCAATCATACTTTCAGAGGTACGGCTGCGGGTTCAAGTCTTCGCCAGGAAGTTATTATCTGTTTCTGATCCATACACTTTAATATTAGAATATGGGCTTGGAAAGAATTGCATCACCTCCAACCAAAACTGAACTTCCTTGGTATTTTTTGTTGCCCGTAATTATGTGGTAATGAAAGGAAAATATTAACAGTAGTAAACTAATCTCCATTATATCAGACACCCATCTAAACCAAAAAATGGAAATTTGGATTTGGGGAAGTAGAGACCTTAAAGCCAATAACTTTTATTTGGATTCTCCAATTTGAGTAAATTTCGAGTCAGTTTGTAGAGTTATGATCATTCTATCCTGGAATTTCATTATAATCTAAAAATCATTTAAATTATAAGATTTACCTAAAGGCGGAAAAATCAAATCAATGTGAAAATATCTTAATTTCAAGTGCAACACTCGCATAGAAAATAATTTCTACCTCCAAACTAAATTTAATTAGTATTTTCCTGTTGCCTTGGGTCATGTTAAACCATACAATTTTATTACTCGAAAATGTTTTTTATTTGCACTTCACCAAACACACCAGTTTTTAACACTGGATAGCATAAAAATCTTTATTTCGAGATAGGAAAGAATCTCAAACCAATAAATTCTCTTTGGATTGACCAATTTCAATAAATTTGGTATTCTTTTGTAGGATGATGATAACTGTATTATGATGTTTTATTACGGGTAATAAATTAGATAATTGATGATGCCATCATTTAATTCAATTTCATGGGTTTCTGGTAATTGAAATTTTTGACTTTTTTACATGATTATTTTATATTTAACCATCTGTTAATATAATCACTTATGTGATTTATTACCAGCGATAAAAACTTCTAATATAGCTATCATCATTCTACAAAATAATACAAAGTTTATTGAAATCTGTTAATCCAGAGAGAACTTATTGGTTGGAGATTCTCTCCTATCTCCAAATAAAGATTTTTTATGTCATTCAGATGAGATGTTAAAAACTGCTTCATTTGGTGAAATGCAAATAAAAATATTTCCTAGCAACAGGATTTCATTGTTAAACAGGACTAAAAGCTACGGTAAAACATCAATCAGGTTTATTTCTTTTTTTAGGGGGGGTGTGTGAAATAATTTCCTATGTGATTCTTACACTTGAAATTATTTCATTTTCTTTCGCCTTTAGGGAAATCATTATTTACTTGAATTCTAAAAATTATGATAGTTTGTTTTTGTATAGAATGGTTAGAACCTTACAAATCGATTCCAAATTTACTCCACCAATTTTCCCTTCATTTAGAAAGTGTTTGGTATATTGAAAATGAGTTTACTACTGGTAAAACTTTATGTCTTGTGCCACTGGACCCAGGGCTACAAGCACATACCAAGGTTGTTTAACATTGGATGGAAGTGATACAATTCTTTACTAGTCTGTTATCAGATCAGCTCACAAACGCTTGCCTTCTCAATAACGAACTGCTGACTGCCAAAAAATTCAGCTTATATATAGCTCTATTTCACTCTTACCAACCTCCTCACTTCCTGTCTGCACTCTTATAAAAAGAGATTCAATTTTGGGCGCCACTTTCTTCCCAGGCAAAGGTAAGAAGAGTTTCATTTTTTCTATCTTAAATTACATATCTTATATCGGTCCTAATTTGACGGCCGGATAATTCATTATTAAATGTAACTATGATAAGATCAAAGAGATATGATTTATCAATTTATTGATTGATTGATGAACTTTAACGACATGTCAACTTGCCGCGAGTTATACTATGTCCAGAGGTTGTGGAATTGGACTCATTGTACGTTCATATTTACATACATCTGGTAATTGTTATTTACTAAGCTAAATCTAGGAAGTGTCCCCAGTGTTAAAAGTAAGTAACTGAACTAGATAACAAAACGATACACTCTTGTTGACTTTGTAAGTGACTTTTGTTTTAAAAAAATTCGTAACAAAAATAATACCGAAAAGACACACTCTTATTAAATCTTTTAGTTTTGTAATAGCAAGTTATATATGCATTTAATTCAACATGTCATGTTTATATATCTCATTATATATTTAATTTTGCATGTCTATTTATAAAACATTTGCTTTTAACTTGTCTGCTATAAAACAGGTAAAAAGTCGTTCATGGTGTGTGCAACATTCCAAATTTCAATAACGTCATTGTTGTCAGCACATGCGCAGACATAACACGAACAATATTTAAATCAAGTAGAAGATTTCTCATAAAACCATTGGGTGTAAATAATGAAAAAATAAACAATCAAAAATCAATGAATAAATAAAAATTCCAAATAATTTTGAATTTAATAAAATTTTCTTCGAAGTCGCTACTTTCAGAAATTAGCATTTTAGATTACGCCTGTCTTTTTTTTTTTTTTTTTTTTTTTTTTGATAATTATTTTTGAATTTTTTTTCCTTACAAGCATTAATGGAACATTGACATCACATTTAATAATAATCTGACGCAAAGGGGAACGTACCTTTTTTTGAAAACTTTTATTACAATTTTTGTTTAAAAAAAAACGATCGATAAATAAAATGAAAGAATAATCAGTTTCATTTTCAAAAGAAACAGGTTTCATTTAGTTTTAAAAGTGCGGCGTATTTTCTGTTTTATATTTCATGAGACAAATTGATATTTGACGAATTTAATTTTATTAACTTTTTTTCGGTATGGCTTATAAATGAAAATACAGTATGAATAAAAACAGAAAAAAATCGCTGATATATTTTTATACGATCAGATTTTAATGTATAAAGGGAAAGGGAAAAATCGAAATTAAATAAATATTTTAATAAATTTCGAATTAATTTCAAGAGAACAGATCTGGTAATGTTTTAATATTTGTTTATCTGACAAAAATTCAATATTCTAAAGCTATTAACCTTAACAGTTAAAGATATAATACATGTTTATTGTAATTCATTATTAAATAGTACATTATTTCTTGATTGTGCAGTAGAATTAATTTCAATCCATTAGATTTTCTAACAGCCTTTTAAGCTAATTCTGAAAGCATTCCGTGATTTTCATATTTTCATTTGTTTCACTTCAAACAGGATTTGATAAAGCTTTAACGACCATTTTAACAAGAAACATTAATTTGAGGGGTTTTGATTATACCCAAATGTCACTTTAGCAACTCGGCAAAAGTCCTGTATTTTTATATATACGGCTGGTTAGGTAATCAGTCTAGGATTTGGAGAATTCTGAATTAATGTCACATCTTGTCCGTGGGGAGGAATTGGTTAATATGTATGTATATATACACGATATAAACTACATATATATATATATATATATATATATATATATATATATATATATATATATATACTTCCCATACCCCTGGGGTTGAGCACTTTGGAGGGGATTTTGCTGATGACCGACAACTAAAGCGTAAACGCAACGCTCTCCTATAAAAGGGATGGAACACTCTATGGCGTCCTTTACATACAAACAGATGTGTGTATTAAAATAGTAAAACTCCCCTTCGCATTCTATGCGGACGATAGCTGAGCGGTTAAGCTGTCCGACTGATGTTGAATCAATCGGAATTCTATCCCGGCTGTAGGTAGCTCACAAAATGTCTAGCCACACTAAAGAGACTTGATAAGTCGAAACATATGTATGTAGATGATATATATATATATATATATATATATATATATATATATATATATATATCGTTACTTTTATTTTTAGTTAAAAAGTTTCAACGCTGTAGAGGTATGAAATAATAACTAATAATATGCGATTCGGCTGTATAATTGCTTGCTAGGTATAATATCATCGAGATATATTTAATTTAGGAGAGAAATAATATTTTAAAAACTTTCCATGGCTTACTTATTAATTGGTGATAATATATACCGGAAGTTTCATAATGAATTGCGTTCGTAGCATTAAGAGAGTACTAATCATCAATTTCCTTCGATTTTAATATATTTGACTGTTGAACCACTAATTTTGTCAATTAATTCCTTTTCTTCCCCTATAAATTGGGTTATTCCATGATATTTTCTCTGTAGAGCTTCAACAGAATTATACCATTAATTTAAATAATTCTACATAGTTTGTTATGTTCGAGATACAACTGACAAATCAGCACAGGACAGCGTCGTCAGTTATGTTATTAACTGGTTTCATAGGGGGTTTCGGGTCTTCCAACATAATACCACCCTCAGTGAGTCAAACCCCGTTAGATCTGACCAAACTCTAACTCGCTGCCTTTTTGTTCAACGCTAACAGAAAATGGCTTTAAATAGAGTATGCCAACGCAGTCCTCGGCCTCTTTACATCTGGTTGGCTAATTCTACAGCCAATCATCGTTTAGAGTAGTTTCTATGATCAGGATCGCGTTTTTAATAATACATTGTTAAAATACTATTAAAACTAGGGAAACATTTTGCATTTTATCTGTTATTAGTATATTTACTGCTGAATAAAGAATCTAAGTAAGATTCTACATTTTTATAATTCTATAATGTTAAAAATTATTAATAGTATTAACAAACTCGAAATGAAAACAAGAGCCAAGCAAAAACTACAAACAGCCCTGTCGACTGGGATTAGAATACCCAATATATATAGCCAAAAATGGGGGTCTTGGGTTTGACACTAAACTGCATCTTATAGTGAGACTTCCGTTCTGAATATTTGGCACATATAGTAACCATTCATTGCCATTATTCCCATTTCCACTCTGAGCCGAAGTGTTAGTACTTATTAGGGACACATCTATGGGTCAAATAAATATGTTTTCAAAATTATTCATATTCGAAAGGTAAAAAAATACGTAAGAAATAACAACACATAAAATGTACAATGAACCCCATCCCCTAATCTCTAGGCATAAAATAGCTCTAGATCAGATGACGTGTTGTTAAAATAAATCAATCAGAAGTTAAATATATGATTATAAAAAATGTATGTTTTTATTGAATGTCTACTTTAGTAAGTGGTGTAACAAAAGGTGAAAGAGTAAGTATTTATCCAATCTGTTAGATACGGGTAAGATATGACACAAGGCCCTGAGTATGGGACATCTATCAAGGATCGAGCTCGCTATTCAATAGCAATGGATACGCGACACTAACTTGTTAACCATTACACCAGAGTGGGGCGTCTTCAAAAGGTAAAAGAGTACATGATGGAAATTTAGTCGCACCGTTCCCAATTACCTGATCTCTCTCCTATGAACTTCAATATTCCCAAGAATTTGATTCAGTTCAGTAAAAGAAAGAACTCCAATCGAGATCAAATTGAATGAAATTTCAATGAACTGATTGGTTGTCTTTATAAATTCTTTAGAAAAAAGAATTGGTGACTTGCTGCCAATGTTGAATAATGTATAAAAACTGAACAAGATTATTTTGATTTAATTATTTTTATATGAATTTCGCTGAGT
>CM042159.1:65662975-65682975 GCA_023376005.1 Doryteuthis pealeii | reverse complement strand
ACAGATTGAAGTAATTTTCAATAACCCTCACCTGCAGTTGAGATATTGCTAGAACTACTTTTCATTAACTTCATTTATGCCTATTAATAAATTTAAAAGAATTTACTTTATATATATTGATAAATTGGTAGTTTTCTGTCTAACACCAGGAATATAAAAAACATTAAAAAAATTGGGATGTTTATTTGCGATAAGAGTAATTTATAAAATATGGTCGACACTTAATCATATAGGTGCTACGACTTAACATGAACTGCCAATTGAACAGGTTAGAACTCTCCGAACCCTTGTCTAAAATCCAAGGAAGGGCTGATGTTGAGTGTTGCAGATCATGTGGCCTATTACAACCCGGGTCACGGATGATGCAGACACTGGTATCCCAACCTAAATTACATTTCACCATCCACGGCCAACAGGTCATCCCATTGGATGTCTTGACCCTCTGGAGAGGTACAGACGGCATATTCTCCCGCCATAACATACATTTCATCTAATAGGTTGTAGTACGTAAGTTAGATTAATATAATGTTTGAAATGAATGCCTGCACGAGAATTAATCTACACAATGTGTACATATTTAGATGTATACATATTTAGGTGTATATCTTAAAGGATACTACGTAATCCTCTTTAAAATCTTATTCTACAACTTGGAGGGATGTGTGGCATCTGTAGGCATGCGGACAATTTGACTCGTTATTTATTCCTTTATGAAGAGGAAATTTGGTACCAATAATAAATAGCGTTTTATAACAGATTCACTTTATTTGGATGAGAGATATATCATGTGTAAAGAGAGATGGGCAATGGTATTTAGTTTCATTCTAAAAGTCAGTCGGGTTCCAGACTCAAAGCTGAGCAGTTACCTATGATCGGTGTATAAGCATCTAAACTAGAAAACTTATTTTTCAACTTCATTCCATCTGCCGAACGTTAAACAAAGAGCAACAGTTTTTTAGTTCTGTACGAGATCAAGTGACAATGTTTCGACCAACTTGGGTATGTTAATACAGAGAGAGAGAGAGAGAGAGAGAGAGAGAGAGAGAGAGAGAGAGAGAGGGGAGAGAGAGAGAGGGGGAGAGAAGGGGGAAATTAATTACCATGTGAGGTTAAGTGGGACCTCACTTGACTTTCTTGTAAGTTGTCTGCTTATCTCTTATCAGTGGTTGAAGAGAAGGTAGAATGAACTGTATTGCCACGCACATAGATCGAACTCACAACCTCCAGGTCCTGAGTAATATCTCTTTATAAGCCTTCTGTCATCCCTGTTGTTTGGAATGATCGGTCAGTGAAGAGAGATGAAAGCCAAGGCAGTTTCTCTCGACTAGAATTACATTTTGGTTGCCTGGTGAACCTTTGCAACTCTACTTTACTGGAAGTTTTGTTTCTGTTAGGAGAGCAGAGATTGGAATAAAAACAGAGCTTTTTGGAAACTTTAAACAATATACAGTTACGTATCCTTATTTTCTCTATTGAATTAGAGAAGCATTTTGCACTTTCAATAAACCTGTTTCGTTAATGTATCTGCTGAATGAATATTGTTTTACACGTGTATATTATCTCAGTTCTTTTTAAAAGCAAATGAAAACTTCTTGAGTGCGAGAAATGTTAAGAGTTGGCTTCATTTATTTGATATTTGTCAAGGCGTTGTAACGTAAAACTTACTGGATATTCTCATAGATTGCTATGTCTTCCATGTCAAACGGACACGTTTAGGGCACCTGAAGATATGAAATATAATAGGCCTGCCTGTCTTTCGTAAAATAAACGAGATTTTTATGCAGTGGAGGTCAGGTTCTCATGCTAGACCAAGCTGTATGTTGAATGATGCAGATCAACTCAGCACCCATTTTATATTTCCTTTCTTATGTTT
This sequence comes from Doryteuthis pealeii, assembly GCA_023376005.1. Classification (NCBI taxonomy): domain Eukaryota; kingdom Metazoa; phylum Mollusca; class Cephalopoda; order Myopsida; family Loliginidae; genus Doryteuthis; species Doryteuthis pealeii. The sequence goes on along the minus strand of CM042159.1, from coordinate 65,681,102 downwards.
GTGATTTTGGAAGACCATTGCCATAAAAATCTTATTTGTAAGATTTTATAAACAAGTGAACAGAGTTCGGATTCAGGTCGACAATACGCATTTTCATTCCACTAAAGGCATGAACACAGAACACTTAGAAGAAATTGGGAAAATATTGTTGGGTAAAAGCACTTCACTAACAAACGAAACAACTCTTCTGTAATAGGTAGCTAGAAATAAACGCGGTGGACGGCAACGGGGAGAAACAAGATGGTTGCATGAATACGCACGTGTGGTAGTTAATGTCTCATATATTTCAATTCTCCTGTGTCATGGTCGGTGAGAATAAAAATAAATACTGTTTAATTTAAAAATACAGTTTACTATTTTGTATTATTATCATTTGTTGATCGTAACATTCTGAGAAATAACGTATAATGTAATGTTGTTGGAATCATGAAATAATGTTGCTGGTAATATGTAATCATGTACTGATTTTCTTATGGTGTTCACATTTTTTTATACAGTTAATTCAATCTTTAAAGAAAATAGAATCAGCAAACTAATTTATGTGATGTAATGACTAGTAAAATAGGCACACAATTTTAAGTGTATTCGATTTTTAAAGTTCCTCACGCTGCTGACTCTATGACAAACTTGGCTCAGTTTATTGAATGACAACCAATTATTATATGACATGGTCACAGCTTTTTATGCCGGAAGACGTGTCAAACGTGTTAAAATATTGAAAAAATATAATTCATATGCACCAACAATTGAGTAGCAATTATTCCCAGCAACATAATTGCTTATTGTATGTATTTGATCTTCACTGCCTATTTTTAATCTTTCCCTTTGCGTTACTGATCTGAATATCTACAAATGATTAGAGAATCAACGGTATGGTTGGTGGATAAATTGGTATGCTCGACTATTGCTACTATGCGTTATCGTATCTGTCTTCCCAGTGTAGCCTTGCGCACCAGTGGGATCTAATTGTCAATTATAGGTGATATGATCTCTGTCACTTGATGTCAGTAATGATGTTGCGGTTTCAATTTCAGGTAAACATTTTTATGGGTTAAGTTGGTCGTTCCATACCACATGTGTTTGAATTAAGATTTTCCTTCTACTACCTGCCTGCAAGAATATGGAGCCCAATCAGACTTTGTACTTCTCATGATAAAAAACATAGAATTAGTATATTTATTGGATGTTATTAATCTTAGATTTCCTTTATATTAACTATATATAAACGAATAAAAGATAAGATAAAAATTATCATTTTATGTAAAATTGAATATTCTGACTTTTTAGAATATTCCTTAAGAAAAGTAGGTTAAATTATTTAAAGTAATGGTATGATTTTCTGCCAAACAATACAGAGAAAATTATTATGGAATAATAATTTAGTGGTAAATAAAAAAAAATCCTCGATGTGCGCTAATTTCACATGAATGTTTGTCCAAATGTGCTGTTGTTCCTTTTAAAAGGATTTGTATTTAATAGGACAAATCGAAACATACGATTGTTTCTGTTGATGAATAATATGTCTGAATAAACGGCTATTCATTTTAGTTGATAATCTACTAAAAACGGAACGTATTCACTCTTTTTTCTTACTCACTCTCTCTCCCTCTCTCTCTCTCTCTCTCTCTCTCTCTATATATATATATATATATATATATATATATATATATATATATATATATATATATATTTGACATGATGAATCGATTGGGTTTCAATCCCCGTTGGCGGTAGATTGCTAATGTTTAGCCACACTGAAGAGACGTAATACGTCGAAATACGGTGTCTGTGGATGACTATATATATATATATATATATATATATATATATATATATATATATAAGAATAAATAAAAAAATATATAAGCTTGTGTATATAAAGTTTCTTTAAATATAATATAGCCAAAAAGATTATTGAATTGGAAGGTACGCTTATGCGCAATTTAACCTCCAAACACAATAACCTTTTTTTTTAATGAAAGGGGCTATATCACTGGGATTTTTAAAGAAACTATTCTCTCTGTATTATGAATGCAGTAAAGAAATGCATGAAACCTAGGGTAGTAGAATCACATCCAAGCAATAACTATATGTACACAAATTAATATGTATTCTTATATATATATATATATATATATATATATATATATATATATATATATATATATATAGCTTTATCATCGATACTGATCACTCCTCTAATAATACTGCAAAAATCATTACACACCATTAACTAACCAGGTTAGATAGTGATAACTATATATATACATATATAAGTGTGTGTGTGTCTGTGTGTGTCTGTGTTTGGTCTTGTTAAGGGCCAGAATGAAGACATAGGAGAGGAAATGAGCTAAACAAATATATTAACAAAGTAGTAGTACAAACATATACAAATGAGAAGGTCTATCAACTGTCCGAGCATACCACTGGAATATTTACCCTTAATCAATTGACCTTGTATTACATTCTACTCATGCAGAGGGTTGATATATATATGAATATATATATATATTATATATATATATAATATATATATATATGTGTGTGTGTGTGTGTGTGTGTGTGTGTGTGTGTGTGTTTAACGGCCATAACGCGTCATGAGCATTATAGAAATGCGTAAAAAGATTTTTATGAACAGTGAAAGTAAATACAAACAAAAACACATTATTTCATTTTTTTCGTAAGCGCATTAACTACCGCATCATCCACCTCCTTATTTTGAAGTCAAGAATATCAACTATTGACTTCTCTGACATACAAACACGCCCTTACCACTTGGAAGACTGAGGAAACCTAATTAACTTCGCACTTCATTTCTCTCATCCACTTTCTGCCAGACTAAGCTAAGCTTATTATGCTGCCAATTAGTACCAAACGCTGAAGATCTTATACAATTTAAGAATGCTGTGAAGCTAATATGGCTTTATTGGCTTGCTCTAATGTAATATGTCATCAAGTACAGGAAATGGTAACGGTATTTTTTTAGGTATCAAAAGTTGGTATTGTGAATAACACAGCTAGGTTGTATTAAGGCTATTTTTCGAGCCTTCTTGCTGGATGTAAGGAACACACACATAGTCTGATGCTAAGAGTTCTCGTTTGCCTGAATGCAATCCAAGAAGCCACAAAATCTTTGGGTGAAATTAAGGTTGAATGTATGTTTTGAAAAGGTCAATAGATTCTTTATGTATGTGTTACATGAGAAATCAATTATTGTTGCCCATTTTGCATTCCTTTATTTTAACATGTATAATGATAAAAATGTGTATCTCTATATTGTTACCTGGAAAGTGAGGTCTGACTGTCGAGTTAGAGAATAAAGAAAATGATAAAAGTACTGTTAGTAATCATGATAATGATGATTATGGTGATGATTGTTGTGATTGGATAAATAAAATTAATATTCTATGAATATAAGAAATAAGGCAGGTATGAAATGTAATGTATCATAGAGTAATGTATGTATGTAGTAAGTAAAATATTTGCGGAGTTGACTAACAGCTGGGAGATCAAACATTTTGAGCCACCGCAAAAGAAATATGAAAAACTAACGATTTGAATCACGGAAACAGGCTAAATGTTTGAGTAAAGAAAAGAACCTCACTAGAAAGAAGAAAGGATATTTTTAGAAATGCTATTCTTTTATAAATTTATAGAAAAAGTCTATATTTTATGGGTCTTAACGCTTAGAAGCCCATTGAGGAGCTTCAGCAGAAATTAAGAAAAATTAGAATTTCCTCCTTGAGAAATAAGGTTTGGAAACTCACTGAAAAGTCCGGCTTGGTCAAAGTAACAAAGGTGGGACCGAAACTATAAATGTGGTTTGTCAACTTTCAACAACCGAACAGAAATTAGGATCGATTTTTTTTTCAATTTTTGTCTGCATGCAAACCCCAGCGATTTAACTTGGAGAAATGTGTTCAATTGTAATTAAAGTTGATTTTTAACTATGTCACTTAGGTAATTATTGAAAATTACATTTTGTATAAAGTGATATGACTTTTGTAATGAGATACATATTGAAGTATCAATCATTCCTAAATGCATGTAATTCTAAACAACGCACTCAATAACATAGTTTAAGAAGAAGAATTTTTCTGAACGTTTAAAATAAAATAGTATTGTCTGTTTGTAAGAGAAATATTATGAATATGCATAGCAGAACATATTTTATTCATATGATTATAAAATCTGCATTTTAAGATACAAAACCACATATGAGAAAACAATTAATCTTAAAAATGACAAAAATAATCTCATATTTGTTTTTATTGAATTCATGCTATCTTAGAGTGAAATGTCGTGGGTTTAATTCCGGATGGTGGCAGTGAATAATGTCATAGAAATGCTGTGAGAAAATATCAATTAACATATTTTATGACGACATTAGTAAAAAGTATTTCAACATTGAGTAAAGCTAAACTACCGTTATTAAGTTTGCTGGAGTGTAAAACGAAGACAAAATTTATGCGTTAAATTACTGCCGTTGGATAATATGGTTAAATGTAATGTGATTTATGTTTTTAACGAGATTTAGACATTTTATATACGAAAGGTCTAGGTATTTCTAAAATTACATGTTTTACTAACGCACATAGTTATGGGTCTTTACATTATTCTATATATTAGCCTGTGTAATAATAGTCTTTACTAGTTTTTTCTCCGTTTTATTAATAATATATAAGAGTTGTTGGTGTTGGTGGTTTTAACATTTTGTGTAAAGGATTTGGAAACCATGAGCCGAGTTCAAATGCTGGGCGAAGATGTTTGTGTTTCACTTCGCGCTAATGCCCTTGGAAAGATCCATGGACCCATTTATTCTACCCTATCTATAGATGCATAGTAGTGAAGGTTGGTTTCTTTAGTCTTGGTAAGTCAATCAGTCAAGAAAGAAGAAAAAACTGAATTCAAACCAACAGTACTCAGTTTAAAAATTAACCTTGTCTCGCATCCAGTTCGTAGTGGAGAAGTTGGGTAAATATTTATTTACATTAAAGTTTGGAAGTCTCTCTCTCTCTCTCTCTCTCTCTCTCTCTCTCTCTCTCTCTCTCTCTCTCTATCTATCTATCTATCTATCTATCTATCTATCTGAAAATTACTTTTAAAACTTGGTATATTTAAAAATATTATTTTTCAAGAAATCACGCTTTAATATGACATAATGGTTTTGTTAGCTTTTCAAATTATGTTTTTATTTCAGTTATGTGGTAGATATTTTAATGCATTTAGATATACATCTACGCACGTTTAATGGTTATCGTAATTCAAATCCTGGACAAGACTATTCGCATTTCGCATGATGCTAATACTCCTGGTAAAAGTATAACTCAAACTAGTCTCCCCCACCAGCAATGAGTAATCAGTAGGGTAGACTGTTTGACCTTGGCATCGCATCCAGTCAAGGAAAAGGTAAAACACTAGTTTCAAACCATTTGTGTTGCATCTTGTTCACGATGGAAGGGTTGACTAAATATATACCCATATACTCATGTATATGTATATTTTTAATAACACTTTTCCCTTAATATTCAAAACAGATAACAACGCACAAATATGGTTATTAAATATACGTTTTTCTTCACATTCTATAAGAAATGAGATAATACATTTATATTTAGTATTTTTCCCTTTGAAGGTAATAAATATAACAATCATGACCGAGACATACACGCACAGAACATTCGTAAGTGGAATGTTCCCATTTTTATAAGTAACAACGGCATAACTTTTGCTATAAGAAATCTTTTAATCTAATAGATTAAATGTATTTTTCTTTTGTCCCGCCAAAACAGGTTAACCTTTCCCTTGTTTCAATCTGCTTTTAGTCTGCGGCCTTTCACTTGGCTCCACTCAGCAAAACTGCATTCGATTCTTTTTTTATTATTATCATTCCATTCTATTTCTCGTTGTCTTTTAGCGTCAGTCCACGTTTAGAACAGACTTCTTTTATGTACCAGTTCTGTCCCAATTAAGCACAGAATACATCTATTTCTTAATGGGAAATCTCTAGCTAAATATCGAAAAGCGTTAAACTAGTGACTAGATTTGACATCTTCACTGGCTAGAGGGGAAACCGTGCCTTTATTGATGGCATAAATATATCATGATATTGATTCACGTGTAAAATATTGTGAATGTTGCTTTATGGTCGGTGTGGGAGTTGGAATAAGGTAGGTCATGCGGTTGAATACAGAGGGAAAAGACAGGCATTGGACAGATTGAAAAGTATTTATATTAATGTAAAGAGGTCAATCGGTTTAACCTGAAAGTTCATTTGAAAACATCCATTTGTATGCTTATGTATTTTTGAGACCGGACAGATGTTATAGGCATGTAAATAAAAGCTAAAGAATCAATAATGAAAGCGAAACAGTATATATATATATATATATATATATATATATATATATATATATATATATATATATATATATATATATATTAAAAATTGTTTTTACTATCATCCTTTTTTTTTACAGTAACAAGAAGTTAACTAAAAAGTTTACAAATAAATAAATACCTACGATTTTGTGTAAAATTGATGTGGAAAATATTCAAAATAATTGTTTGATTATTACATGCACGCAACATTTTATTTGAGAGGGACGGGGCTCAGTTTTCATTTCAAATTGTTTTATTTTTTTTTTTTTTACTCCTTTATGAAATATGAGGATTTTGCTTACTTATGATACAAACCCTCTGACATTGAATCTTTAACTACCACCCTCTTAGGCAATGTCTTTCAAAAAATAACTTTTACGACGCCCGGAGGGTGTTTTCCGTTGCTTGTGTTCTTATATGATAGAGAGGAGAGTGAGAAAGGTAGACATAGAGAAATATATATGACAATGCATATTTGCATTACTTCTTTTTTCTCTAACCATCTGTGGCCGTCCAGTCACCATGTTAAATTCTATCTTCTTCTACTTCTTGTCTGGGTTCTTGTTGTTGATTCATTTTCTGTCTAAGGAATTCATTGACCAACAACGCCATGGTACTTTTTAAACTTTTATTCTTAACTAACTTTTCTTACTAACTAACATAGCGCATCGAGTCAACAGCCAAAGCAAGAAACATCTCTCTCACCCGACGTCTCACTGTCAACTAACGATCTAATTAGATCTCACGTGACTTCACGTCATTTACGCTTTTCCCGTCTCTGGTGTCAAAGTTGCCCAATGGTCTGTAACTTTTTTATTTGGGCTCCTTGTATTCTTGCCCCCCGCAGAGTTACAGGGTGTTGCCAATAATCTACGCTACCCATGGATTATGGAACACACTGACTGTATCCCCTGGAGAGAGGTACATCACCCTCAGAATTGTCATATGTAAGTTATGGCTCAAATCTGCATTTGGTAATGAGTTTCCAATTTCGTGTGCCTGGGGAATGTGACGTACCCCTTCAATGGCATTACTCCTAGGCACAATCTGTTAAGGTTTCATCTATGCCTTAAGTTGATCTGTTAAAAAATGCTTTGGATTAGAGACAAATATTTAATATCTTATAACCCTGCGCATACAATCTTAAGAAATGATATAAAAATATAAATATGAACGTACAATGTACGCCATTCCCTAAACTCAAGGCATAAAATAACCTTATACGGGTTGACAAAGAAGCACGTGGTGTAATTGTTCAAGTCATGGGAAATAAACTCGTCGCCCCAAGTTGAAATCCTGGACGTGGTAATTGCATTTCACTTAGTGCTAATACCATTGGGAAAGGTATGAATCCTACTATCCCTCCAGCTATGGGTAAATAGTAGGGCAGACTTGGCACTTTAACCTTGGTTAGGAAACCAGTCTAGGAGAAAGAAAACTCTGTATTCAAACCTGTTGAACTCCGCTTAAGAAATTGACCTTGTGTCGCATTCTGCTCATGCAGAGGGGTTGGTAAATCTATATACGGGTTGACATGCCGTTAAAATCAAGTAATCTTTGATATACCCCACCCATCTTCTGTTATTTAGTCAGCCGTCAGTCTATCAGGGTGAGATATTTGAATGTCCATTGATTGCTGCAGAAAAGTACCTGGCAGTGATCAGTTCCCAATTGTATTGGAGTTTTCGAACATAATGATGAGTTTCTTCCTCAGTGAAAGTTAATCGCTCAGATCAAATAACTACCAACTGAATCATTTTCCAGAAAAAGTTAATCTCTATAGCTGAGAATCCTACAACAAAAATCCTAATCCCAGTTAAACGGGATGTAATATGGTCTGATGAGGATTGTGAAATAAAAAGCTTATAGTCTTACGTTGCGCAGCTCTACGCAAATTCAATAATCAACCTGTGACTCTTAACCTAAACTATTTTAAGCTAAGAAGAGAAGAGACATTTAGAACAGTAAAAGAAGCCAATGAAAAATCCTGAAGAAATTATGTGAGCAAACTCAATTCCTTATCCAAGTAAAAAAAAAATGTGATACTATTGAAAAAAAAGAAAAAGAAAAGAAACGTCTGGTAAAAAGCAATCAACTTCCTTTTTATGGTCTTTCAAAAAAAGAAAAAGAAAAGAAAAGAAAAACTGAAAAAAAAAGACGAATGTAAAAGTAAGAGTTAGATAGTAGGGCAACATTTCCCTGAGAAACTTTCTCAAAAACTTCCTTCAGTCCGAATTAAAATAAGGATATCCAAAATACTAAGCGAAAAAAGAAACTGCATTTTACATCAGTGATATATGATCTCCCTGATAAGATGTTGAAAGATTCATCCAAGCTCCGTGTCATTACTAATGTATGGCCGCACCACTTGGAATCTAACGAAATACATCGGGAAAAAGCTAAATATGAACAGTACAAGGATCCTGCATGCTGTTTTGAACATATTTTGGCATCACTTCACAAAAGAGCAGCTGTATGATCACTTGTCTCCTATTACACAAAATATCCGGGTTAAACAAACAAAATATACAGGACACTACCGTAAGAGCAAGAATGAACTCATAATCGACGTTCTTCTATGGGACCTACACATGTGTATGCCAATGTGGGTCAGCCAGCAAAACAAACTACATCGATCAGTTCTGCACCGATACTGGATGCTGTGCTGAAGATCTTCCAAGAGCGATTGCCGATAGGGATGTGTAACGAAGAATAGTCATGGAGATCCGTGCTGTTAGCACGACTTGACGATCATGATGATCATGATGATCATGATATGAAATATATCATTGATTACTTCAAACGGTTACCTGAGGAATCTTTTAATAATATTTTAATGATTTTAATGGATCAAAAGCAAATTTCCATTACAGACAGTCTACTTGAATTTCCATTTAAAAACCCAGAAAAGATAATAATAATCCGAAAGATTATCGACCTATTAAATTGAGGAGTTATCTCAGAAAGACTTCAGAACACATGTTAAGAAATAGATTAATTTCGTTCAACGAAGCTACGAGGGTTAGTCAAACATTATCCACACTTTCCCCAAAACATAACTTTATTTTTGTCAACCTGTGTTCTGTGCACGCGGGCTTATATGTAGTACTGTTGTGGTCACGTGATCAACGTTTGAGCATGATCGCGCCATTTTGTTTGCTGTCATTACAGTGTAAACATGGCCCTTCCATTATGTATCAAGGAAGAATAAGGAGCAGTGACCCGATTTTTCTGGTCAGAAGTAATGTCATGGGCTGAAATTCCTCGGAAGCTTTTAGCTCAATAGGGGACAGTGCAGTACTTTGTAGAAATGTGTTTGAGTGGATTGAGAAATTTAAAAATGTCCAGACAAATGTGATGCATGAATGAAGATGTGAAAGAAGCGGTAAATAAATGGTTGTATTACCAACCGAAAACCTTCTTCCCGGAGGAAATATGAAAGCTTATGACCTGTTCGACCAATTGCATCAAAAAAGGAGACTATATAGAAAAATGACGTACTTTTTTATCCATCGTTATAATTCAACGTCTAAATGACAACAAAAAATACAATTAGTGTTGAATTTAATATTGAAACCTAATCAACTGAAGACATTCGTTTTTGTTGCATATTTTCCCTTGGCACGACCACACTTATGGCTTGAATACTTTGTTGCTATAGATGGAATTTTAGTCTTTTTTCTTTCTTTCTTTCTTTCTTTCTTTCTTTCTTTCTTTTTTTCTCTATACAACACGCGTTACTTCCTTTCTTTTTTATTTTCATTCTTTCATTCATTCTTTCTTTCTTTCTTTCTTTCTTTTTTCTTTCTTTCTGTGTACATTACGCTTTAGTTGCTCCCTTTCTTTCTGTCTTTCTTTAACTATTTATTCCTGTTTTCTTTCTTTCCTTCTTTCTTTTTCTCTTTCTGTGTTCTTTCTTTCTATCTATCTATCTATGGATCGACATTACGGCTTCATTCTTTCTTTCCTTATTTCCTTCTATCTATCTATCTATCTATCTATATATCTACATTACACCTTATTTCTTTCTTTCTTTCATTATTTCATTCATACATTTTAAAAAACAAGAGTGCGAGTAATTTTAACTTTCTCTCTAAAATATACATTTTAGGGTAAATTTAAACAAACTATGAGCAACTTTAAACATCTTTATTAAGATTTACAACTAATATAACAAATTGATCACTCACACGAATCTTTTCTTTTTGGTTTAGTTTACGAGTGTATTGTTAGTATTTGAGAATGTTAAGTTAGTTGTTTTGTTTTACGGTATATAACCCCTTTCGGGTTATTTACTACGAATCAAGTAATTTTGATAATCAAATGTTTGACTCTGCTAACTAAGTGAACATTTCCATTGTGATTGTGATTTTTTTATTTGTTTATAAACTTTCATACCGTTAGCTTTTATTAAAAACGATATTTGACTAAAAATCATGTTGAATTGGAGAAGCCTAGGAAACATCATAGGAATATTGAATCACGTGAGATTCACATGATCTTTGTCTAAAAGACAGATTAGCAACTTTGATTAATAACTTTCTGCCAGACAAGAATCTTAAAGTACGTTAGAGATATTCTCTCTTTGATCTCCAAAATCAGAAGGAAGGAGATTCACAAGGAAATATTTTATCCATTATTTTATTCAATAATAAAGATTATTATCATTTCTAAATGACTAAATCTTGTAATTCATTGTTTATTTTTTTAAGTTGATGATTCTTATCTGTACCGTAATATTACCGTGGTTGGTTATTTAAATAATAACTTGAATCGTAACAGCCCTGTCACATGGGGCGTTAGAATACACCGACTGCGCCTCTGCAGAGGAGTAAGAACCTTCCCCTAAAGGGACCACCTGTTGGCCGTGGCTGGCAACCCATGATGATTAAGAACGGAATCCTGGCGCATGAGCAGTCCATGACATGCAACACTCCATAGACCCTTACTTAGGTTAGATAGGCGGTCGGAGAGGCCCTCTGATCAATCGGCTGGTCATGTCAAACCCTAGCACCTATATGATTACCTGAAACCTATTACCGCTATGGCAAACCCCAACCCTTTTCATCATATACGTGCTAGAATGCGGTGGCTGAGGGTATTCCTGTCCTGGGAATGACGTTAAACTCTATCTGATGGTGAGGTTCTTGTTCTGGAGGTTTAGGGAATATGGAGCACCCCTTCATTGCAATTGCTCCCTGTTCCACTCTGACCCGGAGTGGTAGTACCGGTTAAGGCCCCATCTTTGAATTAAATAGAATGGCATAGAGAAAGTTGAGTATCCGTTAAGAATGAATTTATTTCAAAACTTTATCGACATTAAATGACCCACTGAGGTTGATATGCCGTAAAACAAAACAAATCAAACCTTTGGTTTACAATGATTTTCATTAGACGTACAAAAATGGTGAACAGTAATATAATACACACTTGTCTCGTTAAGAAAACCAGGCCGCCCAGACTAACACCGTCAATGTTTATGTTTTAAATAGAACAGTCCATTCTATTCCTGAGGGGTATCATGTCTTCTCTTCGACAATATTTTACAGATAAAATTCATTTATACAATCGAAGAGGAATTAATCAATGGGCAACAATGGTTTTAAATTATCAAATACTAAAGCAGAATGTGTATATTTTTATAATTTAATGCAATGTGTAATCCCTTATTTCTTCTGCTTGTTGAAACATAAATCCTTCTTGTTGGCCGATATGATTTTTTAAGAATGATCAATGACAAGAAGTAAACTTTTATTATTAACTTAAATAGCTGAACATTGAAAGGAAACATAGTTTTAAACATTTATGTGTGGTTTCCTATAACGATTGACAAGCCGATCGATAATCTATTGAATTTATATTGATATTTAATCTATTAAAAAATTGATTGTTATTGTTTCAATTTTTGACGTCTTATCTGAAAATGGTTGATACTATTCATTATAATGATTTTAGATTTTTTTTAAAGTGTTTTAAATACGGTTCTGAAGAAGTATGTATACAGACGTTTATGAAGCGCATTTAAGACTTGGGCGTAAAATTAACCGAAGACCATCAAATAAAACGGAAACGCTACATATCCAGCGCTAATAGGTTTGCAATTTTTATCCCAAAAACAAAGCAAAGGGAATAAAATATGTTAGTCTTCGGATAGAGTTTATACTGGAACAATCTTAAATATCCGTTAAAAATAAATAAGATTCTATTTTATCAGATAAACCACCATAGAAAATCAGACAATCTGAGGCAATATCAAACCCACACGAAAACTTATATATAAATAACAACCCTGCTATTTTGGAAATAATTCAACATACCCGCATTAGTTTTGAAATATATCAAAATATCACTCAACATTATCCTGTTCGATCCTGTGCCTTTACAGATGTATACAATAAGAGTACCAGAGTTGAAAGTGGGACGGTTTTTATTTATATAATTTGTGAGAAACGTATTCATACATTTTAGTACTGATACTAGAGACAGAGACTTAGAACGTAGTATCATTTTTTACACACACACACACACACACACACACACACACACACACACACACACACACACACACAAACAACCATATTGTTAGATTCACTCCTGGTTATATTATCCATTGCTAAAAGAGGAAAAGTATCTAAACTTTTTAATAAGAGCTATTTTATTTGATTCAGAATCGATACCATTTTAATCAATTTCAAATCACATTGGAATTAAAGGTCAGGTTAAGGCTGATGAAATTTTTAAACATGAATTAAATTTAGACCTCCCAAAATGCTACAAATACATTTGAAATCACAATTCAACAAATGTATTCTATGTAAATCGAAACTTTCGAGTGAAAGTATAAATAGGATTTATTCGATAAAACTCATTCTGGGAGAAGGGCAAACATATTTTGAAAGACAGTGACATTATTTTGTCCGAATTGTGAATTGGTTGCAGCAGGTTAACGCATTGATTTATCATTTTCAGATGACCTGTGTGTCTGAAGTATCAGATACTTGGACCGCAAAACACACGCTGAACGAATGTGACGATCTTACCATTGTCAGACAATACTTTTACAAAACAAGCTAAAAGAACTATATATATATATATATATATATATATATATATATATATATATATATATATATTATATATATAAAGTTAATATACATTGCATTTAGTCTTTCCTAGGGAAAGGGGTCTAGAATCAAATTGCAATTTTATTGCAGCAGATGCCTTACATATATAACATTAAAAGATTTGAACACACACACACACACACACACATATATATTATATATATATATATATATATATTATATATATATATATATGTGCGTGTGTGTGTTTGCGCTTGTGTGTGCGTGTATAACTTTATGTATGCTTTCACCACAAAGTCATATGTATATATAAAAAGTAATGGCAGATAGTTTAACCAGAAGATGGCCCCCACTCAACAAATGGACATGCCACTTTACTAGTACATTTCCCCCCACTTCTTTAGTGGCTAAGCAACTACTTTGAAAAGCGTTTTAATAAACATTCCTAAGACATATTTCACAAAAACTTTTCTTCTGACGATGACCTAAAGTCGAAGCTGGTTGAGAAAAATTCAAAAATAAGTTATACAAATATATTGTTATTTTGTTTTATCAGTTTTAATTGGAAGCATTTTACAGTATCTCAATCCCTGGTTATTTTATGCCGAATAAATTTTTGTTTTATTCATTTTTGTTGATTTTTATTTTTTTTTAAAACCTCATTTTTTGAATATTGCTAAACTGATTTTTATCTATTTAAACATTAGATGAGACCCTAATTGGTACTGCCTCTCCAGATCAAAGTGAATCCTTGAGTAATAACACTGAAAGTGTACACCACACTCTCCAGAGCTCTAGAATTGGAACCCATATATATATATATATATATATATATATATATATATATATTATATATATATATATATATGTATAAATTTTATATGTACGTTTGATTTCTCAATTTTTATTAGTTGAATTCTATCCCAGAAATATTTGGTATTCACACACACGCACAATATATATATATATATATATATATATATATATATATATATATATATATATATATATATATGTATGTGTGTGTGTGTGTATATATATATATATATATATATATATATATATATATATATATATATATATAAGAACAAGGGAGAATTAAAAAAACTTTACTTGTTGGCGTCAATCTGGAGCGAATGAATATAGAAATTGTCCGAGGAACACTGGAGCGCTTTCGGTCGTGTCTCGTGCTAATTTTAAAAATGGTGTGATTTGTTTATACTGAATTAAAACATTGTTAATTTTGATTGTCTAAAGCCATTTCAAGAATGATGGGGCGTGGCTTTTTATATATTTGGTTTTAAATGACATTGTTAAAATATTTAGAACACCCAGTCTTTGTTTAAAGATCTTATTGAGAATTTGATTTTTTATTAAATCATTATGGCTTCGAGTATTTTGAGTCTTCTCTTTTTACAATTGTTTTTGTATCATATTTTTTTCATGGATATTTTCAACCACAAATTGATTTATTGGGGTTCAATCGTTCTAATCACATAGAGTTAAGATTGCTATTAAAGGTTTTTACATCTTTTTAATAAATGATCAATTTCATATGTTTGTGAAGACGCATAAGTAAAGTTGTCATGTCTTAGGTAGGTTGTTTTTTTACGCCATGTCAACCTTTGAAGAAAACGTTTTGTTTTATGCATTCTTGTTAGGTATTCATCTTCCTTTTTTTAACTATTTTAACACATTTTAAAACTTATTTCTTCGCTATTTAACCCATTGATGGGAACCTAACAGGTACTACCACTTTGGAACAGAATGACCTTTGTGGTAATATTAATAAAGGGGTACTCCACACTCCTAAAGCTCCATAATTTGAAGGTCACTACTGGATGCAGATTAACGTCATACCTGGGGTACTAAGATCCTCAACCACCGATTAGTATTTATATGATAAACGGTCTGGCGTTTGCCCAAAGACCAATAGGGGTGGGGCAATCATATAGGTACTAGGGCTTGACGTGACCAACCGAATGATTTAAGGGGAACTCTCCGACCGCCCTCTATCCTAAGTAAGTGCTAAAGAGAAGTGCTGCATTTAATGGACTGCTTCGCTACCTAGATTCAGTTCTTAAGCTTCACGGGTCGCCACCCACGATCAACAGGTCACCCCATTCGGGGGTACCCCTTTTCAGATTTGCAGTCGGCGTATTCTATATTCCGAGCCGACAGGGCTCACCATGTTTTAATCCGCCGTTATCTTCTTGAATTAGCGTGAAACTGATTACAATAACATAGATTATGATAAACATACTTTATCTTGACAGCATCATTAAAAGTCATTTTACCACAACTAACTGGTTTTGGTATTAATTTACCTTATGCCACGAAGCTAAATAAAATCAAATGAAATTGTCTTTTTAAAATAATTACTGAATACGTTGACGTAAATTGTATGTATAGAATTTCCAAATAATTTTAACATATTTTCATAATATCAACTCAAAAATCGAACAATGGTATTTTTGGCGACAACAAAATCGTAAGAAAGTGAGAAAAACTTTCGAAAGTTTAAGATCATTATGCAAGAAATTAAAGATTTAATACAGCATTCAAGAAATGTATATATATATATATATATATATATATATATATATATATATATATATATATATATATATTACGCTAAAACCTTTTAAAATGTTAACCATTTTCCAAATATGTCAATTTTTTATAAGTATCTTAATCACTGAGTTACATTCCTTTTTTTACGCGAAATAGGCCTCCAACAAATGAAAGGGTAGGTTTACTTTGGGGTGGGCGTCCTTTAAAAGAAACCAGGACGATGGCATCTAAAGCATTTGAGGGGAAGAAAGGGTGTAACGACCAGTAAATCAGTCATATTTTATTAGAAATGACTTGTTCAATTGAATTACGATCACAATATCGATCCATTATGATAATTTTGATTTTATAGATATCACTTATCAGTTGCTGCAGAACCTTAGAATTTACTGCAGACTAAAATCTGCTCAAACAAATAACGTTCAGTGTCTGTTTCCAAGAGGATTTGTGTCAAAAACTTCCGTTATTAAAAAAGTGACCATTTTGTATCTTATTAAGGTTTATAGACGAATATAGTTATAGGAATAGTTCAACAACTTGCCTTTCCTTTAGTCGGACTGTTTTTTATATATTCACGTGTTATGCATAAATAAATGCACAAACACACACGGATGCATACACACAAGGGTATACTCACACACACATAGAGCGATAAGCACACACACATATAAATATGTGTGTGTATCAAGTATTGCATTTGTGTGTAGAAAATGTATTGACGCTTGTTTTTTCTTGTATTGCATCAGGTATAAATTCTCTGCACGAATATTCCGAAAGTCCATTAATATTTTGTACTTAAAAACCCGCATGCAATTTTAATCATATTGCATTTGACTAACATGCGTGCACCTTAAATGACACTGAATAACGTTGACTGCATCGGTTATCGAGGGACATTTATGACTTCTTCATGCGAAGATTTCTAATTCCTGTCACAAAATACCTTATTTTTTACACTGAATATTTCTCTAAAATTATTCTTGCGTTCCCTTCCCTCAGAAAGAAGATCCATCTTCGTCTCTTTAGCAGAACTTTTGATAGTTATAGTCGAATGAATGCCACCTGAAAGGGGAACATTAAACTTTTTTTTTCTTCTTTTTTTCTTCTTTGGAAACGATTAGAGAGTGTAATTTCAAATCGCTACATTTTACGAACATTTTGATAAAATCTATGAATTCGCACGAATGTCATCTTTCTAGTCTCAAATATAAAACGCTGTTTCTCTTAAGGCGAAAACATTTTCAAATCAGTTGCATCAAGACATACAAACAACGTTCACAAAATGACATCTCCTTTTCGTGATTTAATATTTTTTAGTGTTGTTTCTTGTGCGTTTTGAAGGTTGCAAGCAAAAAGCGAAATTCATAATGGATTTTTCTCAGAAAACATTTATTTGAAATTAGATTTTAATTTTTTGGAAGAGGTGAGTTTTCATATCATAAGCGCTCTAGTGACCAAACACATGAAATATAACAAAGAAAACATTTCAGATATTGACATTATTCTACTTCAAAAAGTTAACTGATTCAAGGGAAAATCGATTTGGTTATGGAGAAAAAACAAGAGATTGGAAAGGAAAAATATATAAAGTGAAAGAATATATAAACACACAGACACGACATACACACACACACACACACACACACACACACACACACACATATATATATATATACATATACATAAATGTAAATGCATAAATACACTATATAAATATATATTAGGCAGGTGTTATTGAACAACACAGAGTACTTCTTCATTATTTGGATCTGTATCTTTTCCAATCGTCTAGCGAACTTTATGGTGTTAGGATCCAGTTGAAATAGGATATTTCCCATACTCTCAACCCGAGAGCTTTCGACTGCTTCTTCAGTTGTCATCATGGGGTATATGAGTTGGTTTTAGTTCGTTTTTAGATCTTTTATCTATGTTTTTTTTTCAATTATACATGCCTTTCTGTCAAAATAAACAACATTTAAACTATATATATACATATATATATATATACATATATATATATATATATTTGGGAGAATATGTGCTTAATTGAAGTCGAACCTAATTTTATGAAAGTTAATTAATTAATA
>CM042159.1:65630475-65660475 GCA_023376005.1 Doryteuthis pealeii | reverse complement strand
CAAAAAAATAAAATGTATTTGTTGTTAGAGAGTTGCTAAGAATTAGATATGTGGCCTTATTTGCAGGTGCAAAAATACAATATTAGTTTATTCTATGTTTGTTTATTGATTTTAACGGCATATCAACCCTTCTGGTGTTATGTCATGCCTAACGATTAGGAAGTAATACATATCGTGTATTTATATTTATACTTTTTAGTAACTGGTTTTAACAATGTGTTAGCATTATTGGGGATTATGTTGTATGGTATTGATTTGTTTCATGTATTCATTCTATGGTATAATTTTATTTCCCCCCACAAAAGAGAGAATATCCTCCATGTTGATATTTTCAAACAGATCTTTCATATTGTTTGCTTTAAAATAACGGTGTCTGGTGTGAGCAAAAAACCTGCATTCCATGAATAAGTGTTTAACTGTCAAAGGTGTTGGACATGTTCCACATTGTGGTTGTTGTTCTTATTTGTGTATATAGGAATGCGTTAGTCTTGTATGGCCAATGCGTAATCGGGACACAATGACTTGTTCCTTTCTAGACTTTCTTATAGTTGGTCTCCAGCCTTCTAAAGTGGGTTTGATTAGGAAGCGTATATTGTGGATGTTGTTATTCCATTAGTGTTGCGATTTTGTATGAAGGAATCTATTAATTTTAGTTTTCAGGTCAGTATATGATATCTTGAAATTGTCGGGGATCAAATCTAGAGCCGATTTAGCTGCAGAGTCTGCTCTTTCATTCCCCCTCACTCCTATATGGCTTGGCATCCAGCATATCATAATCTCCTTAGAGTTAGACATCGAGTCGAATCTATTCAGGGGCGTAATGATGAGAGGGTCTTCCAGTTTTTTTCTTAATGATGGTAGGACAGAGAGCGAGTCTGAGAAGATGATATATTTTTTGTGGTTATTTTCAGAGATGATGTCAAATGCTAGATCTATTGCACATATTTCAGCTGAAAAAAATGGAACTTCTATTTGGGAGAGCTTTCTTACATTTTTTATTTAAAATAGCTGCACATGCTGTTTTTTCATTGTCCTTAGAGCCATCTGCAAAGATGTGGAGGTGGTTCACGAATATCGTTTATTCTATGAACAGAGTTTCTCCATTTAGAAAAGGATCTTTGAGTTACACTGTTTAGATATAATTCTATAAATTCGATAAAAGAACATTAGAATTCGCGTGATATAATATTCGTTTATTATAAGATTTAGTATTGTTTGAATTTAAAATATTATTACATAAATGCAACTCTAACCCATGAGTGTTTTAAAACGTAACTCTTTTTTTAAAGCCTAGTTCTTAATTTTCTATTGAGTTACAGTAAAAATGTATTTGTTTGATTTATTTTCTATTTTACCTATTTTAATTTTGATTTATTTTCTATTTTAAAATGTAACAATAAAAAGAAGCTAAGAATTTTAAGAACTTTGTGCATCATGAAAACCTAACGCTGAATGTCACACGTGGACATTACTCTTTAAAGAGTTTAATTTATACATAACCGTTTTGGACTTATTTTAGTGAGATGTTTATGTGGCAACCAATATCTGTCCATTATGTTTCAAAGCGGTTCTTGAGAATGTTTTAGTTTGATGTTAAAACCATTTGGGGGAAGTGTTTGGAGACTTTTAATCAATTTTCGTTCGTGTCTTTTTATTATTCTCGTGATATCATCCAATACATTTTTCAATCCTTTCAACGATCATAAATCTTGCACATCTGTTAAAGTCGTGGTCGTTTGATCAGGAATGATATTCTGTAGGGAGAGTTTTTTTTCTTCTTTTGTATTCCATAGAATCTATTCTCTCGTCTAAAATAAAATAGGCATTCTGATATTCTAACAAGAGTCGGAGTCAGAATCAAGGTCGGAAGCAATTAAGGGTTCACTGGATTCTGAGTCGGTTAAACTATATCGACTCCAAGCCATGTCGGCTGAGGTTTTAAAATAAATCGATTGCACCTCTGCATGTAAGACCTCTCAAATTGAGCCAACTGTTGGTCATGGGTTGCGATCCATTATGCTTATGGATATAACCCAGGTAGATGAGAAGTTCATGATATTCTACACTCAACTTCGGTCCTTACTCCGGTCAGAGAGGCCTCCAATGATCAATCGGCCAGTCACATCAAGTCCTAGGACCTATATAATTATCGCAACCCTAATACCCTTATGGAAGCCCCAATCCTTTTTATCATATATGAGCTAGAAGGTGGTGACTGAGGGTTTACCTGTCCTGGGTATGCTTATGTTAAACTTTACCTGATGGTGAGGTTCCAGTTCTGGAGGTCTGGGGAATGTGGAGCAACCCTTCATCAACATTGCTCCAAGATCCACTCTGATCCGGGGTGGTAGTACTTGTTAGGGTCTCATCTCTTGGTTGAATAAAACACGTGTTTATAAAAAAAATTGAGTATCTATCAAGAATCAATTTATTTCAAAACTTTGTCGGTATTAAATGACCCACCGTGGTTGATATGCCGTAAAACAAAAGAAACAAACAAAAACTTACTCCAGTTGGATTTAGACTTTATATGGCCCTAGTTTAATCTGAAAGGATATACTGTGCACACTCCTTATAATTATAAATTATAAAAAAATCAGAGTTTTATATTTATTTGTAGGTCATAATAATTTAATTTCCTAGAGAGGAAAAGCAACAGAGGTGTCAAGTATAGAAGGGTCTGAGTCCGAGTCAAATATCTTGGGTTCCGACTTCACAACCCTGCTTTCTATTATACTGATTTTGGTGCTCACGTGTAATATGGTAAATAAATTAGAATTTTTCTTCAATTAAACTCGTGTGAGGTTTTAAAGTGTTATTACTAGGAAAGTGGTTGAATGAGATGATTGCAGTATAAGTTGTTCTTCATATTTTATGGTTGGCAAAATTTAATGGATTTTATTGTTGGCTTCTTATTGATTATTTTATTATTTCTTCCTATCATTTCTCTGAGGTTATTTGGTCGATGAGAGATTGGTATGTTTGGCCCTTGAAAAATATCGTTTAAGTCTGTGTTTTATTTTCGAAATATCTCAACGATACTTAATTAGTGGTGGTGAGTATTATAAAATTTTATTTCGATGAAGATGTGATTCAATCTCTCTTCTGGTTTTAGTTTTAGGGTATCCTATCAAGGGATAGTGATGGCTTAGTTTATCTGATTTTTAGTTAAAGTATGGGAGTAGCCTCGTGCTATAATTTCCGGTATTAGTTTATCGCTCTCTATATTCAGTTCGTTATAATCTGTAAAGTTTCTAATTGGTTTTCGTGCTTCTTAATAAGGAAGACTTTATCTGTGTTATTAGGAATGAAAAGCTTCAAAATGTAGATAATTGTATAGACTTCGTATGTAATATTTTTTTGTTGCCTGTTCTTATCAATATATATGGACGTATCTACATTTTAATTTTGTTGGTTTTTTCATATCCATTACACATGGACTGACATCTGAAGATATTAATATTGTCTTATGTCTAGGCATCAACGTTGGGTCTGTAGTTGGACATAGTTTGACACAACTTGAGACAGCCACATATAATTTATGTTACCGTAGGCATATAGTTAACGGCGTTTGGTGTCAGTTTCTCGCCTATCTAATTGTATATTTTGATATCTTTCAACACACACACACACCCACATATATATATATATATATATATATATATATATATATATATATATATATATATATAATTGTGAAATGCTGATATCTTTAAACACACAAACACACACACACACACACACACACACACACACATATATATATATGTGTGTGTGTGTGTGTGTGTGTGTGTGTGTGTGTGTGTGTGTGTAACGTAGTCAGTACAAAGACAATTTATGCCACGTAGATGTTCAAGCATAAATCAGATGGCACGAAGTCAGTCATGGAAAAACAATACGTAAATACTTTAGTATTTTTCACAGTTTTCAATTCCGAACATTATGGTTCATTACAAGCTTGCCTCAGCATGGGTTGTCCGGTTACAGTGAGAAAGAATGACTATTTTTCTATTAAAAGAGCACTTCAATCTAACATCTCCGGCTCTTCGTGCGATTAGCTGTCAACTTGACCAAGACTCCACGTTATTCTAAATACTTCAAATCCAGAGTTTCTATTTTACTTCTCCATCTGATTTCGGGAGGGGGGTATATCCATTTCCGGTTTCTGTATTTTGAAATACTCTCGAAAATTCGTTCCTCGTCCAGAATATTCGAAGATTCCGGTTTTGAATAGTTATTTTGGCCTAATTACTGGAAGTCATTCATCGTGACTAGGTGACCGAAAGGCGAGTGCTCTGAACTGACTCCCTCAAAGGTCAAACGGTCGCTCGCGACTCTCTGTCTCATAAAAACAATTTTTCCTAATTTTTCTTTATTTAATTTAATTTACTCTCCCGCCGTCATTACCTCACACACTAAAATGTATATTTATTCATTTATGTTGATTGGTATACATGAATATACGTATACATATAATTTGTACACTTATGTATAAACATATGTTCTCTCTCTCTCTCTCTCTCTCTCTCTCTCTCTCTCTCTCTATATATATATATATATATATATATATATATATATATATATATATATAGTGTTTTGCTATAAAAAGAGTATTCTAATATTTTACAATAAGTGAGAGAAGTTGAGTGCATGAGAGAAAAAGGAAAAAAAATGATAAGTCGTCTAAAAGCAAATAGTAATTCCAAAGAAATAATTTGCATTTGAAACCAATGGAGAAAATAAAACAGATACAAAAACGTTTTTGTCTCGAATAAACATTCAATATATTTGAAATTCTATCGCCAGACATCGAGGCTCGACTGAAAAATAATTATATTTTGTTTATTAAATAGCAATTGGTTCACATGTTCAGATTTAATATTAACCATTTAATATTATACCTGGGACATGTTTATTTGTACTTTTATGTTATTTAATCACAAGGCATTGACCTGTAGAAGTTGGGAATTAAAATTAGATCTTATGTGACCATGTTGATATAACAGTACTGCAGACTTGATAGATTAGTTTGGTTTTGCTCATTTAATGGCATGTCAACTCCTTAAGGGTGATTTAATGCTTACATTTTATTCATTTATGTATATTTGATTATAATAATGGAGGAGAAGAAATAGAAATAGAAGGGGTGAGGAGAGAGAACTAAAGATAAATAATAGAGAAAAATAGAAGAGGACAGAGAGAGATGTGAGAGAGAGCGACAGAGAGAGAGAGAGAGAGAGAGAGAGAGAGAGAGAGAGAGAGAGGAAAGAAAAGATGAGTTTAATTTATTTGTTTAATTTGTTTAACGGTATATTACCAGTACGAACAACATGATAAAGCTAATATATATATATATATATATATATATATATATATATATATATATATATATATATATATATATATATATACATACACTAGTTTTTGTATACATTTTCATTATATGGATGTGATTCAACGACCGTGGGCTTTATGTTTTTCTTTTCGGGATTCTCTGCCTGATGAAATGAAAGACATGAAACCAAGTGTCGTAGAATTACATTCATACAATGAAAATGTATACAAAAACTAGTGTATATATATATATATATATATATATATATATATATATATATATATATATATATATAAAGAAAATTTGACAAAACAAGTATTCCGAAATTGGGATGAATTTAATAATCGATGTTTAAAACATTTCGGTTACATTGAACCTTCATCAGGATGTCTCTTGGGGTGAAGAAAATGATGGATATTTTTATATGTGACAGGAGATGAAAATCTTTTTAGTTATGTAACTGTATTTGATCAGCGTTTTAATTTTGAAAGGCAAGTCGCGATCTACTCACGCGAAGGTGTCATGACGCGTGACGCCACTCGAAGAAATGCAAAAGACGAGAAAAAGTATTAATGGACTGATTATTTTTAAGAGAACATAGGGAAACAAAGTGGGAATGATAACTAAATAAATAATAAATATATATATATATATATATATATATATATATATATATATATAATATATTAATTTTATATATATATTATATATATATATATATATATATATATATATATATAAAACCACTTTAATTCCATATAAATTATGGAATTGCAAACAAATATTAAATATCAATAAAAAGGTTTTGATTATACTTAACCTTATCAAAAGATAGTCCAACTGCAGACTTTGGTCATCATCAGCAGCAGCGGCACATGGCTCTAACAACACAGTTTTTCAACTGTCTCTTGAAACTCGTCCCTATTGTTCATTTGCCCTGTCAGCAGCACATCATGGCATCCAGTACCTTCATAAGACTGATCAATGAAATATTTTACTGGTCGGCCTACTCCGGTGTGTCCTTAATCTATGAGGAAATTTGAAAACGATTTTTTTGGAGATTATATGCTTAATTAAAGTCTAGGGAAGCCTGCTAGTGTAATGGTTAGAGTGCCCTCCTGTCAACCTGACAGGTAGGGTTCGATTTACGCTCAAAGCACTGCCCTGTCTATAGCTCTGCTGATGAGGCCTAATAGGCTGAAATGTACATACAGAGATATACTTTTTCTCGATTTGTTTACGCTTTACATTTAAACCGATATGCACGCCTAATTCATTTAATTATAATTAATTAATTAACAAATTAGGTATGACTTTAATTAAGCGCATAATCCCCCCATATATATATATATATATATATATATATATATATATATATATATGGCGTCATAATTAAATTATCACACCTTGGCCTATTCATGAGTCCCACTAGTTATCATTATTGGTATTTTCTATTCAATTTATTTAGCTTCCAGCCATTTTGAAAGTTTTTCTGGAACTGTAGAGAATTTATATTATATCTTAATTTCTATTACTCTCAGATCCACACTGACCTGGAGTGGTCGTACCTGTTAGTGTCTTATCTATGTGTCTTAGAGACCTGTTGGAAACATAAACTCTTAAGAAGCAACTACACAAAAATGTAAATATAAATGTACAATGACCACAATTCCCTAACATATAGGAATGAAATAACCCTATATGTGTTTAAATGCAGTTAAAATCATGAAATCAACCAATCAAACGAGAGATGATTTAAGTTAAAAAAAGAAGTTAATAGAAAATTGAATTTTCCGAGAAAAGAAATGTACAAAAAATCAATTCTATTAAAGTACATGTCTATCTAAAAAAAAAATTCTTCTAGTTTTTGACACTATCGGAAAAATCTTTCGTCGGGCAGAATTGCTTGTAGCCTTACAGTCCCAGACAAAGGAGGAAGGCGTCAAAAAAGAAAATAAGTAGTATAAAAAATCTTAGTCGCAAAAAGAAGAAAAAAAAAGCATCATTTAAATGATTGTGTTTTTTACAATTACATTCTACGATTAATTTATGCAAATTCTTTTCGGCTCAATTCTTGTTAATTCTGTTTTTTCTTCTTTCTTTTCTGTCTGCCATTATTGACGTCATTGTCGTAAAGAAAATCTTTTAATGACTTAATTGATTAATTTATCCCAGGCTCAAAGCGAAATCATCAAAAGGTTTTCACCGCTGAGCAACTGTTGAAATATGTTAATTATGACAGAAATAAATGAATCCGGTGAAAAAATATTTCACACACACACACACACACACACACACACACACACACACACTTTATTGTACAATAAAAAGAATATATACTAAAAGTGATTTTCAAATTTTCTGGTCTGTTCTGGGAGAGAAGAAGAAGAAAGATAGATTGTTAAATAGACAGATAAAGAGCTTTAGAGGGAGAGAGAGAGAGAGAGAGAGAGAGAGAGAGAGAGAGAGAGAGAGAGAGAGAGAGGGGGGGAAATCATTTTTTATGACGTCGACAAGAGTAGAGCAATAGTAGAAGAGTGCTTCAGTGACAGATGAGAAAGAAGCTGTATGAGAGTGGGGGATAGATAGATAGATAGATAGATATTGATAGATAGAGAACTTCTACGGTATCGATAAGAGTAAATAAGAAATAAGCGGTAAAAGGGTTGGTCAGTAAAAGTGGATAGGAGAAGTATGAATGGAAAGAGCGAGGGAGAGATAGAGATAGAAGAAAAATAGCGATAGAGTTATATATATATGACAAGCTTAATTTCGCTAGGATGGTCAGCTGTGTACTGTGGCCGAGGCGATAAGGTGTTTCACTAGTGTTTCACTGTGTCTGCTGAGGTCCCGGTTTCGATTTCTGTCGGAGGGAAATCGTTAGTATATACCGCTGATGAGACTTAATAAAGTCGAAACAGTCTGTACGGTATTCTACACATCGAACCATCCTTTGTTGGGATTACACTTGTCAAGTTCATTTTCTATAAGAAAAAGTATCGAATTTTATGCGATACATGCGTTGTAAGTGCCTTCAAGTAAAAATTTAATATATACTCTATTCAGCAACGTTTCTAAATAAACAAACATCCAAAAATCTTATTCACTTCGCCGAAGGGCAAACGGTCTGTTTGTTGTTATTATTCTCTCAATAACGCCCCCTTACCTATTATGGTAGAGGCGTGAGTATCACTTGACAAGCTTAATTTCGCTAGGATGGTCAGCTGTGTACTGTGGCCGAGGCGATAAGGTGTTTCACCAGTGTTTCACTGTGTCTGCTGAGGTCCCGGTTTCGATTTCTGTCGGAGGGAAATCGTTAGTATATACCGCTGATGAGACTTAATAAAGTCGAAACAGTCTGTACGGTATTCTACACATCGAACCATCCTTTGTTGGGATTACACTTGTCAAGTTCATTTTCTATAAGAAAAAGTATCGAATTTTATGCGATACATGTGTTGTAAGTGCCTTCAAGTAAAAATTTTATATATATATATATATATATATATATATATATATATATATATATATATATGCTCCCCATACCCTAGGGTTGAGCACTCCGGGGGGGGGGTCTCGCTGACGGCCGCCAACTCAAGCGTAAACGTAACGCTCTTCTCTATAAGGAATGGAGCACTCTGTGACGGACTTTACACACAAAGCGATGTGTGTATTAAAACAGTTAAAATCCCCTTCCCATTCTGTAAGTGAAGACAGCCTAATGGTTAAGGTGCCGGGTTGACACACAACCGACCGGATTTCAATTCCGGCTTTAGGTAGCTTACAAAATGTCTAGCCACATTGAAGAGACTTGATAAGTCGAAACACGTGCCTGTGGATGACCCTATATATATATATAGAGAGAGAGAGAGAGAAAGAGAGAGAAAGAGACAGAGCGAGAAATTCATTTGTAAATGTTTGATTTTAATCATAATTATTAATCTTAGTCTCTAGGAGAAATAATTTAGACACACGTATTCCTATCCAATAAGGATCATTTTTCAGCATATCTGTTTGGTGAGGACCAGTTCTGGAAATCCGGAGTATGTGGAAGACACTGTCATAGGCATTACTCCCAGCTACACTCTGACCCAGTCTGGTAGTATCTGTTAGGTTACTATCTATTTCCAAATATATATATATTTAAATGTTATTCGTATTCGATATGATTGTATTGAAAAAACCTTAAGAAACAATTACACGAAATATGCAAATATGAACGTACGATGAACGCGATTCCCTAAATTCTAGTGACATGCAACTCTACACTCTGGCCTTTACTTAGACTTAGACTAGACAGGCGGTCTGATCAATCGGCTAGTCAAGTCAAGTCCTAGCTCCCATATGATTGTCCCGCCCTTTAACCCTTATGGAAAAAACCAACACTTTCCATCATATATAGACTAGAAGGCGGTGTCTGAGGGTCTTAGTGTCCTGGGTATAAAGTTAAACTGCATCTTGTGGTCAAGTTTAAATTCTAGAACTCTGTAGCTTATGAAGTACCATTTTATTGCCATCAGTTCTAGGTGCCCCCTAACCTGGAGTCGTAGTACCTATTATGGTCCCATCAATGGGTTAAATAGATGAAAAATGAGTATTGAAATGTGTTTAAAGAATGGGTTTGAAAAAAAACAAAAAAAACAAATGATAGAATAAAAGAGAATGTCTTCGGCATACAATCCAACCAAACAACTAACCTAACTGCTATGCATAAAATAACCCTAGGAAGGTTGAAATTCCGATAAAAACGATCAATCAATCAGTTAATCATATGAATTCTCTCGTCGATTGTCTGTCTATGAGATTTCTTTGTTATGTTTCTAGTTGAACTCAGTTCACATTGACGCCAGAAATCCAACTAAATTTACGTACGATGCCTACTTCCGACAGCTCTTCCGAAATTCCACTCAAAAAATCAGTGAGCAAAGACTGTGATGTCTACATTCTGACAGAGGTTCTTAAAGAACACTTGCATTTGTCTATCATCTGTTATTATGTCCATTCGAGAAGGAATGTTTGATACTCTTTTAGCGTGTGTGATATTGAGACTCCTATTTTCCTTGGCCCAGTGTTAAAATCATCAATGTTAATGTCACCTCTGAAATATACCTCTACTATGAGACTGCCTTGCAACAATATTTTTGAATTATAGTACAGGTAAACCTCGTGATTTAAATGCTGATTCTCCAGGCATTGTGGTAGACAGATTTTCGTTACACGTAACATTATTGTACTAAATATTATAATGTACTAGCAAAATAAAAAACGCACTTCGGGCGATGGAAACATATTTTAAATATTGGCTGAGGTGGGTGGGAGTTCAAAATTCAATTTTAGTAAATGAAATTTTATTCAGTTCAACTTTGAAAAAAAATTCTTAAATTTTTTTTTCGATAAATAAAATCTTATTATAATGGAGATTAAGTGTTTGTCTGTCTGTAACCAAAACTATATCACTAATCAAGTCACAATTCTCTTTGTAATTTACGTCCCATTCTCCATGATTTTATTTTTATTTAAACCTCAATAAAATTAAAATAAAATTAATACTGTGGGCCATATCTACATACTAATAACGTGCAGTTGTATTGATGTATACACCAAAATAGCGTCTTACAGTGTAAACGGGAAGGCTAATTTGTATATTGATATTAAAAAATTGATTTTAATAGGTATATGCTTAATATTATTGATTTCTAATTGTTTGGTTTTATATCAATGGGTATGAGTAAAAAATCTTGGGGATAAATCGTAAAAGAAACCCTTTAAAAAGTTATGGTCTTAATCTATTTTCTTAGAGATTTCATACATTTTAAAATTATTAAAGTAAGAATTTATTCATCAAAGTAAGCATTAAATTAATTGAATAACTTTATTTATTTAATCCAACTACTTTCTGTTGAATTTTGCAGATTCAAAGTAAGCAGTAGATTGATTAAATAACTTTACTTAATTTTTAGAGAACAAAATATAATTTATATCAAGCAAAATTAAAAAGCTATTTTGATAATGTAAAACCGAGTAAAATTAAGCCATTTTTGCATTTTTGAAAATAAATGTAAATAAGATACGGATTAAATTACCGTTATTAAAATGTAAGTTAAGGCAAACATGTCTTACTTTATATGATGCTATTTTGTTTCTAGATAATCTTTTCGTAAAAACCCATACGTTAGAGAACATTAAATATATATCAAATTAAAACAAACTATATATAAATCAATAATATTTGGCATGTATTTATATAATGTGTTTTAAGAAATACCGTAGACGATCATTTATTGTGTACTACTTTCAAAGTATATATATATATATATATATATATATATATATATATATATATATATATATATATATATAATAGTGCGTTCTGTTTATTCAATGTAGTAATAATATTGACTATAACTTAAGTACTCATTGATAAAGATATACAATTCTTGAAATCACTCTGATGTACCGTAGTTTCGGTTACAGACAAATAGAGACTGAATCTCCATTATATAGAGATTCCATTGTTACCGAATGCCCTAAGCTTGGAAAATATCTATTCATGGAAAATTATCCAGCGTCTCCGTTACAGACAGGACGTGACACAAGGTCAATGTTTAATCAAAGTACAGCTGATTAGAATTCAGTATCTTCTCTTTCCTAGACTGTTTGTCTAATCAATA
This sequence comes from Doryteuthis pealeii, assembly GCA_023376005.1. Lineage (NCBI taxonomy): Eukaryota > Metazoa > Mollusca > Cephalopoda > Myopsida > Loliginidae > Doryteuthis > Doryteuthis pealeii. The sequence continues at coordinate 65,648,469 of CM042159.1, read as the reverse complement.
CTAAAGAACATAGTCTGTCATACAATTTACCCATAGCTGGAGAGACAATCAATGTATTCATGTATTTCCTAAGGGAATTAGTACAAAGTGAAACCAAAAATATTCAACTTATGACAATAACTATTACTTTAAGCACACGTATTCTTTTTTGAACGGTTTCAGTTCAGAGTTTTCCTTCCCCTAAATTGGTTGCCATACCAAGGTTAAAGAATCCACTCAGCCTTATTATTTACTCATAGCCGGAGGAAGAATAGTTGTATTCATACCTTTCTCAAGGGAATTGGTGCAATTTGAAAATCAAACAGCCACGTCCAGAAATTGAACTCATCTCACCGTGTCCATCTCCTACGAAAAAATATACATCAAAATTCATTTCTAGAATTAATTGATAATGAATATAAAATATGTTATAATACTTTGAGTAAGGTTTGTTCTGAAAATGAATAGATTATAAAAAGTCATGGTTTTATGTTTATTTGTGTGCGGCAATCCCTTAATTACATGAAGAGGAGTTAAAGTCGCAGGTGCCAAAAATAAAGGAGTCGGATTCGGAGTCCTAATAGTTGCGAAGTTTATATGTAATTGTAACAAATATTTTTGGACAAGCGTATGAAGAAAAAGAGAAATAAAGAAACAACCAAACAAAGCAATGAAGGAAGTGAAGAAGTAAGGAAGGGGAGAAACAATGAAGGATAGGAGGTGGAAATATAACAGGAAGTAAAGGAAAAACAATGTGAAGTAGAAAGAAAGAAAAACTAGGGAAATAAATAAGAAATGTAAGAAAATATAAGAATGAAGAAAGAAGGAAAAAGAAGAAAGAACAGAATATAGAAATGGAAAAAACAACACATAAGCCAAGGAAACAAAAAAGAAAGAAAGAAGTGATATTGAAAAAACGAGAGAAATAATTTATTTTTGTTAATCGCATTTTATATAAATACTTAAAGTAAGTGATGCAGAATAATTTTTGTATTAAGATTATATAGAATTATGATTAATTTTATATGCATGTAACCGTAAGCAAACAACACCGGCACATTTTAGCAGTATTTTGTTCATTAATGTAATGTTTTGACAGACAATGAGTCCAATTCCCATGTGAATAATAATTTCGTCAGGTCAGCAATCATTTAAGTTTGGATGTAACGGAGATAACTAGGAAATGTCAATTAACATTTTTTACTCCTCCCTAAATAAACACCAGATAAAAATATAAACATCATCCAAATCAAATAATATTATTAAAAACAACCATTTTAATGAAATATAGTGTTGTTTCTCTGCTTATAATATCAAGGGGAAAGTAACAGAACACACACTGTTAATTTTAGCATATGCGTCATGACAATTATCAATATAAGGTATGCCCATGCATGCCAAACTTTGTCTAAGAAAGCATTGGGGCGGGTGAATCCATATAAGCTGAGGACCATCGTGTAATGGTTATCGTTGTATGAAATAGACTCGGTGACCAGGCTGCTTGTATTTAACTAATACGCTTGCGAAAAGTAAGCATTGAACTATCTTACCTCTAGTTATGGATAAATAGTAAGGCAGACTGGATATTTAAACCTTGTCTAAGAACTAGTCAAGGGGAATGTTAAACTCCACTTAAAAATTGACCTTGTTTTACATAATACACATACGGAGGGTTTTACACACACACACACACACACACACACACACACACACACACACACACACATATATATATATATATATATATATATATATATATAAGTATAGATAAAAGGATATGAAAACACATAATGCTGTTAAAGTGAAAATATTTTATATCATATTCATAGCTAATATTCAACAATATTTCGATTTATAAAAATCATCTTCAGAGCTTGTTTTTACTCCGGACTCATCGAGAGAGGAGCTGAAAATAATTTTCAAATATATATTTTTTCATATATATATATATATATATATATATATATATATATATATATATATATATATATATATATATATATTAGATAAGTAAATATTTTTAGGGGTTACAACTTAAAAAAAAACTCGTTGAACAGCATAATTTTTATCTTCAAATTAATGAAATGATATATATATATATATATATATATATATATATATATATATATATATACCAGCTCCTCTACACAAATAGCATGTGACACAAGGTCAAATTCTTTATCGGATTTTATAGGTTTGAATTCAAAGTTTTCCTTTTCCTAGACTGGTTGCCTAACCAAACTCAAATATCTTAGTATGCCTTAATAGCTGGAGGGAAAGCAGTAAGTGGTGTCTTCATGTATTGACATTTTATTTTTAATCTAATCTCAAATATAATGTAAAGCTCAGTGAATAATTGGTGACAATCAACATTAGCAGGTTATTGGAATAAATAATAATGGTTTGTCCGTGGGAAACAAACTGGAAATCAGCGCAGTATAAATCATAGAATGATCATACATGTTTTTATAAAAGCACTCCAAATGATTTAAAATATAGGCCAAGTACGAAAGTTCCAAAGAAAAAAACTGATGCTCGAGGGAAGGTTAATTGTGAAACTTGCCAGAAAATAACCCAGTTGTTTAGGTTCCTGTTTTTGAGACCACATCAACTCTCGTGTGTCCCCCAATTCTCATCTGACCATGACTCCCCTCTCAATAAATTGTCTGATCCCATAGATATAAACTCTGTGTCAGAACCTGGGAATAATGACGATGAATACGAACTCCACGTAACCTGTTATAAAGCGCTCTAGGACTGAAAGTTCACGACTAGATGCAGTGTAAGTATTAGTACTACTAATGTTATTCTACAAGGATGACTTTAAATGACCCAAGTGTGTTGATCTGCCATTAAGTAAAGAAACCGAATCACACCTATTTCAGACGATTTTTCTTCAAAATAAACTTGAGGGAACAGTATTTGTGACATTTGTCTTTTCAGTCAAGCAAATTCTAAGAATATCAATATAAACAGTGTACGAAACCACAGGGCTGGTCAGTTATCTATCTTATTCTATTCTATGCCAATTTTCTGAAGATTTCCTCGAGCTTACAGTGGACCCAGTTTGGCCTCTTTTCTTACCAATAAAGACCAACTGCTCACTGTTGTCAAACAGTTCTTTAACGGTGGACCGAGTAATGGCAACCAGATTGGCCGGCAACCCAGTGACCTTCTTCTTTTCATTCAAATGTACTAATGGAAACTTGAAAATTTTAAAAGCCGCTGAAATAACTCAGGGAATTTGGGATGTGAAAGGAAATGAAACAATATCTGACCCTACAGCCCCAAAATCGTTTTCAAATATGTAATGATGGCGAATTGCCCTTTACATCAAATCCATGAGTTGACAGCCACCAGTCATCGATTATGTTTCTTGGCCCCCCTGTCCCACGTAGCACCTCTTTTATAAGTTGATGTTTAAATTTCTGATAGGTATCAGATGTTTTCAGCAAATATCAACCTAACTGTGTTTTCCTACTAAATACTTTTCTACAAATGTATCGAAAATATGTATATCATGTTAGTACAAGTAAATGAAAAAGAGGATTATTTGTCTGAGCTTTTAAGATAAGGCTTGATCATTTGTATTATTTCGATTTTTAAAACTATTTTCTCATCTTTATACTTATATACACAACGTTTCAGCCGATATGCTCTCGGCCTTCTTCAGGTGATTTTTGTCGAACTCGGCAACTTTCTCGTCAAATTCAAAAGACCTTCTTGTCGAACTCAGGAAAATTAGACACATGGCGTAACGGATATGAGGATTGAGAATAGAGTTCAAAATGACAGCCATCTGTATGTTGCATGTTCAATTCTGACCAAGTGCAAAAATGACATAGAATAAGTCGATGTTCTCTGAAAGCTGCCGTTTACGATATGAAGGCACCAGAGCTGGACAAGAAGTTTCTTGATTTCGACGAAAGTATTCGCGAGTTCGACAAGAAACATGAATTTGGCCGGGGGTCACATAAGCTGAAACGGCGTGAATATAACTATAACTAGTTATGTATATAACTATAAAGATGAGAAGTATTGTCCTAAAAATCTAAATAATAAAAAAGAGGATATACAAAGAAATTTTAATGGCTGTATCACACTAATACCTGGGAAAGAGACTCTGGGAACTGGATATCACAGGTAGAATAGAGACCATTCAGACCACTACGAATGCACAGACAGGGATAAAAGCTAAGTGACTTGCGTGTATATGCAAGTACTGGTGTTTTAGTACATTATCCAGTCACCTGGGCCGGAGTGTGGCCCGTCTGTTTAGTATCATCAGTGACTACCAGACCAACCCCACCGGATCTTCTCTGTGAGTAAGCGAAATAGTAATTTAAGTTGAGAGATCGATATACAAAACACACACACACACACACACACACACACACACACAAATATGAAACACATAAATACGCAAACAACACTGCTATAATTTGCTAAAATATCTAGAGGATATTTGGAGACCTAATGGTTGATTTCTATGGTTCGTAGCATAATAACAGTAGTGTTACTATGTCATCTGTAGCTGTGGGATATCAGAGGGTTCATAACTTTCCAAAGTGTATAAAACCGAAAGTGAACCAAATAACGCGACTAGAGTTTGAACTCACTTAATACGATGCTACAGTTCTTTAATTCAGCTGGTTGCTTAGATTTTACGACAGGTCAACACTTGAGTTACTTTATGACGGAAACGTTGGAGTATTATTTTTTTGCTAAATTCACTTTATAAACATATTAAAAAAAAATTTGATCTACGTAACTCATAGATGAGACCATAATTAATACCGCTCCGGGTCAGAGTGTACATGGGAGTAATGACAATGAAGGGGTACTCCATACTCACTAGAAATCCATAACTGGAACATCACTGAACACCCGATGAGACTTGCTGTCACACAGACTTCCGTGAAAATCCACTAGTAAAATCTCGCCAGGAGTAATGGAATATTTATGATCGTTAGATGTCTATATGAAGGAATATTGCTTGTAAAGATCTGTAAAAAGCTGAAATCTACTTCATACAACTTAATAAAATAAAGATGAAAAGAAAAAGAGGTAGGATCACATGAGTCGAATTGATAAAGACGAATGAAAATTTGGGCTGAATAGTTTGTCTGAAAGAAGTGATAGAATTATGAAAAAGGAAAAGGAAATGAAGATTTCATTATGGCAGCGATCAGTCACCGGTAAGTGCTAGACAAAATTGTACAAATCATTGAATCGATATGTGAAAGTGACGCAGGAGAGTTTAATAACAGAATGTGTTGTTAATATCGAACATTGAGAGGAATTGGCAAGAAAGTAATCCTGCTATTTGATACACAATTGAGGGAAATTATTCTAATGTATTGGTGTTGGTATTTAGTGGCATTGAAGAGAGAATATCCAAATTAAATATATGAATTCAAAGAAAGAATAAACCAGGCAAGTAAAGTGAGGAATTTCTCTTTCCAAGAAAGTAAAGAAAAAGCAGTCACACTAGAAACATCTCTGATACCGTTTGTTTTCGCACATACGCCCACAGGCACACAAACGCACGCAAGCAAACACGCACACAAGAAAACAACCACACTCATATATATATGTATATATGAGTGGGTGTGTATGTGTCTGTTTTGTGTGCGTGTATGCCTATAAATAAATAAATATATATATATATATATATATAGAATAAATGAAAAAAGTATTGGCATATGAAGGTGCTCAATGCAAAAATAAAAGCATATATATATATATATATATATATATATATATATATATAATTTGAAAATTTGCTTTTTTGGAGCATTATTAAGTAAAGTATATTATTGTTTATATTTTTTGAAAGCAATAGGATCAGCTGTTTCAACTTGAAGTTGAAACAGCTGATCCTGTTCCACGTCGAACGCGTTATTTGCCGAGTAGTCATGATTATTTTCAATAATTATCGAATTTTATACGATATACGCATTGTAATTGCTTTAAAAAATATAAACAAACATATATATATGTATATATATATATATATATATATGAATTATATACTGATAATATTAAGTGCTCTATTCATAAGTAAATGCTGTTCAATATCGTAGATAGAGCATGCATATCTAAGTTAGGGTAGCGTGGACATAAAATTATCGGCGCTTGCTTACGAACAGTTTCTCGCCTATGGTTTGAGAATCGCATAGGCGAAAAACTGTCATTAACCAAGCGCCGTTGAATTGATGTCCACGCTACACTAACTCATACACACACGCACACACACACACACACACACATATATATATATATATATATATATATATATATATATATATATATATATATAGAGAGAGAGAGAGAGAGAGAGAGAGAGAAAGAGAGAAAGAGAGGGAGAAAGACAGATATAGATCCTGCAAAACTATGGAATTAACACTCTTTGTATGATGTTACCGTAGGTTATTTTTATATCACAGTAAATAAACTGATAACAGATAAGATGCAACGCGTTTTTATTTAATTGATGAACATAAAATACACCTAAAGAAACTAGATTAGGTTATATACATTAATGATATAATATTTTGCTAGATAAATAGATTAAGCAAATATTTCATGCAAACACTATCTATTTTCTTTATGCATAGACTAAGAGTTAGAAAATAGACTCTGTGGATATTCTTTGAAATTCAATTAAACACTAATTGAAAGCTAGAAGGCAGAATAAGATATGTATTCTTCATCGTATTTTACAGTTTTCATTTATAGGGAGTTAACAGTTTTGTTTCATTTTAATTAAGACAAGATTCCCTAATAGGTCTTCGTCATCGGCGTAATCACCAAACGCTTTTCACTTACGCTCCATTGACCCAATAAACAAAACTTATACATTAATATTCTTTTATCAAACTAATAATGTTTTGAACTATATTTTTCAAGTGAGTAAACTATAAACATAAAAGAAATATATAAATCTTATGAAAATAGAAAACTGATGAAAGTTGTTTCAACAGATTCCTAGGGGTAAAGTTCAAATTAATTGAAATAAAGGTTTTCAAATAGGCTTTTTATAAATTAGAGTTACTTTCTCATCACATCGCATCAGGACGTATAACAAAATAACTACCGACTCGGTTGTGTTGTTGCGGTGTCGTCGTTTTTTTTCAAGATAAAATAAGAAAGGTGCTGTAAAGAGAAAAAATTATTCCCTTTGATTTCTCCATGTCACGTGTCCGTTGGTAACGTGATAAATCAACTCCTTAAAACTTTCCCTTTGATCACAGTACTTAGGATGGATTATACCTTTGCTTTTCAGTCTTTGCTTGTGGAACAAAAAAGACACGTTTCTCGTTTCTGTTTGAAGAATAGAATTGAGACAATCAGTTTCGTACTTTAACATATTATTCTATTGGACCTCGACATAAAAATCATTGGAATAAGTACACATTCTTATGAGTGTTTGTTCATGCGAGTTAATTGTTTGTCTTTATTTACCAAATGTTTCATGTTGGTGTATCCATGGATACACTAATGCATTATAAGGACCAAGTGATTGTCATAGATTATTCCCTATTCATATAAACTTAAGAAAATCTGACACTTGTAATTATGATTTTACAAGAGCATGGCAATTTCCCGAAGATAATCCTTGTTGGACGTATCTTGGGATTATAAGGTGTGAGAAAAATCGTTAACTACATTTATAGACCCTACCAGCAGTAGTAGCAACAACTTACGGTAGAAATCGACTAATGGGATGCATTTGAGATCGTTGCATTGTCTTCAGATCACTCACTAGACAAATCTTCTCGAAGAAGAACAGCTTATTTTTATAAATTTGAGATATTTTCTATCAAGTCATATAGTATAGATATTGCATAAAATAGGATTTGTGCATAGGATTTCATGGAATAGAAATAACGGGTAACGTTTTATGAGAGTGTTGAATCCATATATTTTGAAAAAGATAGTAGGTATATAGGCACCCTGTTCACCAAGTTCGCAAGTATGGGGTATCCAGCGATGATCGTACAATATCCATCGTATATATTTTTATAAAATTTTCTAACTCCATCAATTTCATCGATTTAAAAGATAGACAAATAGATAAACGATGAAAAATATAGTACAAAAACATCAGAATCTATTTTTGGTATGTATAGATTAAGACCTAGAAAATGGAATATAAGGCAATATATATATATATATATATATATATATATATATATATATATATATATATATATTCTCTTAGACTGGCTGCCTAACCAAGGTTAAACAGCCCAGTTTGTCCTATCATTTACCGATGGATGGAGGGAAAATAATATTTGGATTCATACCTTTCCCTATGTAAAATGCAAACAGTCTCGTCAAGGATTGGAACTCGGGTCGACTAGTATATTTCCTAAGCCTCTAACCCTTACACCACGCGCCTCCATATAAATATTCATATGATGTAAATATAAATTGAACAACTTAGATCAAATCATTGAAATTAATGATAGATAGACAGACAGAAAGATAGATAGTTAGATAGATAGATTGTCAGTCTATCCATGAGAAACATTTTGATACATAACTTTACTTTTTACTACAATGCCTGAGGCATTTAACTCCTTACCCAGGAGATGACACATCCGATAAAACCTATATTTTTCCCGTTAATAAAAAATGACATTCGTTTCATAAGATCAATGAGGAAGATTAAGAAAATATGATCTTTATCTTAGTTTATGTATCATATAATAATATGGTAAATAGCTAGCGATTTGCCTATAGACTGTTACGATTTATATCTTTCTTTTATCTGTTGCTTGTGTAAAATCAAAACATTGCGCGTAAATTTTCACTAATAATAGACCTTCTTCAATAAAAGCTGCCCTACTTTGGCTCCATTGAAAAGCATCCATTTCAACCGGTAACCTCATTTTCAACCCCGTCCCAGTCGTCTCGATGAATTTACACGAAAATAATGGCGAATAATAACTCGAATTTGATGGTATTATGCTCGAGATAACACTGTCATAAAGTGACATGGCAAGATTAGGAAGAGAACTCCGTTGTCACCATTTTATCGCGTTCGGCGGCCAATCAAATCTTCTATCAGTTTTGCCGGCCATATTGCTCTTGGGACCTACCGTTAACCTCTCCCTGCCGACAGTTAATGATGCGTAGCGGGCGATTTAAACTGTGATAAACCGAATCATTATAGAAGCTGATTCCGTGGGAGGATGTGTTTATATTCTCCCGGGAGAGAGAATGGCCTACTGGGTGAATAGATAGAAGAATGATATTCGGCTTGAATAATTGTTGGGTAAAGGTACAATGCTCGTGATTTAAAGAAAATGAACATACGTAGATTTAGAGAAAAGCTAACTTAATAGAAAAGAAAATAAGAAGAAAGGAAAGAAAAATCTCAAAGAAAGTAATTTCAAGAAAAGTAAGGTAAAGGAAAGAATGAATGAATGAAAGAGAAAAAACAAAAGCCAAAGAAATAAACAATGGTTAAAGAAAGAAAAGCTAAAGAAAAAAGAACAATTAGGTAGGTACTTAAGCAACTCATCCTCCACAGATATGATATGACACAAGGTCAAAAGTTTGGGGCATCCAGCGAGAATCAAACCCGCTATTCAGTGGTAATAGATCTGCAAGACTAGCTTGCTAATGATTGCTCCATGATGGGCCAAAGAAATAAATTAAAAATAAAATCTAAAGAAAGGAAGATCAATTAAAAAGATTAAAAAAAAGAAAGAAATGAGAGGTGGAAGGGTGGGCAGAAGAAAGCAAGGGGGAGGCAGGGAGGGCTATTAAACAAAATCTCCAGAAACGAAAGCCAAAGAAATTATATTTAAGTATGGAAGAAAGAAAGATAAAATTGTGGACGTAATTATAAAAATAAACCCAAAAATATAACTATAAATTTCAAATATTGGTCAAAGAAAAAAACCCGGATGAAGAAAATTCAACATTGAAGTAACATTGAAGTAATTTTCATTTAAATTCTTTTTCATTTAAATTCTTTTTCATTTAAATTCTTTCAGTCAATGGTTATATGCAAATAAAAAAATCACTTGTTCCAAGATTGGAAAAACGTAATAAAATTCTAATTCCAAGAGTGGAAATGCTTAGTAAAATCTATTTATTTTTCTAAAATTAAAAAATAATCATAAAAGGGACAGTATTTGTTAATTAGAAAGCTATTTATTCGGTTCGGGCGGATTCCTTTATGCTCACCAGAACAAAACACTAAACGGCAATATTTTATTACATGGAGCTTACACAAAAATGCAGACCAAACCTGATCATAAACCACGATATTTTAGTGTGCATGTGTGTGTCTGGGTTGGGGAGGGGAATTATTCTTGGGCCATGACTTAATCTTCCTTGGCTATTTTTATTCGCCTAGCGATGCATGCATCGTCTTCCGCGTTCTGTTTTTACCATAATTCATCAGGGCGCTTCACGATTATTAACCTACTTAAAAAAAAGCAAATTTAAAGATACGGGAGACAAAATAAACAAAAATAAGATTTTTGTTTATTTTTTCGCTCATATATTTAAATTTGCTTTTTTTTTAAGTAGGTTAATAACTATGGAGCGCCTGATGAATTTTATTTGCATGAAAAATAAAACAGAAAGCTTCCGACTGATAATGTGGTAGAGGTTGGGAGCAAAATCCAAATAAAAGATCCCCAATACAAAAAGCAAGAAATTGAACAAAACTGTGGGACGATTGATTATCCCCTTCCTATCTGCTAATTGAACTGCTGACCGTTGCACGGTCTTATCAGGAAGGAAGACGATCAGATCAGATCTTTTTTAAGTGGGAAAGGGGTCTCTTTAAATTGGATGAGGGGGATTGTTAATTACAAAGAGACATTTCTTTTTTGTAAAACCTGGATGTGTTTTCTTTGCCTTTAGGATAATACATCTCTAATGTTTCAAGCGTTATTTGATCCCCACAATGGGTCATGCCAGATATTGATCTGTCCCTTTTTTAATTGCCTTTTCCCTCATTGATTCATCTTGAAAGGCACTCACACCATTTCACGATGGTATTATAATCTGAGGAATTTGTCGGCAATTCCAAAATCATGATGACATTGAATTCAGACTATGAAGACATACCAAGGTTAAAAAGTCTAGTCGACCCTATGATTTACCAATAGCTAGGGTTTGTTTGCGTTATGCAAAATGCAAACAGTTTCGTCCGGGATTTGAACTCGTCTCACCCTGTCCTTTTCTTTACGACCTTTACACCACGCACCTCTAAGCGTAAGTCAAATGAATGAAACGTACCTTTTTTTCTAGACTGAAAATGAATTTTTCGAACTTTTCAAGTACTTTCTACCGCGATATTAACATCTAGTTTACATCAGGGGCCTCTGGGAAATAAATCAATACTTTATATAGTTCTTCCCCAAGAAGGTGATAATGACCTTCAGATGTCACTTTGTGGGATTTACAATGATGTCTTACCAATATATTTTTCTTCTTGTTACTGTTATCATACGAGGGAGTCAAAAATTATCCGTGTATGAGTTGAAGGATAATGTTAAAAGTGGTTGGATAAGTGTGACGTATGAACAGCAATTAATACGCCCACCACTGAGAATATTTAACAAACGTGAGATGGCAATATCGAACCAACGAGTTATTATCAATGAGATAGATTTGTTCCCTGTAGGTTGATCATAATTCTGCCTATGAAATCTTCCACTAAGGTATATCTTATAATAATCAAACAGAATGAGTAAATTGTTTATGAACATTCATTTATGTACATGATCGGTCTCCAAATTCTTCGAGGTGGGAGCCACATCGCATATTATATAAATAAAGTCTACGGAGTGACATATTGTCGGTATCAGCCAAGGGAATGTTTCCCCTTTTCACTAGTACTAGACAAAAGAAATTTAGGTGGAGCTCCCGCATACATAAGATATGCTAAGATTTATTGTTGTTTGTTTGGTTGGTTGATGGGGTTTTACGGCACGTCAAACCATTAGGTCTTATCCCCATTCCCCAGACCTCAACTGGAACTTCACGATCAGATAGAGCTTAACATTATACTCAGTACAATAATACCTTCAGCCACCGCCTTCTAGTACATATATGATAAAAGGGTTGGGGTTTGCTATAGGGGCAATAGGGTCGGGAAAATCATAAGTACTAGAACTTGACGTGACCAGACGATTGATCTGAGCGGGTCTCTTGAACCGCTCGTCTAGCCTAAGTTAGACCAAAGTGGAGTGTCGCATGTCATGGACTGCTCATTCACCAGGTTTCCATCCTTAAGCATCACGGGTCGCCGATTGTGGGGTCCTACACCTCTGTAGATGTGCAGTGTGTGAATGCTAAAGTTCCAGAGAACCAGCTTGAAGATTTGCTGTTAGTAAAGACTGATCTCGCCCCCGGGAACCATGCGATTCCTAGACGAAAAGTCTATTAATTGATCTAAGCCCTATAGACACTTTCATAATTCAAAGAGAAAATAAATTCTTTAAAATAATGAATAAATTAAATGCATCCGAGAAATTTTAAGGAGTATCATGAGTAAAACTGCATTTAACACGTCGAAATCTAAAGTTGATTTTCATCAAAATATTACCCTTGATATGTAACTTCTTTATTTCAAAGAGTTTTCCATTACTCAAAACACATCTGAACCACTTATCTTTATATAGCATTGAGCTCTGACCTAGTGTTTGTTTTAATATCCACGACATCCCCATATATTACCATTGGGATGTATTTGTAGTTGCTGGGTCTAAACGAAAGTTGCTGGAGACAAAATAAAAATGAAGAGAGCAAGACGAATCACAGAAGTGGAAAAGGTCAAGCACGTGTTCAAAGCAAAAATGCCACTCGCTTTATTAGTGTGTTTTGGCCTTCCCTGTCCACTCTCAAATCTGGTAAACGTGAAATGTAATTATGTGGAGTCAACGAAGGAAATATCCCATTTTTCCATAAATCACAGCCCGTTCCCAGTGGGAGAGGGAAGTCTCTAACTCATACACTTACATGATCCTTACTTGTCCTCTACCAATTACTAACTAACTGAATTATCATTTTAAAGTTCCCCAACTCCCGTGTGACAGTCTCTCGTTGATAGCGCGATAGTTTTCATGGTTAACTCACTGTTGTCGATCATCAGGTTTACTGAGTGTGGGAATGCTACTATAACATCATACAATAAGCTAGATCATATGTATAGAGGACGCTGCATCTGCACAAACCTGTGTTTCACCAAAAGTGATATACAATATCCTGTTCCCTTTTTTTTTCAAATTGGCACTGATCCTTCTTGACAAAGTGCAAATATCTTCATACCTTACTAGACTGGAGATGTTCCGTTTTTTTACCCCTGCCCTCACGCTAAGATTACCCACTCCCTACTTAAAACAAAACAGTCGGCGGTCCTTACACATACGAAAAGAGCAAAACCCAATGGCTCTCAATTTTGTTTTGCTGCTTGGAAAAAAGACTGGAGGACATGGAAATCAGATCCTCCAGGAGACTTGTTGTCACTCAGACTTCTGTGAAATACCATCAATAATCATAATGATAATAATAATGATAATAATAATAATTGTTATTATTATGATTAATATTATTATTATCATTATTATCATTATTCATCTCTTATGATAATAATAATAATAATAATAATAATAATAATAATAATAATAATAATAATAACAATTCTTCTTCTTCTTCTTCTTCTTTTTCTTCTTTCTATTATTATTATTATTATTATTATTATTATTATTATTATTATTAACTTATAAAACTTGTAAAAAAGACTGGAAGATCTGGAAATCAGAGGATGAAAGAAAACGAAAAGATAGACAAATACCAGGACCTTTCAAGAGATCTGAAAATGCTGTGGAATATAAAGTTTAAAATGATACCAATTGTAGTTGGTTCACTTGAAAACTGACTAGAGGAACTGGAAATCAGAAAAAGAATTGTTTCTTGGGGACTCCTGTTCATTTTTGCCCCTTCCACACCCATGTCTGATCGTCTCGTTCGTTTTTTTTGTGAATAAAATTGCATTGTTTTTTGTGATTTTCAGTTGGGGTATCATTAATAGATTAAAATCATGAAGAGACTGAGGTATTTTGATGGAAGCAGGTTGGAAAAGACAAAAACGTAAGTATTTATGTGTGTATATCGCTCATTAGATGTACCCCGCTAATAACCAGTGGTATTGCCAATTTTGTTTACCCCCACCCAACACTAACTCTTGAGTTCTATGCTGGGTTCAGGCCATGCTTTTGTATATCATAAAACGAGCGCCGAGAGGAGTTGTATGTTGCAACATATGTGGGAGCGCACCATGACCACATACCCTACTGTATTATATATTGTGTTCAGATGTGAATATATTTTCATTCAAATTTTAAATGTTAACGTAAGTGGAATTAAAGATTCTCTTTTTGATATTTATTGAGCGCACCTCGTATTATGAGAAGCGGTGTAAAAAGGGAGAATAAAATGAATGAATTATAATTGAGATGAGAAGAGATTACAAAAGATACGTTGAAAGTGAGAACTAAGACAAGTTATCTTAAGACGCTTTTAGTCCATAAGTCAAAATCTATTTATTATCGATAAGCAATTTCTTATCAAGCACCCGTAAGAAATTGGATACTTGAGACTGTTTGTTATTCCCTTTGTTAATAAAGATCGTTTGCCAGAATTGGAAAAGCTTTCCCATGAGATCATTTCCATTATCAAAATATAAAAGTAAATCTTCTGACCATCAGATTTGCGTTAAATGTTAATATCAAACTAATACAGAGGGGTGGGGTGATCTTGAACACATGGTTAAAGAAATATACTCCCAATATACTTAGCTTTTTTCTTCTACTTCCAGATATCAGAAAAAGGGTATTTTTAAATCATACAATATGAAATCATGAACGAGGCTTGTAACACTTGAAATAGAGCTAATATCCTTGGAAAGGTATGCATCAAATTATTCTCCCTCCAGCTATGGTTAAATAATAGAGCAGGCTTGGATTTTTAACCCTGGTATAGCAGCAAGTGTAGGAGAATGAAAACTCTGAATTCAAACCAGTTGTTGACCTGGAACAGAATGGGCTACGCCCGGCTATTCTCGCCCAAGATACACTACATGAATAGTCACACATACGACTAAACCAGATTAAGGTAGGAATTATTCTTGATTCGGGCTACAAAATGCCATAATAATGGTAGCATTTCCCATCTAACAGATCTGTACGGACACTGGGTGCCGTCTAGTGCATTGGCTGGTAAAAAAGGATGATCAATGGAATGTAGGCACTCCGGTGGGATGTGGTGATATGACACTATACCAATATCTTGTGGGAATACTTCAGTTCTGGAGCTCTGGAAAATATGGAGTACTCCAGCATTGTCATTACTCCCAGATCCACGCTGACCCAGCATGATATTGCCTGTTTCAGTTCCATCTTTGGGTAAAATAGAGCTGTGTGCAAATTATTGTACTCTATATGAAATTACTGATGAAATCAGGCATTCTTCTTTTCAGACCAAAATCTGACGGTTTTTCATGAAGCTATAAATATTTGCAAGTAGGATATGACACATTGCGAATTGCTTAAACGGAGTTGAACATGTTTGAATTCAGAGTTTTCTTTCCTTTAGACGAGTTGTCATATCACGCTTAAAAGCTCGGTTTGTCCTACTATTTACCGTTGGTGGAGGAAGAATAGACCCCAAAGGTATATGAAATGCAAACAGCATCGTCCAGGATTTGAACTCGTTTCGCCGTATCCATTTCCTACGACGGTAATCATTAAACCACACGCCTCTCATGAAGCTATATATCCACGTTGTATCATTGGTTTTGTTTAGATAAAGGGAGACTATTGCTACGTGTTCTTTACGGATAAAGAGAGAGAGAGAGAGAGAGAGAGAGAGAGAGAGAGAGAGAGAGAGAGAGAGAGAGAGAGGGTGGGTAGGGAGGGAGAGAGTGAGAAATAGCACGCGAGACAGAGAGCAAGCGGTCACGAGTGAAAGAGAAAGAGATTAAGATATGGTTTTAGAGCGAGATAGAGAAAAAGAAAGTGTAAGAAAAAGAAAGACAAAACGAAATAAATAAAAAGTGAATGATGTACATAGAAAGACTAAGCAGTTTACTTTCTCTTTGATATTATTATCTGGTGTCCTAAATTCATACTCATATAAAACTGCGAAAGTCTTACAAGCGGTGTCCACAGTTCCAATCAGATATGCATCCGACAAATGCCCCATAAATTATGTTCTCTACTTATCTAAAAAAATAAAACCGAAATAGCTCGCACAATAATAACGTTGCATAGAAAATGTTTTCAGCTACAAAACATTATTTACCACTAGACACTACAGCAATAAAGAACGGCTTGAATGCTGAACTCGTACAAATATATACCAAAGAAGGTGACCTATTTTTCACCAGCAATGATGTATGCCTTGTCGTTAAAAATATCCAAGTAGTCTACCTACCATCAGCCTAATTTACGTGGATGTCGTTGCCGAGATACTTTATTTTGTGAACTGACAGCTGTGATGGACATGACTTGTCCCTTACATAACTTAACATTGTCCACATTCACCGATTGGTTCTCATGATCATTCAGTAAGCTCTAATGAATGACAATGGGTTCACTTTTTTTACTGGATGGATGAATTCAGTGACACGCTTATATTTTCATGTCACAAGCAATTGTGTTATACTGCTGCTCGGCTGATATATGTAACAAAGTCATGTGTCAATATAAAAGATAGAAGTCATGAATTATTGCTGAGATCCCCAATTAGGCTTAAAAAGTCATAGAGAGTTTATATTCTGATTAGTTATTAAAGGTGTATATTCTATTGTTATTCCTCTATAGTAATCAATATAGTAGCACTTAAAATATCTCAGTATCAGTATTGACAACATGTTATGACGAATCATATCCCGCCATAAGAATTGACCTTCGAGTTTGGTTAGTATCACTATGGCCCATCTCCTAAATATTGTTAAAACCCGAATTAGTCAGGCCTAAATAAACAAAATCAAATTAGTGGGTCATTTATTGAACAATGACGTTGACATTTCCATGACACATTACAAAAAACCCTCTACTAGTTAGGGTTGATGTATTAATCGTATAAAATAAATATGTTCAGCATATTTAACACCCAGGCAAATCTAGATAAAGTCTCTATTATTAAACTGTTAAAATCACGGGATATTTTCTCATGATGATCTTTCAGTGCATACGTTCAAAAATGCTTCTTTTTCTTATCTCGGATTCCGAATTGGAGAGATGGTAGCCGATATTTTGTTCCCAAGCACTTTCAATCATTTCTGTGATCGTCTGCAAGGGACACACACACACACACACACACACACACACACACACACACACACACACACACACATATATATATATATATATATATATGATGTTAAAAAGAAATAAAAATATTAATAACTCCTAACTCGTATTTCATGACTCATTATCATGTGAGTGTGTGTGTGCGTGTGTGTGTGTGTGTGTATGTGTGCATGCGTGTGTGCATTGTGTGTGTGCTCATGTATGTAATTCCATTAATGGAGAATGACTTACTTCATGTCAACAACTAATAAAGTTTTGCCTTGATCAGATTTAT
This sequence comes from Doryteuthis pealeii, assembly GCA_023376005.1. NCBI lineage: Eukaryota > Metazoa > Mollusca > Cephalopoda > Myopsida > Loliginidae > Doryteuthis > Doryteuthis pealeii. The sequence goes on along the minus strand of CM042159.1, from coordinate 65,630,865 downwards.
TTGTTTAGTAGAATTTAACACTCACGAATTGGATAAGAAAAAAATAAAAACAATAAAAAGGCAATAAAAAGTGATTTGTAAATTACTTTATTTAAGAAAATAACTGACATAATTTCCAGTTGATTTGGAATATAACGTTAGAGCTCTTTTAGGGTCGTAAACCTGTAGTTAAATTACCGAAAGGACATTGTTCGGAATTGTCCAGTTTTCTTTTTTCTTTTTCTTTTTTCTTATTAGCTTTACGGGGATTTAAAAGAGTCAAAAGAAACGGGATGAAAATACAGGAAATTTTGTAGAACTTGCTCCCTCAATCAAATCATGGCGAGGTTGAGTAGAGATGGATAATTGTTCACCTTTTATACCTTGAGACTGTGTGCCGTTCACTCGCCA
>CM042159.1:65592975-65627975 GCA_023376005.1 Doryteuthis pealeii | reverse complement strand
TCCTGTCAGTGTATAACCAATTGGCGCCTATACTAGCGAAAAAACATGCCGACTGGATTTCAATAAAAATCAATAATACTAACCCTGGTGACATCTTTACAATGAAGGAGGAAATATGAGACGTTCAGTGAAAGAGGGGTAAGTGGAGTTATAGTAAGTTGAAATCAAAAAACAGTAAGGGAAATTAGGTAAAACTTACAATATTTTTTATTCAAATATTTACAGACAACATCTAAAGAAATCTTACATTAAAATTAGATCCAGTCAATAGCAGAGACCACTGATTCAGCTCCACAGTTGAATAAAACAAGAAGTAGATAAATATACTAAATAATATATATCCTCCTTAAATTGGGCCCAACAACGTTACACTTATCTATATGAATTGTTTTCTTTAAACTTTTTGTTTGTATATGTATTTTAGTACGTCATACTACCTAGATATTGATTCGGTGAGGACAGGACATATGTTGCAGAAACCTTTCCATAAACTGATGGTAGAAACTCTGTAACAAGTCCTCTGGCAAATATTTGTCCTCATCGTGTAAACCTTATTTTCATAGATGTGTGTAAATCGGTATGTGTGTGTGCGTGTGAGTGTCACTATTCATGAAAATCTCATTTCGGGTTTATAAGCAAAACATAGAAGTATTTCTGGGAAAATATGTTTGAACTATCCCAATGTGATGTCTTCTCGTGATGTGACCATGCAACATTCGAACGAAATTCAAATTGAAATCGTAATGCTCTTGGCTTTGTTGTGTTTGCATTTCTCTAATGAATAGCCTAGGCCTATTAAGTACATATGGGACAGATTGCTTCCGGGGAAGAGATAGGTAGATAGATAGATAGATAGATAGAGAGAGAGAGAGAGAGAGAGAGAGAGACAGAGAGAGACAGACAGACAGAGACAGAGAGACAGAGAGACAGAGATCTGCAAAATCTGAATATGAAAGTTATTAGTAAACCTTATATCATTCATGTCTTGCAATACAGTCCGAATATCAGGTAAACATTTACATTTTGTCCTTATGTAATATTTTCTTCTTTTGTAGACTTTTGTTATGACCTTTTCTTTTCTAAAACATGCTTCCTTCCTTTAATGTTATCGAAGACTTATATATTCTATTAAAGGAAACATTTCTCTGTTTTATTGATTGGAAGACATTAACTGATGAATGAAAGCATAACTTGTTGCACTACTCTGGGTATTGTCTATTTGAAAAGTCTTTTCTATCATTTAGAGTTTTCGGACAATTGTCCTCAACTTTATTGTTATATAAAAAAAAACTTCTCGAGCAATGTACCTTCCAGCCTTCTTCGTGTGTTTCCTTTCTTCAAACTCGAGAACACTCAAGTCGAACTCGGGAGATTTCATGTCGTAATCATACAGGTGCTATGACTTAACGTGATCAGCCGATTGATTGAAGGGGTCTCTCTGAACACCCAACTACTCTAAGTAAGTTGCATGTGGAGTGCTGTATATCATGGACTTTTCAGCCACCAGGATTCCGTACTTAACCATAATGGATCACCAAACACGGTCTCCAGGTGACACTATTGGAGGGATTTTACGCCTCTACAGAGATACTGTCCGCGTTAAGTCCAGCCCTAGCCGTCAGGTTTTGTCTACGTTCAGTTTTGTATATTAACTTTCAATCTATTAACATTCAAGTGTCGAATCAGCTGATTTGGGAGAAAAAAAACTTTTATTTCGAAGGCCAAAGGGAAATGATTTTTGCTAACTATGATTGTTAATGAATTATCCGATTTTACGAAGTTTATAACATCTTATCTATTCACTTATTTTACAAAAATGAAGAGTTCAATTTATCTAATGCTTCGTCATATTTGCAGATTATTATAATCACAGAATTTTAATCATGCTTCCAATTACACGGAAGTCCATCTGTTTCCTGCCGTGTTATTAAATTTCAATAATTTGATCATATCTTGATTGATTATAATTATTCTTGTCCAAATTATTTGGAAAATTCGAATATTAGGATCATTTCCATCATTCATAAGAATATTAACTGTTTGAAGGCCGAAGGACGGCATCATTATTAATCAGCCTTTCATTTCGTTTTTATACGCTGGTCAAGTTTTATGGCTTCTGGGTTTTCTCTTCTTCATCTTTAAAGAAATTGCGCTCCTGGAGTAATGGTCATCGTCATAAAAAATGGACACGAGTTCAAATCCTGAACAAGGCTGGTTGCAATTCACATAGTGCTAATATACTTGGGAAAGATATGCATTCAACTATTCTCCCTCCGGCTATGGGCAAGTAGTGACTGACTGGGCTTTAAACCTTGGTTTAAGCAAATGCTTTAGAAGAGAGAAAACTCTGCGTTCAAATAAGTTAAGCAAAAAAATGACCTTGTTTCGCATCATGCTCGCGCTGAATGTACATCTTTTAATAATTTGAAAAAGTCAATTTTATATTCCATAGTTTCTAAATCCAAGGGATACCCTTTTATTAGTTTAGTTCAAAGGTAATAAAATATGCAGTTCTCATTGTAAATTAAATTCATACTCATTGTTTTCATAAACTACCTCGCTAAGCTTTATCTCTACCTAGGTGCACTTATCTATATTATTATTGTTAATACATTTCTTTATGTTTTATCATGTTTTTTAAAAAATAATCAAAACAATTCCTACCCAATAACTTAGATTTTTCGGACTGTTCAGCTTATTGTAGTATGTATAAACACAACGTTTAGCCCGCTGATTCCTCAGCCCTTGTTCAGATGTTACCGGTTTACCTTAGAATAATATCATCCTCAGACAATAACTCTGAGTTCAAGGTTTAATATCGTTACTAATAATTCAGGGCGCTACTAAAATTACAGACAAATAAAATCCTATCCAAATTTCAAGTATGCATAATTGTCAAATAATGTTACATAATATTTACATGCGGTTCAATTTTTCCATAACTTTTTATATTAACTCTTATTATTGCTGCAAGATCAAAATCAAAGGCCCAAAGCCAGTTACCACCTAGTCGGAAGAAGAAGAAGAAGAAGAAGAAGAAGAAGAAGAGAAGAGAGAGAGAGAGAGAGAGAGAGAGAGAGAGAGAGAGAGAGAGAGAGAGAGAGTGTGTGTGTGTGTGTGTTCCAAGTGAGATCCTTATATTTTATTTTCGTTTGTGAAGTATAAATTTTTTTTAGTTTTAATTAGAATTCTGTTTTCTTCTTTTTTGTTTTTATTATAATTGTTGATTGTTCTAATCTCTATCCGAGTTAAAATCCTGGTCGAGTCTGTTTGCATTTCCCATTGAGCTTATAACCTTTAGAAAGGAATCAATCCAAATATTCTCCCTCCATCTATGAATACATAGTAAGGCAGACAGTGAGTTTCACCTTCTTATAAGAATGGGTGTAGAAAAAAGAAGACTGAATTCTAACTAACTGGAGACCTTGAAAGGGGTGGGCCCCACCAGGCTATTTCTAACTAAGACCAACTAAGGAGTAGTTCTCCATTGATCAAACCAGATTACGGGATCAAGGAGTTAATGTGATACTTGTTACTATTGTTGTTGCAGTGTATTCTTTACTTCCGATGAAAAAAAAAGTTAGAATACTGGTATCGAGAAATTTATTTATAATTGTCCATTTATACTAAGTGCCAGACACTCTTCAACATACTACAGTACTCTCCTCCGAATTCAGTCTTCAACTCTATCGTGATATTGATAGGTTCGCTCCTGCTTCGAATTAACTGTCCTTCAGGAGCTATCGGTAGAATTTTCGGAAATATAGTACGTATAGTATCATTGTTATTTCTCTATTTTAAACTTTCTACATGTACAAATTGCAGATTTTCTTCTAATTATTCTCTCTCTATTCACGGAAATGGATTCCCGACTTTTTGAATCCGTTCAGAGTTCCAGATTTCTTTCTATTTACTTCTCTAAAAACAAATTCGGATTTGTGAATAAATCATTTGTTTGTAAGATTCAAACTATTTCACATTCAAGTTTAAAATCATTTTTTTTAAGTAGCAATATTTACTCATGTGTTATACGTGGTTTAAAATGTCCTCTGATGCTCATAAAGTATTTATCGTTAAAATGTTTTGTTTATTTATGTCTAGCATGTACTGCCTTGTCAGATTCTGATAACACACATATTAATTATTAAAGATCATCTCGATAAAAAGCCTTTTTTCAGAACCTGCTCAGTTCAAAGTGATTGACTTCTTTTACTAAATAAAATATATGACACAATCTCTTGTATTTAACTTTATAACTATAAACTGACCTGGAAACTCTCCAGGGGTTGGAAAATATCAACCATTAAACAGAACGTAGTGTGTAATTCCTCTATATTCACACACGGTGCGGTGGCAGAGATTTCCACTGAAGATCCTCGTAGCAGTGAAGTGGTTAATTAAAAAAGAAGCGTGTAATGCATTTAGATACATATATATCATATTTGCAGGTCATTATTATCACGTGATTTTAATCATGTTTACGGTTACACGGAACTAGATTTCAATTTCCAATCAGGTTATTATTAAATTTCAATAATTTGATTACATCTTGATTGATTATAATTATTCAGCTTCGAATTATTTGCCACGTTGTTAATATTACGATAATTTTCACCATTCATTACAATATTAACTGCTAGTTTCTTGTGAAAGAGAACAACGACATTTTTATTGCATTTTTGTATAATATGTTATCGTAAGCGAGTTGTATGTGTTCTAGAATTATTCATTTCCATTTGCTGAAATATTCAAAGTTTTTTCTACCTAAATAAGAAAACCAGCCAGTATGCATACCATGCCAAACATCATATACTGTTAAACATATTTTAATAGGAGGTAATGTTTTTGCTGTTATTAGGCAATGTTTTTAAAACATTTTTTACTATACAAACAGCATGACAAATATATTAACATGTTAGTATAGGTGGCATTTTATCCTTCATAAAAGAAATGAATGTATAACAATAGATATAAGAAAAATAATATTTCATGGCATGTCAACTCCTTAAGGGTGATTTAATGCTTACATTTGATTCATTTATGTATATTTGATTATAATAATGGGGGAGAAGAAATAGAAATAGAAGGAGTGGTGAGAGAGAACTAAAGATAAATAATAGAGAGAAATAGAAGAGGAGATAGATAGAGAGAGATAGAGAGAGAGAGAGAGAGAGAGAGAGAGAGAGAGAGAGATTTGTTGCTAATGTTCCGTAAATGTTCGAATTAAGAGTGTTACTTGGCTAAACGAGTCAAATAGATATGTTTGCAAATTATCCATATTAAGTAGGAATTATTGCTATCTTATGTCCATAAGCAAAACAAAATTAAGAAACTACACAAATATATATATATACATGTACAATAAATCCCTAAACTTCAGGCATAAAATGATATCGACAAGTATTTATGCCAGTAAAATCAATCAATCAATCAATCAATCAATATTTGGCTAAACTCTAACTGAAAAGTCAGACATGCATTTTATTGAAAAATGAGAAAAAATAAAATATTTTTTCTTTTTTGAAAATCTAAATAATGAAAAAGAAAAAGACATATTTTCTATTATTACACAATGAATTCCTAATTTTAAAAAAAATGAACAATACTACAACAATTTCTCAGTTATGTTAGAATGGTCTGCTATATTCAGTAGAGTAATCAAGGGTAGAAATAGAGCTATATTAATACTACTAATAATTATAATGAATATTATCATAATCAATAATATATATATATATATATATATATATATATATATAATATATATATGGTATTTGTGGAAAGGGTGACTTACCGGTGAAACAGGTCATAATGGTTAGTTGATGCAAGTCCTGTAACCAACCGTTTATCGCAAAAAATACACACGTGCAATCAACTGCAATTAATCAATATATTGATTAATCCAGTTGATTTAACCCTGAAGATCATTATGGTGAAACTCGAGTAGGTTATTACCGTGTACTATTATCATAATAATATATATTCATATCTCTCTCTCTCTCTCTCTCTCTCTCTCTCTCTATATATATATATATATATATATATATATATATATATATATTGTCATCTTTTACATTAGTTATATAAAATCAATACAACTGAAGCATAGAACGACAAAACAATAAGCCATCGTACGGTGGATGACTGATCTGACTGTCTAATCCCCCATCCCATTTAGATTGGCAAGAACTAGGTGCCTGGCATTTGATTTATTATTCGTGAAACAATCTTCCTGTAATACTATAATGGGATGACCTGGAATAAAAGGAATATATGTATGCTAGTATCTACAGAATCGTTAATCTTAATATAAGATCCAAAATTAGTAAAACAAGGACAATGGTGCCGCATATTTCTTTAAAATAGAAACCCCGCCTTCAAATGTATTTCGTCAATTAGCAACTTTGCAAAATAACTTGGAATAAATTCAAAGTCTGGACTCGTTATCAGGAAGTTGTAAACAAAGTTCCTTTGAGTGGACCTTGTGACACTTCCAGTAACTTCTTCCATTCATCATCCTAATTCCATACTTGGCTTTGATCCAATACCAAGAATAACTACGTAGCCATCTTGCCCATCAGGTTTTCCCACCTTGTTTCCCAAAGGCCGCTGGTTCGAACTGATACTTGTAAAATTTCTTCCAGCCTATCCAAGCACGCCCATCTTGAAGAATTTTTTACTCCCGGAGAAAAATGTTCCCATGACACTAATATATATAAAAATCGGTTAACCTTAGCTGAATCTTTGAAATGTCAAAGCATTTACCTAAGGTCGAACTTTTGCTTTGTTTGCTCATTAATTTTCAGAATTGAAAAACACGAGAAAACATACACAAAAGAAGAAAGTAAAATATATTGAATATTTGCCAAGAGTGACGTTCTAATGATTCCATAAGAGACCAAAAACATGCCACGTTATCTAAGGAACTGCCAAATAACATTAAATCAAGGAGGTTTGATAAGTCACAAATTTCCGGGATGGAGAATCAAACCTCAGAGAAAACAAAGATAGGGAAATTCCTTTTAAGCCTATTCAAAAAACTATGTAACTAGGCATATTTTTATAGTTCAACATAGAGTTACACATTTATTTCTGAGCGTGAATGAATGCAAATACTGTGGTATCTTGACTTATGAGTTTGTTCCAATTCTAACTCAATTTCCTCGTATATAAAATCATTTTCTCCATTGAAATAAACTGAAATGCCTTTAATCCGTTCTATTTATTCTTATTGTTTAAATGAGAAAAATTTCACTGGTTTTATAAAGACATAATATGCAATGTAATCAGTTATGTACTGTAATATGTTTTAATGCTTTTTTTTTTCTTTTTATATAAATAATCCTTTTCTTTGGTGTAATAGATTTGAAAATATAAATGTTTTTAGTGAAGTCATTAATATAAAGGTATCTGAAATTCGATCGTGCCTCAAATTTAAGCTCACAATGAAAATCAACAAATAAAAGGAGTGACAGTTCGTACGTCTGAAAACTCGTAATTTTGCTCACTATTAATCCAAGATAAAACTGTCCATTCAGACTTTAAAATGTGATTGTTTATCTATTGATATAAACGGCATCGCAACCCATGCGGATTTATTTTATCCTCAGCTGTGATGCTATTGCGGATGTTTATATTTATGATTTTGTGTAGTTGGTTGTTTCACATAGGTATTCCTATTAATACAAATAATTCTATTGCAAATAAATCTATTTGTCCCCATAAATGTGACCCTAACAGGATCAACAACTTTGGATTATAGTTGACTTCGGAGTAATTGCAATAAATGTGTTCTCCAGACTCCCCAGAGCTCCAGACCTGACACCTCATTACCAAATGCAATTTAGTGTCCTACTGAGCATATCCCTTTTTTTCCCTCTCTGCATAGGATAAACTCAATGTATTCTAAGCGCCACTGAGAGGATGAGAACTTACAATAGACCGCGAAATTTTTTCTCATGGTAATGATGAATATAAATCAAAAGTACATGTTTTTTTTTTTATACCCTTGATATGGGTATTTACCCAACCCAATTGTCTCGGGCATGATGCAACACGGGGGTTCTAACGGTATAAGGTTCGATTCCTCCCCGTGGCTCAGACACGTCTGGGTGAGATCGATTATCTCGACCCCTTTCCTTATCATTGCCCTGCTTAAGTCCAGATGGTTTGAATTGATATTTTTTCCTCAAAGATTAGTTTACTAACAAAAACTAAAGAACCAGTTTAAGTGCGCTTCTATTTATTTGTCCTTGATTAAGCTTATTTCAGTTTTGCACAAGGCAGTTGTATATGGCACTTAGTAAGAATCAACAACTGTCAGCTAACTAAGCTCGATAACCGTTAGATTTCATGAGGCTCGCAGCTTTACTAAGCTAAAAGGTTCGAAATTGTTTACGGACTACCTGAAGCAATGATGAACTTGTATATTACTTCGATAGCTGGCCATTTACGAATAGGAAATGTTCCTAAAAGGCCAGCTATTTCAGGAATGTATTTTAAAATGTAGTCAAATGCAGTCGCCCTTTTTAAATTATATTCTTTATTATTCAGATTACTCGTAAAGTTTGAAAATTGTTTTTTCCCCTCCCCTTCATCTTAGAAAGCGTTAGTACTACTCCAAATAAAATAAAAAAGCGACGAAGAAAGGTATTTCAAGAAAAGTGAGAATTATTGTATTTTACACGACGGAAAGATATTATATTTAATTTGCAACAACTGTATCACATCGCAAAAGAGTACAACTTGAAAACACATTATGAATCAAATCATCGATCTTTCATCATTTGCAACATTACCACTCTATTATTCATCATCAGAATTTGTGTTCAAAGATCCTAAATTAGATCAGGTGCTTATTTTGGTCACAATGAACTATATCAAAGACTAGAACCAACGTCATTTCAGCCAGTTAGGAGAAGTTATCAATTCCCTGTTTCATTCTACATAGAAATCCACTGTTCACAAAGTGCTGAAAAGATTCTATTTGTTGAGACAAGAAATAAATATGTTTTAGAGATAAAGACCAAAACACTTAAACAATTACATAAAATATAAAAATTGGCTCCATGATGTGGCTTTTGCTGTGGATATTACAGCGCAATTAACTGATCTTAATTTGAAAAAGTTAAAAACAAACTCATCAATAAGACTTATGGTGAAATTAAATGCTTCATAACGAAACTAAGCTTATGAAAGTCACAGTTATCAAATAGAAATAGAGTTTAATTTCCAACGTACAAAGAGCTGAAACCACTGACAATATTGAGTCTCTTCTTAGCTTTTCATAATATGGCAGTATCCAAGAATTGTTGTTAAAGTAATTTTGAACAACAATTTACATTATATTCAGACCGATTTAGCTTTGATATTGTCAAGTAGAAGAAAGCCGGGAGACTGAACTAAATAAATGCAGCCCATTTCTGTACTCATAGCAAAGTATCTTAAAGTGGGAATATCTGGTTTCTTTTCATACTGTCATTAGAAGTTCAAAAACTTCAGAAAGTTTGCCGCCAAAGATCATGGCAATGTTGTGGTTCTACCTATGCGTATGAACAATTATTTACTTCGTGAAATTAACAAAACCTCCCCAGACAACAAAGCTGACTGATCAACAATTGTCACTTCTGATTTGCATAGACATTTTAGTCTAACCTTCCAAAAAATGAAGCGTCAAGCCTCATGACAAAACACTAAAACAATTGACTTGTAGCAAATAAATATTTGGTTTTCAAGTTTTGTAATTGTTATACAATGTAGTTTCTATCTAAGTTTGATAAATTATTTCAGTTATTTATGTGCAATTAGTTGTCGCTTGTGGCCCTCATTGAAACCCTTATGTGATCCATAAGTTTGACATAAATGCTGTAGAGAGTATAAAATCACTGAAATACAGTATTAGACTCACCAGTGTGAGGTGAACAAAATATTAAAAGCAGACATCAAAGAAGGACATGAATTAATTTAGTTTTGTGCTTAACTGATAAAGTAAAAAAAAAACAACGTTATTTAATGTTGTCTGGCGCTGTACGTGTTAAATAATATTTTCCAATTACCCATGCTAACAATGAATGAATGTTTATAATGGTTTTCAACACATTTTGTTGCACTGATTTCGAAAATGTAATTCATATTCATCCCTCTTATATTACTTTTGTGTTGCAGAAATATAATATGTGATACTATATGTACTCTACTCTATATAAATAGAGTATATCTGTTAAAATAAAACAAAAATTGTTAAAACCATGGAATTGTCCCCTCCAGATTTTGTAATTAAATAAATGGTATGTCATTGTTGAATTTTAGAATAAAAAGAAGATGGATATTTTTGGTGTGCAATATTTTCTGTTTGTCCATTGTATTGATGATTCAGTGTGTTTTTTTAATTCAATATGTGTGTGCAGTTAAATGATATTTGAGATGTGGCAATCAAATTGAGTATTGCAGTCATTTTTCTCTGAGTATGACTCTTTATTTTATCCTGTCGACGTCCAATCAGTTACTAAAAATTGTACGAGCTTTATTAAAATTCTGAAATTGAAATATTCTCTGAACCGTCTTGTCAAAATTTAGCATTTTCTTTTATTTCAATGTTGCTGCCTCCACAATTTCAGAGATATTAGAGATTCATCGGATTTTTAAAAAAAATAAAGGTTTAAAGACTATTGAAATTTTCTAATTTGATTATCATTTAAATTTGATACTATTGAATAAACAACGTCTGAGGATGTGTACTTAATTTTCATTTTTCCCTTATACGCAGTAGAAAATCTCACTCAGAAGGAGTTAAATAAAATAAAAATAAATCATAGAAAATGAATTCGAACTAATCCGAATAATTGTTAATTCTTCATAACTTTATTTTGTAAACAGGTTCAGTATGTGTTTCTTTGTGGCATGAATTGCATTTTTTCAATATGTTATGGCATTTTCTGGCAAATCATTCCGATAGAGCTGGGTAAAAATTAAAGTTTCTTTTAAATAACATCTTGAAATAGTAAGTAAAACGTTAACATGTCACGGGGATAACTTTTTTGTATGTAGGCTACTGTCTTTTCTTGAATGTTCACAATGACAGGGAAGTAAAATCATTGGGGTATGACTGGATAATTTTTCTAAAGTTTGAGTAAGTTAAATCCGTATTTCCAACGCAGATCCTTATTGCATTAGACTCCAAAGTAAAGCGATGCATGATAATTGATGAATAGGAAGAAAAGATTTTCAGTGGTCCTGAAAAAGGAATTTTGCTTAACTGAGATCGTGTGGAAAGACAGGATTATGAAGAAAGGAGAAAAAACACAAATTTAAAACAATTATAAAAATGAAAAAAAAAACAAAAAAACAAAAAACAACGATTCGGTAGTGGAAAAATATTAAAAAAGAAAAAAAGGAAAAGACAGCTACCGGAAGCGGAAATGAGATTGAAGATGGAGTATTTTTTATCTCTCCTTTTTGTCTTTTCTCTCCTTTTCCCTTTTTTTTCAGAAGTTGGAAGAGAAGATTTCTGTTGAAAACGCGGGAGTTCGCATAACAAGGTTGGTAAAGGCTTCAAAGAACAACGAAATCACCGCCTTTCAAATGCATGATGGGAAGATGTTCTGATGAGAGTGTTATCTAGTGCACATTATGTTAGGATCAATATTGTCATTATCACTAAGTTGACGTGAGGTATTTGATGAAGGCATCTGGATTATTGCAAAGGAAGAACAACATTTAGCACCTGATTACATAACTCTTCCAACAACTATATATTAACACATGGAAATTCTAAATTTCTTTAAATTGTCAATAGCATTTTAATGTAGTTTGCAAGCTCAACATTCTCTATGTTTATAAAAATGTATGCCTCTTTCCCAGGAGGAGAATTTAAGCGGTTTCTCCATGTAGAAGAGGGATCAGTTTTAGAATTCTAAGCACTGCGTTACGTGATTAATGGAAAATAAAGACAATAGATAAATAATATATATATATATATATATATATATATATATATATATATATATATATATATATATATAATAAAAGGCTTCGCGAGAATATATATATATACATATATATATATAATGTGTATTTTGGCAGCCATATTTCATTTAAGCAGGTTTTATAAAAGATCACGGATTATTTCTCCTTTATGATTTTCAAGTATTCTTGTTTTCCTCTGTATGTGCATTTGTGTGTAGTTATTTACCATCTAGATCCCAATGTACGAAAAACAAGAAGAAGAATTGAATGTCTACACCTGAAAATCAAAAAGAATAAATATTCCGTGGTTTTAACAAACCCTATAGTGATTTGCAGCTCCATACACAAAAAAATTCGATGTAAGGCTTAAAACTAACAGTATATATATATATATATATATATATATATATATATATATATATATATATATATAAGATATAAGCCGTTAAGTTGCACTATATTTGTTGTTAAATCCCCGTTCATATCTCACATTGATAAGTCTTGCCTGCCAAATGGCCTGTCCACAGTGGGAATATGTCCTTCCTTGGGCCATTTCTTATAGATACGAAGCCAAACACAAGATGCAATTAACATAGTGGTTATTACCGGAGGAAATAGAGCCAAGTTAAAATCCTGATGAGGCTTTTTGCAATTCTGCTTGATTCGGGCATTCTCAATATGATAACACAAAGGAAGAATGCATGTATGTATGTATGTATGTATGTATTTACCATACACGCGAGTATTATGTGACCCATTTCAAGCTTAGATTTTGAGTTTTCTTAACCCAAGACCAGTTGTCAGACAAGTTAAAGAGCCCCTTTTCCCTACTATTCCTTAATGGCTGGAGCGAGAATAGTTGGACGAATACCTTAATCAAGGGCATTAATGTTATATACAATGCAACCAGATTCCCCCGGGATTTGACTTATGTCACCATTTCCAACGACGATAATCAGTGCATTATATATATATATATTTTTGGGAGAATAAGTGCTTAATTGGAGTCGTACCTAATTTTGAAAATTAATTAATTAATAATGAATTAGGCGGGAATACCTATTAAATGTATGGCTAAACAAATCGAGAAAAATTTATTAGGCCTCATCAGCAGAGCTATAGATCGGAAGACCGCCATGTGCGTGATTTGAAACCGGACTGCCAAGCTGACAGGCCGATCCCATAACCCCTACACTAAACGGACTTCTTAGATTTTATGATTTGTTTAGAGTAGGTTAATATTCCTCTTCTAGTGACTTTTATTACACGACGATATGATAAGTTGTGAACACGGTTTGTTTTGGAATGGCTTTTTGCCGATAATTTTTGGGAGAATAAGTGCTTAATTAAGCACTTATTCTCCAAAAATTATCGGCAAAAAGCCATTCCAAAACAAACCGTGTTTACAACTTATCATATATATATATATATATATATATATATATATATATATATATATATATATATGTGTGTGTGTGTGTGTGCGTGTGTGTGTGTGTGTGTGTGTGAAGAGATGGAAGGGAATCCGACGGTATGTAGTATATTAAGAAAATTGAAAAAACACAGGTTTAAATAATTGAGTGGTAAGTTTATTGGCCGACGCTGCAGTGTTTCGATCTATTAATTAGATGATCTTCAGGGCATTTGTTGGTATAAGGAAGGTGATAAAAAATTTTTATCACAGAATAACGAGCAAAGCAAGTGATAGTCCTTCAACAAATGCCCTGAAGATGATCTAATTAATAGATCGAAACACTGCAGCGTCGGCCAATAAACTTACCACTCAACTTATTTAAACCTGTGTTTTTTCAATTTTCTTAATATGCTAAAACACACATACATATATATATATATATATATATATATATATATATATATATATATATATATATATATATATATATATATATATATATATATACGAGGGTGAGTCAAAAATTAATGCCATTTTCTTTACTTCTTGTGAAGTTTTTTTTATAAAACTAAGGCCTACATCGAGACCCTAACGAGACTCAGAGCAAGAATCGAACGAGTAAGACCGACTTGCCAATCGACAATGTCCTCTTTCTGCATGGCAAGGCTCAACCACACACAGGCATCAGAACAAGGAAGAAATCACCTCATTCTGGTGGACAACCTTACCGCATCCTCCAAAATCACCAAATTTAGCACCTTTAAACTATCATCTCTTCGGACCTATGAAAGAGAGTTTGAGAGGCAAACATTATTCCAGTGACGACGAAGTGAAATATGTTGTGAAGAAGTGTCTCAAAGAACAGTCGACAGAATTTTACGGGGCAGATATACATGCTCTCATTCGAAGGTGGAACATTGCTATGAGAGAAACGGTGACTATGTGGAGAAGTTGGGATGTGATCCAGAGAGGACCAACTTCCTTTTGATGCATGATACATGTTCCTGTGTGGGTAATTATACTTGTCCTAAACAAAATGGCGTTAATTTTTGACTGACCCTAGTATATATGTTGAACTTGGTCCAATGATCATATAGGAGAGAAAATGACACACATCAAGCGCTATTGACTCTGAGTATACGGTACTAACTAAGATGTATATGCACTTTTACTGGTAGTGAGCCCTCTTTATTGATAAATACATTAAGCCATATCATTGATATGAATATGCATCATCAACATCATGATGATGATCATCAACTTCATCAAATCGTGCTGAAAATATGGGTTTTCTTCTCTCTTCTCTCTCTCTCTCTCTTCTCTCTCTCTCTCTCTCTCTCTCTCTCTCTCTCTCTCTCTCTCTCTCTCTCTCTCTCGATATCCGTCATATCGTCCATTGCCCTTGGTAAGTCCTCTTGACAGTCACCGCAAAGAGCTGAGGAATGTAAGTTTTAGCTTGTTAATGCTGCTACAGCTTAACGTTTAAATGATAATTCAGTTGGTAGTATATAATACATGAAACAGGATCACGTCTTTTACCTTGTCCGGTTCTGGTGTTCCCTTGGATTGTGGATGTGGCATATATACATATATATATATATATATATATATATATATATATATATATGAAGAAAAGGAAGTGAATCCGACGGTAAGTAGTATATTAAGAAAATTGAAAAAAACACAGGTTTAAATAAGTTATGGGGTAAGTTTATTGGCCAACGCTGCAGTGTTTCGATCTATTAATTAGATCATCTTCAGGGCATTTGTTGGTATATGGTAGGTGATATATATATATATATATATATATATATATATATATATATATATATAATGATGGTTAGTCACGTGATTATTCAGCCCCTTGAAACTATGTATTTTATCTACTACTTTCGAAGGACTACACCTACTGGTCTCAGTCCCCGCTCGTTGAGCGAAAAGGACATATTTCACAGTTCATAGAGCAGAATAAAGAGAATTTATCTTACCAGTTTTTACAACTCATCATGGAAGCCATCTTAAATCTAATTACAACCCTTCCATACGAGCAGAATGTGACACAAGATCAATTTCTTAAGTGATGTTTAACAGCTTTAAATTCAGAGTTTTCATTCTCTTAGACTGCTTACCTAGCCAAGGTGAAAGACCTCAGTAAAATGACACAAGTTTGTTTACTGTCTTGAAATCAGACCTGGACAATCAATGCTAAGAAAGATTGTGGACTTATCTCACTCCCGATTGGAGGCTGATTTGAATTAATTTGGATTCTTCTTTCAACAACAGCAGGGACAACCTTGGCTTCACGGATTCCACAATTTCAATTATTATTTCGGTTTATTTTTAGAAACCTGGTGTAACAGGATCTGGTAAAATACATGTGCTTTTAACCCCCCACCCACGCTGTTTCAGCATAATCTCTCATTTTGGAAGCCTGACATGTATTTAGATAAAGCTCATTTGCCGGAAGTTATAAACTGATGTCATCGAATCACATAGCTTACTTAATCCTTTCCTTGAATTGAAGTTAATCACTAAAAGTTAAACCTTGAAAGAAGATGCCACATTATCCAAGAGCACAAGCTCTTCATCATTCAAATAATTGATTTAAGCATCACATTATTGTGTTTATCTACAACTCCATGTTTTTCAATTGTCTATTTATTTTAAATCGTCCTCTCTGACACTTTCTCCTAGTATTATTTTTCTCTTTTTGTTTCTCTATCTTTTGTATTCTTGCTATGTTCCGCTTTAAGAATAATTCTAATTCAGTCTTATTTTCTTTTTCTCTCCACCATTTTGTATTTGTTTCACGTATTTTTTGTTTATTTAGATTTCATTTATTACTTTATTTATGTTTGCACTTGTTAGAGCCGAATGCATTTTCCCACGATTCCTTTTGTTATATTCATATTTATTATCATTCCATCCATATTGTTTTCTTACTTCATTCTTCCCTCATTTTTAATAGTTTATGTATCTTCGATTTTTTATATTACTTTTGGGTTTATTCTATTTTTAATACCTTTATACTCTGATTTATTTATTTTGTCTTTCAATTTGTTCTAATTCGATTCTATGAACAAAACGTTTTATTATTCTTATATCATTTCATTATTTCATTCACTTATCATTTCATCCCCTCATTATTTTCTTTTTTTTTATCCCAATTCTCTGTCATACGATTACATATGATCTAATGCTTTTACGTATTTATTCATCGATAAATTTTGCCACCATTATTCTTTCATTCTCTCTCTCTCTCTCTCTCTCTCTCTCTCAAACACACACACACACACACACACACTATATATATATATATATATATATATATATATATATATATATATATATATATAGAGAGAGAGAGAGAGAGAGAGAGAGAGATAGATAGATAGATAGATATAGATATATATATATATATATATATATATATATATATATTTATCTCTATCTCTATCTCTATCTCTATCTCTTTTCATTCATATTATTTAAACATCATTTTTTTTCATATCACCTCTATTTTTCTCTTTTTTTTTTACTTAATAATTATTCATTTTATTTTCATTCAAAATACTTTTTTCTCATTTCATTTAGATTATTTTACATCAGATGTCTATAATTGATTGTGTAATGAGAATAATAGGTAAATCTTTCCCTCGAGATTTTTCTACAAATAGAAGTCAATAGTAATGCCACCGAGAAGAAAAAGAACTGAAGGGATTTGAAATATGAAAATAGAAGGAAAGAAAACATGACAAATTATTTATGAACTTTCATCCTTAAAAAAATCAATTATCCCGGCAGCGACTAATTATAAAAATCTAACCGTTTTTTTCTCAAGGAATTGTCATTTAAACAAACGTAAAAAAATCGCGATTTTTTGTCTTGTTCGATGAGACAAGAATAAACAACATGCGATGGAGCTAAAATCTTCATTCATTTCAGTGCAAACGAATCAAAGCCTTTCTAATATATTGAAAAAAGGATACAATAAAGGAATAGAAAGAAGTAAATTGTGTATGAAAAAAATAAAAATTGAGAAATGTTAAAAGGAGAGGTAATATTAAAACAGAAAAAGAAGGAAAAATTGGATTTCTATGTTTTCAACAGATTCTTTTAATTATTACCATCAGTTATGTATAACCCATCCCAGTTTCATCATATATATATATGTGTGTATAGATGTGTGTGCGTGTGCGTGTGCGTGTGTGTGTATGTGTGTGTTTATACATATAAATATATATTCGGGTTATTATGATACGTATAATTATCATTTTTATATAAACACAAATACGTATATATATGTGTAGATGCGTTCATCTGTATATATATATATATATATATATATATATATATATATATATATATATATATATATATATATATATATATATATATATATATATAATATCTCGACTATAGAGACATGACAAAAATCTCATGGCTTTGGTTAAACCTGTTGATAAATTCCAGCAGGTTTTCATTTGCATGGATTTGAGAACAAAAGGCTACAAAGCTCACAAGAATCTTGAAAAATACATATTCAGTCTCTCAAAGTATTGAGGAAGAAAGTGAGCACTCGATTCTTCATGCTAACTAATTGATCTGATAATTCTCCTGCATTTATTATCGGCATAAAAATGTCTTATGAAACATGAGGCAGCTGAACTGATGAGAGGTGTTTGGCCTTCGTATATCGAAAAAAAATGCAAGTGTCTATCTACACACACACACACACACACACACACACACACACACATATATATATATATATATATATATATATATATATATATATATATATATATATAATTTATTATAATCTATTTCTAAAAGGGAAACTTATATTTTCTGTTGCGCTTTCAAGCTGATAGTTTTCATCAGTGACACATCTTAAGCTAATGCTAATGCACATATTATATATAACAATTAAGTTTTTCATTTTCGGGGATGAATTTTATTTCATTTAAGGTTAACCTGTTCTTTACGATCTTTGTTTTTACATATGTGGAGGAGTGTCAGTATTAGAGTTTGATAAACATGGCGAGTCTCATGTTTATTGTGTCCCCTCCACCATTACAGGGAAATAGATTAACCACAAATATCAATAAGCCTGTGACGGCAAAATCTCCGTAGAGGATGGCTCATGTCAGAAGTCACTCTGACGCAACACCATGAAGCTAAGAGATCTAGAAGAAAGCAGTGGCAAGAAAGCACCGGCACATCAACATCTTCAGGGACAGCCTTCAAATGCAATATCTGTGGTCGAGAATGTTTTTCAAACCTCGGACTTCACGGTCACAGGAGGCGTTGTAACTTCAGGGACACAAACACTTTATTAGAGTCTTCCGAGACCGAAATGCCAATACAATAAGCCTACTGTAAAAATAAAATAAGTAAATAGTAAAAACAAAATAAAATGTATAAAATAAAATAAAAATAGAAACAAAAAGTATAACTATCAAGGGGATCAACTAATCAGGTCATTGGTCAACATTATTTCTCATTTCGTATGGTATTATTTTACTAGTGAACATTCCATTGTGATATAATGGTTAAAAAGCTAGTCTCACAGATCAATTACTAATGAATAGGGAGTTCAACCATCGCTGGATGCCCTATTCTTGGGATCTTGAGTCACAACTTTTCCGTGTTGAAAGGTGTCGGTAAATGCCTACTTATTTCTATTTGTGACGCCAAGACTGACCAATATATGTTAGTATCTTTCGAGACGTTTACTTTGATGATATTCAAGAAATTCATATTGTTCCTTATAAAGCAGGTTTTTTTTCATAGTGGTTTGAGGATTTTATATAGATTTCAAAGTCTTTAAGTACTACTGGATGGACCGTCAACTAATAGTCCTACTTCTATATAATTGGCTCTATTCATTTTTACATAAGTGTTGCGATTATTTATTACATGTGTGTTGATTTTTATGGATTTGGGGATATTTTGAAGGCTGTAGAATTTACTAGTTCTTATTTCAAAATTGCTTAAGTAATCTATTCGTTTTTTGAATAGTTGTTTTTATTTGGTAACTTAGCGGTTTTTATATGGTATATCTGTCTTCCTATCGAGTTTTCGATAGAATTATTCATCTTGGAGTTGGTCCATCAACATCTCTTTGTAATGGTTCCGGTCCTTAATGACTATTGCGGCTCCATTATCCGCTTCTTAACGATGATCGTCTGGTCGTCCTGAACGTCTTTGATAGCTTTCTTTTGACTTGGTGGTAAATTGGATTTTATGATTATGTCCGCCTTATTTACTTTGGCGGTCTCTTTGAAAAAGCTTATGTATTCATCCAAGACTTTGTGGCGGTTGAAAACTTTTTAAACATTTTCACTACTTATGTGTTGCCTTAGTTTCCATTCTGAAGAACATCGTTTAATTTGTGACAAAATTATTCAGTATCATTCACAAAGACTTGTTTTATCAAATCGTGAAATCAGAGTACTTTTCAGATCTTTAAACTTCATACAAATGTTTGATTTCTATATTTAAACAGTTCCTCTTTGATAGATCTTTTATCTTTGTCTGATTCCTGAGCATAGATTTCCTTCGTTTTTTTTTCTGAGTTTATCCACCCAGAAAAAAATAAAAATATTCTTTTTAATTTCATTTGGAGATCAGGTATCTATCGTTATTCTAAATACGAGTGTAAGCAGTATTTGAGTGAGTTATTTGTTTTTGGATTGTTCTTATATATTTGCTTTGATATACCTATTTTTACTAAACGTTTTTACACACACACACACACACACACACATATATATATATATATATATATATATATATATATATATATATATATATATATATATAGTAAAAATTGTTCAA
Source organism: Doryteuthis pealeii (assembly GCA_023376005.1). Taxonomy (NCBI): domain Eukaryota; kingdom Metazoa; phylum Mollusca; class Cephalopoda; order Myopsida; family Loliginidae; genus Doryteuthis; species Doryteuthis pealeii. The sequence goes on along the minus strand of CM042159.1, from coordinate 65,607,754 downwards.
TATCATTGGTAGAGCATGTATAGCGTAGACATGAAGTCAATGTCGCTCGCCTCTAGGATAGTTTTCTTTTTGAACACAAATAAAATCATCCACTTAGTTTGAAACTTGCAGGGACGAGAAACTGACAGTTACCAAACGCCGTTGAATTTATGTCCACGCTACCCTAACTTATATATGAATTTGTTTTTGAGTCTTTTATTCTTTGTCTTTAATCGTATTTTTTCTAAACGTGATATATATATATATATATATATATATATATATATATATATATATATATATATATATATGAAATTTTACATTTTTGAAAAACAAATGATGTTATATAATTGCTGACAGAAATCTGTTTCGACCAGCTCAATAGATCGGTCATCATCATGAGCATTGCATGAGAGAAAGACAGCAAAAAATAACCGTTAGAAGACAGGGTACAAACAAATGCTATATTCAATGCTGGAATTTTTAAGAAAATGCGTGTTCTGTGTTAAAAATAAAATTAATTTTATTTTTAAAAAATCAGAAGCATTATAGTTCATAGTAAAACACAAAAGAGTTTGATGTAAAATTATATAAAAGTGTATAATGAGTATCAAAATTGTTCATGATATATTCCAGCTATTAAAAAGTAATTTACAAGTCCACAGCGTAATTGAAGAAAGATGTAAAGTTTCAAATCACTTGTGGAGTTGATAAATCCGTAGTGTTGTAGATGAAAGTCTTCAGAGGTGTAAAAATCCAGATATATTGTTTTTTCATTGGACAAATATGAAAAATAGCTGGAAATTAATCCGACAGTATGAAATTTAACATTTTTGAAAAAACAAATGATTTATATAATTGCTGACAGAAATCTGTTTCGACCAGCTCAATAGATAGGTCATCATCAAGAGCAACATATTTTTTTTTAAATAAAATTTATTTTATTTTTAACACAGAACACGCATTTAAAAAAAATTCCAGCATTGAAGATAATGTTTATTTGTACCCTGTCTTCTAACGGTTATTTTTTCCCGTCTTTCTCTCATATGTTGCTCTTGATGATAGCCGATCTATTGAGCTGGTTGAAACAGATTTCTGTCAGCAATTATATAACATCATTTGTTTTTTCAAAAATGTTAAATTTCATACTGTCGGATTAATTTCCATCTATTTTTCATATATATATATATATATATATATATATATATATATATATATATATATATATATATATATATATATATATATATATATATATATATATATATATATATATATACTGCGTTACAAATTATTAACCAATGATACTTCTCTATCCTATGCCACAACTTCTGGTTGGAGTTTTATGAACTTATCACATGATGACAACACTATTTGCCCTTATTCTGTACAAAGTGTAAGGTTCTAAAAAAGGAATAGAAGTTATGGTCATTTATTAATTTACTTAAATTATTAGAGAGGTGTAATAAACAAAAGGCACTGTAAAAAAACAAAAGAAATAACACTTTAATTGCTTCTCGGACCTGTGTTATTTACAGCTTCATGTTTCATTCATGACAAAGGAGATCGGAAACAACCCTCCAGTGACACTTATCAACCCTCTTACGTAGGAACTGCAAAGACTTTTTTCACTGCTGATATTTTCCAATTATTTTGAACAATTCTAATGTTGTTTTGCCTTTGGAAAGTTCAGATATTATATCTTTTTCAGAATGAGTCAAGTCACATTGCACGATTAATATGACATTTGATTACAGTCTAGAACACTTCTATATCAGGTTCAGATATTGCTGATAGGTACGGGTCCTGTGTTCCTGACACATAAAAATCTGAAAGGACGAAGTAAAATCATATCCATACGTCTCAGTGTTTTTCTTTTTTATTCCCTCACCATTTCAAGCTAACTATAATAACATTTAAACATCTTCTTGGAAACGAATTACACAGGATAGGTCACAAGATTAGTTATTTCCACAGATCATAAATAAAAACCCTACAATTTATTAAAAAACATTAATTGGTACCCATCAAATTTTCCTGAGACTCGTCCAAAGCAAATATTTGCCTCCCAGGATGCACTAAATCAAAAAGCTATCAGCATCACTGCGTGTTAGTATATATATATATATATATATATATATATATATATATATATATTATATATATATATATATAGTAAATGAAAAAAACTCTAAATACGGTTGAAATAAATTATTGTAATGAAGCATTGTAATGAAGCAAGTTTAGAGTTTTTCTTCATTTACTAAATTTCTTGCTCTGTCCTGTTACTCACTGGTATTAGGCACATTGAGCTCTTCTTATGGTCTACCTGCATCAGCTTGGTTAAACCAGAGATGGAAAGACCCTAACTACGGAAAAACTATATATATATATATATATATATATATATATATTATATATATATATATATATATATATATATACATAGGTATTTGTTTCTTTTTAAACTTTCTTTATAGTTGTATATTTTAATTTTTCTAAAATTATTTTTCGATTGTGATTTGTTTGTGTCAGTGATGTTTTTACATGTTTTACAGCTGTTTCATACGAGGAGTATGTATTTTGTTGCAATTATAGGACTTTATTTTATATTTTCATTTACTTTTAAAACCACCCCTCTCTTCTTTTCTGTTCTTTTTTGTTTTGAGATTTCTTTAAATTAATTTTTGCTTTTAATTTGATTATTCACCAGTTCTTTTTAAAAAAAATTATTTCGAATTCATTTACCGACGTTGATTTGAATTATATATTTATCAGATATTATTCTTCCAATGTTTATCATTTTTCCATAGTTGAAATAACATTTAACGAAACTTTCCGATATATCATTCAGATATTTCTCTATATTATATTGTTCCACTTTGTTTTGATATATTAGAATTCCAAGGGGAAGGATGACAATTTCGGCCTCGAAACCTTATAAAACATGTTTTGGATTTCTTTCTTTGATTTGGAATTTTTGGGAAGGATCATATTAACTTGGATTTTTCAATTTTTCAATTATTATCAACAAGGTTTAAAAATTTCAAAGTATTCCAGTTTGTTTGTTTTCTTTGGTTTAGGGATTGTTTTCCATTATTCTCATTTGATTTCTTCTTTTGTCTTTTTTTTTTTCTGTTTTAAATCTCCGCTATGTGTTCTTTGTATGTTTTTGTGTGTCTTAATCTCTCGGATATGTTGTTAGTAATTGTATGCTTTATGTTTATACCTGTATAGTTTAGTTACACGTTCCGTGTATATATATATATATATATATATATATATATATATATATGGAGGGTGCATATGGGTGTGTGTGTGTGTGCGTGTGTGCGTGTGTGTGCGTATGCATATATTTGTGTGTCAGTGTGTCTGTGTGCGCCAAATAAACAACACCTGACAATGGTGTTAGAACGAATTCGGTCCATATCAAATCATTTTTACCAATTTTATGGATCTATCTTTTCGTTAGGACACATTACTCTCTCTCTCTCTCTCTCTCTCTATATATATATATATATATATATATATATATATATATATATTTGTGTGTGTATATATATATATATATATATATAAATCGCATACGCTTATATGTATATATATATATATATATATATATATATATTAATATTGATAATATTGTATGTCTTATTTATAGTTAAGAGTTGCTTAACATAATTGCTAAAGTATGAATACCTAAGTTAGGGTAGCGTGGACATACATTTAACGCTGCTTGGTAACGGATATATATTCTGTTATTTTCCCCAAATATATACTAAGCGTTGCTATAAGAATAGCTTATACAATTGTCCAGTATATCATATATTCTACCGTATGAGATGCACAAGAACTTTTTGAAGATATCTGAAAATCATATGACATTATGCGTAAAACGTTATTCAGAAACTTTCCAGGATAAATAGCCGTTTTTAATATTATTTATCAGAACATAAGGAAATATTCAGAAAAATAAATATAACATTCTCTCAAAGTAGAAACTCATTCATCTTTAGGAAAAACACAACGTGAAAGAATGGAAGCTCAAAAGATGTTTGCCTTCTTACGACGACACATACACACATACACGCTCGCACATGTATGCACACACACCTGTACGCACGCACACACACACACGCTCTCTCACACACACACACGTATGAATATATATGTATATATATATATATATATAATATATATATATATATATATATATATCATAGAAGAACTCGTTAATTATCTTGTATTCTACTTTCTGAATACTGCTGTCTTTGAATACATTTTTGATAGCATAAAGTTTAATTGTGCATGAATTATAGTCTCTTAGGATTGCATTAGACATTAATCACTGTATATAGAAAAGAATGAACAGTGTAAAACAAATGACGAAATTAAAAAGAATATCTATCTCCACAGCTCGCAGTATATATATATATATATATATATATATATATATATATATATATATATATATATATATATATATATATATATATATATATATATATATATATATATATATATATATATATATATATATATATATATAATAAGATAAATATAATAGGTTTTACATATCTATTTATTGGGTGACAAAGGAACATTCATGTTTAAAAGAAGAAAAATGCTGCCTATATATATATATATATATATATATATATATATATATATATATATATATATATATATATATATATATATAGGCAGTATTTTTTCTTCTTTTAAACATGTTTTATTGAACTAAACGGACAATTCTTGTCTGACGAGTCTTTTTTCAATCCTTTTGTCTGGCCATCTTTTTATTATCAAGTAGGAATTGGAGTATGAATCTACCAATGGTTCTAACACGTGTACTTTATGCCATCATCAGGTGTGGAACTGGTGAGATGTTTCCATTGTTTCTTTTTAAACAAACAGTAGTAGTAGAAATAAGTAGAAGAGGTTCACAAGTTTATATCAATGTTATGGGGAATGGCGGGACGAGAATTGGTTGGAAGTTCCCCATAACATTCTTATTAACTTGTCACACACACACACACACACACACATATATATATATGTGTGTGTGTGTGTGTGTGTGTGTGTTTACTCTGTTTAAAACCTTTTAGCAGTCTATCAATTATTTAACTTCACCAAGTTTATGTTGTCATGTTTAATCTGGATCTATATTCAATTAACAGACGAACGGAATTTTTTTTTCGAGCTAAAGTAAACAAAGCAAATAGGATATGGTAGATTTTGCGCAGGACAACGCTGTCGTCATTAATCAATTGATGACCCTCCCAGTGAGGTTAACATTAACACGACACTAGCGAAGAGTGTCAGATCGCACAGTACTTGAACAAATAATGTACTAAAGACCCGGAACGACCAACTTGCAGACAACGTGCCACTTTATGATTAATATCCAATAACTTTAGTGCTTTGACCAATTCTGCAGACAAAACCAACAGGTCATTGTTTCTTTGACTAGCGTCTGAGTCACAAGAATCACTGTCTTGACTGGTAGTAAGTCCGGACTGTCAGCTTTGGGAAATATCAGGAAATTTGATGTTGACGCAATTTATGTATAGTGATATCAAACGCGTTTCACAAAACCAAGTGTGGTCAAACTTTTACATTCTATGTGCCAATTATTCAACGCCTGAGAAATAATATAATCTCAGTCAGGAAGTATGTGACCCCTGTTAGTATCAACAACTGAAAGACCAAAATAGAAATATTATTTGAAAACACTCTTTTGAAATAAAGATTTTGTTGTTTTGACCTGGGCAACCTTAACCAATAAGACTGACCTTATACATAACCGTGTGTACATTTCAGCTGAAAATCTGTAATTATAAGTAGAAGTTTGTGAACGGTTAGTATCAGCTAGGGAAGGGCAAAAAATTCACGAATTTATTTCTGGATCTTTACTAACAACGTTTGAAAGATATATATCTAACATTTTAGTTAGTAGAAGTGTACGCAGAAAATATTAAAAGTTGGGGAGATAGATCGAACCCTTGTTCCCTTAGTTTCCGTGTGACCTTTGCTAGTGTGTTAAATACCTGCAACAGAACTGCTAAAATTCCCTCGCAGATATCAAATTAAGACAAAATCAATACTTATAAAAGTATAATTTTTTTTACCAATTGTATATTCCATAACACACATACACACACTCACCACACACACCACCACACATAGAGAGAGAGAGAGAGAGAGAGAGAGAGAGAGAGAGAGACAGAGACAGAGAGAGAGAGAGAGAGAGAGAGAGACAGAGACAGAGACAGAGACAGACAGAGACAGATAGAGAGATACAGAGTGAGAGAGACAGACAGACAGACAGACAGATTGAAAAAAATACGAATGCCGATATATTATCTAAGCTGTGGAGAAAGTTAATGTTATTTATGTATACTCGTCCATATGTTAAAGGGATCTTATGCTTCCGGATACCTTAGCCCTAATATTTCCAATTTTCACTTCCAATTTTCTTCTTTTTATAATAAACGTATTCTATTTTACACTAAGCTATTTGTTTTCTTTACTATTCATTTTACTTAATATTTAATAAATTCCAGTTGCAATAAATTTCAACTGTAATCGAATATCATTTTGTAACCTGGATGCCCTCGAAACAATACTCCCAATACGAATTAATTTTATTTAATTCTTTATCTAGTCCGTTCTCGTTTTATAACAATCGTATCTTATTTGTGTTTATTAATCAATTTTCCTTATTAAACATTTCATTTATTTTAGCAATCTAGAATTTCTGCAACAATCATATTTCTTTCTTTGAAGATCTTCCCAAAATTTTATTTTATTTTATTTTAAAATTGGTTTTTCTTTGCTTAGCCTCTCTACTCATCTACCTATCTATTTATGTCTTTTATCACAATAATTATTTATCACATTTGACAAAACATCCCAATTACTTTCTGCGTTGACATCAATCAAATAAACCTTTTGGTTAAATTTGCACAATCAGAAATAACTGTTCACCTGTTATTCAATCAGCCTGCGTCGAAACTACTCTAAAAAAGCTCCAATTCTATTTTATTATTGTATCTACCTGTGTTAGGAAGATATAGAAACGAATCCGACAATATGTGGAAAAGTAATAAATAAATGTGAAAAAAGTATTGGGAATGATTTATTAATATTAAAAAATTACTGTCGACGCAAAAAATGTTTCGACTATTATATATATATATATATATATATATATATATATATATATATATTATATCTTCATTACGACATTCAAATATCACCTGGTGAAGTTGCTATATTTATTCATCAAGTGATCTGACATATATATATATATATATATATATATATATATATATATATATATATATATATATATATATATATATATATCAGCAACGTTTCTAAAATAAACAAACATCCAAAAATCTTATTCACTTCGCCGAAGGGCATACGGTCTGTTTGTTGTTATTACTCTAAAAAACGCCCCCTTACCTATTATGGTAGAGGCGTGTAGTATCATTTGACAAGCTTAATTTCGCTAAGGTGTTAGCTGTGTACTGTGGTCGAGGCGATATAGTGGTTCACTATGCTCGCTGAGGTCCCGGTTTCGATTTTCTGTCGGGGGGAATCGTTAGTATATGTCGCTGATGAGACTTAATAAAGTCGAAACAGTCTGTACGACATTTTACACACCGAGCGATCCTTTGCCGGATTACACTTGTCAATTTCATTTTCTATAAGAAAAAGTATCGAATTTTATGCGATACATGCGTTGTAAGTGCCTTCAAGTAAAAATTTAATATATATATATATATATATTTCATTTATTATTTTAATTTTCATCGTTCAATATAAGGGTCGGTTTAGCTCAGTTGGTAGAACGTCACGTGGGTCCCAGAAGGTTCCTGGTTCGATACCAACTCTCGCCAATTCAGCGTATGAGTAGCACAGGAATCTGTGCTGTAAACTGAGGAGCTGGTGGTAGGTGTAGTGCTCGATCACAAACGCTAAAACCATCTACTTGATCTAGCGCTTATCATAAGGGGATAAACACACTTGCTTTCCGGCAGATGTCGACTTTAGGCCACCCCAACGAAAAAAAAAAAAATCCTTCAATATGTTCGTCTGATTATATATTTTCCTTCCAGCAAACTTTTGATATATCTACTCACCTATGAGAAGTAAAAACGCACAATAAACAATTCATAAGGTCTTGGATTTCTAGGATTTTCAACATTCTGTCATAACTGATACACAGGCACACATAAAAACTCAATTTTAATCGTTTCAACCGAAATAATCTTCAAAGTAAATTCAAAAGACAGTATTGCATTAATCATTCTATTATTCTCTATTTGAATCGTGTACATTCATTTATAACGTGAAAATATAATTTGTTTAGACCACGGTGGGATTACTTTTAGTTATAAAAGTAGGGTTGCTCCAAATCTTTTTAGTCATATTCTTGCCCAGATGACTGATTAAGCGAAACTATTAGTAGCATATATGACTCATATATATATATATATATATATATATATATATATATATATGTGTGTGTGTGTGTGTGTGTGTGTGTGTGTGTGTGTGAGAATAGGAAATGAATCCGACAATATGTGGAAAAATGAGTAAAGAAAAGAAATGTAGATGGATAAAAATGAATTTTATCGATATCACTTTTAATCGATATCACTTACACATGTGTTTCGGTCTGTTTATTAAAATGTATACGGATTTACGTTATTATTTTAATAATAATAATAACGTAATTCCGTATACATTTTGATAAACAGACCGAAACACATGTGTAAGTGATATCGATTAAAAGTGATATCGATAAAATTCATTTTTATCCATCTACATTTCTTTTCTTTACTCATTTTTCCACATATTGTCGGATTCATTTCCTATTCTCAACACACACACACACACACACACACACATATATATACTATATATATATATATATATATATATATATATATATATATATATATATTAGTCAGATAAATTTTTGGGGTTCTGGAAAATAGTCACGGGTTAATAATGTGCATATAAATTAGTTCAACAACATTTAGATCTGAGGACAACTCATCAATTTCACTTTCAGAAATGAATTTGTTAAATGATTAATAAAGCACATTTAGATTTATTTTTTTAGAAATGGATCTGATTATTTCTGGAGAAAACGACGATAGAAAAAATAGGGTTTTATTTTTAGAAATGGGTCTTAATTTATATATAAACAATTAATAATCATTTAATAATTAAGCAAATAAAACACAATTATATTCCTAACCCGTTTGACACTGGTAGGATTTGATAAAAAGTCTCAACAATAAAACATCCATCTAGGATCAAACTCACTATCGAGTTGTAATGGATCTGCGAGACTAGATTGTTAACCATTCCAACATGACAAAGCTGATAATATTTATTATAGACATATTAAATGTTACAGACTAATGATTATTCAGTTCGTTTCGTTGACTATTTCCGCAGTTGTGATTTTAACTATGTGTGACTCATATTCACGACCTTGTGCCAGACTAGACGTTAAATGCCTGCAAAGTAGATCAGTGAGATTTCTATTTTAGATATAAGAGAATAAATTAATAAAATAATTTATCTTGGCTTTCAAATTCAGAATCCAAAACTAACAAAAAATTAAATTTGAAAATATTAGGAATTTTGCGATTTGTTTTATTTAATTTCTCTCTTTAAAGAAAGACAGAAATTAAATAAAACAAATCGCAAAATGTCATCAGAAATTAACAACTCCAGGAAATGCAAATTTGAAAAATGTGCTAATTCACATTTAATCATGAAAGTCCGCAGCAAGTGCAAGTTTTCATCTTTAAAATTCATAGAAAAAAATGTATAATTTAATGTTTATTTCGATTATTTTAAAACGGCACGTGGCTAAATAAGTGGATAAATCGAACAAGATTAATCTGAAAGTTTTTCTCAGTTGGATGCAGCTTGTTTACTGTATAACTTAATATTTGACATTGACAAGGGTCTGTAACGCTTTAGCAAGGAAGCCAATCACAGAATATCCATCATATTTAATATTACATTCGTCGTTACAATCATTATAAATTTGCTTAAGTACTTTCATTAAAACCTTATATATATATATTCATTTCTCATCATTTTTTCTCACATTTGCTTGATTTCACTTTTCCACACACAGTCATCATACCTTGATAAAGGGTGAAGGATCACCCGAAATATCGGAATAAATCGAACCAGGGTTTTTTATTCTGTTTTTTTTTTTTTTGTTTTTTTTTTATTTTTGTTTACATGTTCTTTCCATGCTTCATAATAGCAAAAACAACGTTCACAAGAACAAAGATTATACGCAATCAACTTACATATATATATATATATATATATATATATATATATATATATATATATATGTAAGTTGATTTTTTCATTAGACAAAACAAAGATTATACGCAATCAACTTATATATATATATATATATATATATATATATATATATATATATATATATATATATATAATATATATTGATTGCGTATAATCTTTGTTTTGTCTAATGAAAAAACAATATATCTGGATTTTACAGAACAAATCTTTGTTTTGTCTAATGAAAAAACAATATATCTGGATTTTACACCTCCGAAGACTTTCATCTACAACACTACGGATTTATCAACACCACAAGTGATTTGAAACTTTACATCTTTCTTCAATTACGCTGTGGACTTCTAAATTACTTTTTTCTTAAATAGCTGGAATATATCCTGAACAATTTTGATACTCACTATACATTTTTATATAATTTTACATCAAACTCTTTTGTGTTTTACTATGAACTATAATGCTTTGATTTATTTATTTATTAATTTATTTTATTTTTAACACAGAACACGCATTTAAAAAAAAACAGCATTGAATATAGCGTTTGTTTGTATCCAGTCTTCTAACGGTTTTTTCCCGTCTTTCTCTCATATGTTGCTTTTGATGATGACCGATTTATCGAGCCGGTCGAAACAGATTTCTGTCACCAATTATATAACATCATTTGTTTTTTAAAAATGTTCAATTTATATATATATATATATATATATATATATATATATATATATATATATATATATATATGGGGGGTGTAGAGATAAGAAAAATGAAGTCGACGTTAAAATCCTTTGGTTTATTACAAAACCTTCATCAGTAATTAGGATGAGTATTTTGTTGCCTAAATAGTTCGTCAAAATAAAAACGTGCGATCAGAAATTATGTACACTGATATCATAGGAGTAAGATAGAGAATAAATCCAATAGTATGTATAAAATAGAAAAAACACTTATTCTAAAAAGATTCATATATTTTCTACATTTGAAATCATAAAACTGTGTTCAAATTGTACGCAATTCTCTTACCCCTCGTTAAAAAAATAAGTGTAAGGGTTAGCAAGCTTGTCTGGCAAAGGCATTTCTATTAAATAGTAAGTTCCATCCTTCTTGGATTCCCTATACCCGTGACCTTGTGTCACAACCTGCCTGTGGAGAACGGGTTAAGTTGATACCTACCTCTAGGTATAACGTTGACAACAATCAATCAATAAACGTATCGTTAAAATCAATCAATCATTCAAATATGACCATCATGTTTCTATCATAAAATGTTTCAATATACAATAAGACAATTTATTCCTGACTAAGATCTTCAAAAGATCAGGTCATTACTTTTTTTTTCAGGATGACAAATTCCATATAAATGTCTACGTTTTTTGAAAGTTTAATTTAACTCAAGGACGTGATCACAAAATAACAGCCAATTATTTCACTTTAACTCAACAGAAAGAATATATTGAAAGGAAAAATAAAAATAAACACAGAAAGTTTTGATATCTAACATAATTTACCGAAATATATTTTGATATAATTAGAGAAAACGGACATGAAATATATGTATATATTTTTATAGTTTGTGATCTTTCCTAAACCCATGTAAAAATAATATAAAGAGTAACTAATTATTAATTTAATATTTTGACACGCGTTTTTCAAAGTGTTTTATAGTTTCCTTAATTTTTTAAAAGCAAATTGAGCCATGACACATAGCTGTGTTTGAACACATCTCACCGAATTCCTTAAATTGAGAAAATCTTCCCATAAACTTTTGCACCACCTGACCCCTAAATTACCAGTGACAGGAAATTCAGTCTATCACAAACTTTTGAAGAAGAACGTAGCTTCTCTGGAAAATATCGGTAAATAAATATAATTTAGATTATAATATTCAACTCAATTCTTCATTTATTTAACCCCTCATACTTCTATCCAACCCAAAAATTATATATATATATATATATATATATATATATATATATATATATATATAGAGAGAGAGAGAGAGAGAGAGAAGAACTCGTCAGATATACCAACTAAGAAGCATACGTGAACACCACATCAACATCATATATATATATATATATATATATATATGGTCACGATGGTTAGGTGGTGCAGAATTCAGGTGTGGGGGGGGGCAAGTCAGCGATATAACAAACACAAAGTGCTCAATACGTAAGTAGATCAAATTTATTATAAAATGCGTACAAGAGATAACCTACTCGAGTTTCACCATATTGATCTTCAGGGTTAAATCCACTGAATTAATCCGTATTTCGATTAATTCAGTGGATTTAATCCTGAAGATCATTATGGTGAAACTCGAGTAGATTATCTCTTGTACCCATTTTATAATATATATATATATATATATATATATATATATATATATATATGCACACACAAGTATCTTGCCCTAATTGTATCGAGAATTTTACATTTCAGCTTTAGACAATCCTAGCGGTTTATATATATATATATATATATATATATATATATATATATATATATATATATATATATATATATATATATATATATATATTTCTTTTTGTCAACTGTTATAGTGTTAATCGATTATTTTCGGTCGGTGCATACCAGCATACACACATACCTACCATATATATATACCAGGGTCGTCCCAAGTTGAACGTGTCCAATATATTTAGAAAATGTTTATTATTTATTGTAAATGATGTTTATGTAGTGTTAAATTTGACTCTATCTATTTTTCTATATAATTGACATTTCGGCGGATGCATCTTTTGTAGGTGATGTACTTTTTTATATGCCCGTTTCATACCTGCTTTTTGCCATGACGTTGAGGAAGCGTTGCATCTGGTTGACGTTGCAAACACCCTACATACCCTACGGACGTTTCTGACATCCATGCTCGACCCGCCATATGCTTCCGTTAAATGCCGATGTATTTACCGGTTCAAAAAAGGAATAATCGCACGGACTGTACAGTTGGCGGTAGCGGTAATCGGGAGTTCGATCCGAAGCAATAGCCAGGCAAAATCTGAGCGTGACAGAGCGGGACGCACAGGCACAGGCGCATGCACAAGGAACACAACAATGTCGTGACACCTGGAGACCCTATTTGGGATTACACAGGAAGCGTGTGGTGTAATGGTTAATGTTATGGGAAATAGACTCGTCGCTCCGAGTTCAAATCCTGGACGTGCTAATTGCATTTCACTTAGCACTAATACCCTTGGGAAAGCTATAAATCCTACTCTTCCTCCAGCTATGGGTAAATAGTAGGGCAGACTGGGCTCTTGAACCTTGGCTAGGCAACCGGTCTAGGAGAAGGAAAGCTCTGAATTCAAACCTGCTGAACTCCGCTTAAGAAATTGACCTTGTGTCACACCCTGCTCGTGTGGAGGGGTTGGTAAATATATATATTTGGGATTACATTCGTATATGTATTAATATCGATAATACAGTTTGCTATATTCATAAGTAAATTCTGCTCAATATGATTGATAGAGCTTATATATCTAAGCCAGGTTAGCAAAAACATGAGGTTGACGGTGCTCGGTAAATGGCATTTGCCTATGCAAATTTCAAACGTATTTTAATCCCGATTATCTTTAGATCTTTGCTACCCTAACGTATATATAGATTATTTACCAATGCTATTGGGTACACTTTACTTATAACTATAATAAATCTTATTCTCAATATGTGGAGACCTTACTTTTGGAATATATGTATATTATGGACTCTCTCGTCGATTTTACACACAATGAACACCACACACAGGGATTTGTTTATAGTGGTGAAGGCTTGTGTTGGACCATTCACACTTTTTGGCACAGTTGATAGGAAAGAATTGGTGCATCAAGGGTTGCCACAAACCCAATCAACGACCGACCTCAGGAATTTTGAATTCAGAGTTATCCCTCTCCAGACTGGTTACCTACTGAAGGCTGAAGAGCCAGTCTGCCCTACTATTAAACCCATAGCTGGAGGAAGAATATATGGATTCATACCTTTCCCAAGGGTATTAGCGCTATGTGAAATGCCAACAGCTTCGTCTAGGAATTGAACTCGAATCAACGAGTCCATTTTCCACGACTCTAACCACTAGCCCACGCGCTTCCATCATATTTATGATAAACCATCATCAGAACAATGCAAAATAAATTTTGTAAGGGAGAAAAATCAAAAATATTAAGTGTATGGTGAATATGTGAATATTGTTATTTGCCGTTATTTTTTATATGTGCGTTAATATACATTTTCCGTTTTTCACATGCAATGATCATGTCATCAGCTTTCGTATGTAAACGAACATATAAGAAATAACGGTAAATAACATTATATTCACATATTCACCATTTACTTAACATTTTTCATTTTTCTCCCTTACAAAATTTCTTTTGCATTGTCCTGATGATAGTTTATCATAAACTGAAATATT
>CM042159.1:65537975-65590475 GCA_023376005.1 Doryteuthis pealeii | reverse complement strand
GAACTGCTACGAACAATTATATGATTAAAGCAACTAAATCGTATGACGCCAATTACTTCTGTCCAAGGAAAGATGCAACCCAAGGGGACATACTACAAACGATGCCGAGGACTTGTTTACTAACTCACAAATAAACAATAGCTCAGCTATGTAAACATCTGTAAAATGGAACATACTTATATTTTTGCTTAACATTATTTGAGGGTGGATTAAGGTTTTCACATCACTCATCAGGAAAAATGATCCAAAATATTGGGCTGTATCAAAAGTATTTTCATCTTAGACGTTTATTATAAATCTTAACTAACACACCTGTATATATGTGCCAGTGTGTAATGGTCGTCGTCTCGGTGATACGAGTTCAAATCCTGGACGAGGCTGGTTGGAAAATATTACTTGGAAAAGGTATGCAGCCAAACATTCTCCTTCCATCTATAGGTAAATAGTAGGACACACTGAACCCTTTAAACATGTATGGCTATCAGTCAAAGAGAAGGGAAACTCTGAGTTCAAATCTGTTAAACTCTGCTTAAAAATTGACAATCTGTCACATCTTATATATTATTATATTAGATCACATCTTATGATAAATACACAGATACTGGCCACACACACACTCACAGAGTCATACACACACACACTAGAATATATATATATATATATATATATGATCTAAGTATTAATACTATTAACTTTTCTGTTAGAAGTTTCAAAGGTGGATATATACTGACAACGTTCTCGGTGATACTTAGAATATGCTGACTGTACTACCTTCAGGATTAAGACGACCCCGAGGCGTGTTGTCCTGGATATGTACTAAACTGGACCAGGTTATTTGTATTTTACTTGTAGGTCCACTCCGACCCGGTTATGTCGTACTTGTTTGATTCACAGGTATAGGTTAAATAGAACATCTTAAGAATTATTCGTATTCGATTGAACTCCAATCAATTAACAAATATTTAGATGTTAAGAATTTTTGGGTATTACTTTAAACTGTTTTTCAGATCTTCTGAAATTGATCGTAGAATTTCGGAAATGGAAGGAAATAAAGTAATCTACTGCCCAAAACTGGTTCAAATTTTGTGAATCCTCTATACAAATAAATCCCAGGCTTATAATAATTATATATCAAAATGAAACAAATTCCAACACCATTAACTGAAAACTTCCAGAAAATTTAGGATAATCCAAAATCAGTGTATTTAACGTTTCGTTTATATCAGATAAACAAATGAAGGAATACTTGAGATATTCTCAAAACATCATATGCGGATATTGACTGTAATTGTAAGAAGATCCTTATTCTACACACATGCTGTTTGACATTTCTAATCAGCTGTCTGCTATCAGCAATCAGCAATGTTAACATTTGACGATTTGAATTTTGAATGATAGTGGTTTTGAAAATAGCGTTTGTTGTTTACTGCAGACCTGTCTTTTTTCTTTTTACTGCTATCATCCTTCTCAAACGGCTATCTTTTCAATCTTTTATGAGAGGCTATGATAATATCATTCCCTGCTGCAGTTGTCATTTATTCATCAATTATTTTGATTAATTGATTACGATTATCCCTGATGATCCAATCTGGTGAAACTTAAATAGGTTATTTGTCTATATCTGCCCTTTACGATTATTGTCTTTCTCAAGTACATTAGTGCAAGATAAAAGCAAACAAACTCGTCCAGGATTTGATCTCGGATCACCGATTCCATTTTCTATGAGATAGCCGTTATGCTAAGCACGCCTTCGAACCGTCGACACAAAAATGAATTTCTTTGTAGGGAAAATACTAAATAAATACGTGGTGCATCGAGCAATATTAATAAATTTCAGAGTTCATATAAGAGGGACGAAAAGGTCTTACAAACTCGATTTATAATCATAACATTATTAAATAGTACAACGCTGTCATAATATATTTGAGAATTAACCCATATCAGAAACCCATATCATTGGAAAATATTAAAAACCCGCATGCCAAAAAAACACTTGTTTAGAACAGTAGTGGTGCTATTTAACACATAACTGGGAGGATGATGGACTTTTTATCTTTTCCAAAGGTATCAGCACGAAAGTGAACATTATATCATGAGTAGAGTTCGTACTCACTAAGATGTCACGTAAATCGCGTAAGCACGGCACGGCTCTCGCCCAGAGTATTTTGTATTAAACCTGAGAATAAAATATCCAAAAGAAAAGATCAATAAAGAAAATCAGAGTTAGTGTCCAAAGATAAACATTAAGAAATCATGTTTTGTCATTTTTCATCCAACTAAATAAAAAAAGTCGTCGGGTAGACCTAAAGTGGGCATCAGCCAGACAGCGAGTGAGTCTATCCTCTTTTCACAAGCGGTTGTTTTAGCGTATGAGGCGGTGCGCTACACCTACCACCAGTTCCTCACTTTACCAAACAGATCCCTGTGCTACTCATGCACTGAGTAGGTGAGGTCTGGGCCAGGAATCATGTGGTTCCCAGACAGAAGCTCAATCGACTGTACTAAACCGGCCTATTAACTATTTAACGCCAATGGAAGGAATATTGAATATTTGACAGAAACATGTATTACCTTATAATTCATTTAATTGCCTACTGGACAACTTGTCGGTGCATAAACGATTTGTTCGTGTAGGAACGTCCGACGAACGGGGCTAAGAATACGTTGAGAATATCCCTCCAAAATATGGTGTTTCATTGGTATGGCAATAAACTGCGCCTGATGGTGAGAATCCATTTTTATAGATCTGTAGAAATTGGGGTACCCTTTATTGCCATTACTCCCAGGTTTGCTGTAACCCGAAATGGTTGTTCAAGATAGCATCTTATCGATGGGTCAACCATGAATATTCAAAACGACTGAGTGAAAAAAACCCTCTTAAAAACTATGCAAAAATTTAAATGTGAATGTACAGCGAACGCAATTCCCTGGATCTAGGGATTGAATAACCATAGGACGGGTTGACATGTCGTTAAATCAATGAATCGATCAAATTTTAGTCGATTGCACAAACTGCAGTGAATCACCTTTCGACACAATCATGGTAGTCCTTTTTTCTAATTGTTTATGCGGTCAACTGTTTCATCGCTCCCTCTACGTAGCTTACACTTGTTAAACTCCAGATTCTTCTCATTTCGGTAATTTATTAATTATTTTAGATGGCGTTATTCTAGGCAGTTCTTAATAGAGATTCAGTTTATCTTTTTAGATATCCTCCACTTCGCCGTGTTCAGATTCTCTTATGTGTAATTTCTTTGGTTTGTTTTCTGAAATGTCCATTTAGTTAACTTTCTTCTCGATTTTATAATTGCCGTTTTCTCGTCTGTTTTTCTCTAAATTTTGTTCTCGATGCAGTAATTAGTTTATCTATGTGTCTTGAATCTTTTATACGATTTCCTTCGTTTATCGTGTCTTTGAATGTCCGCATTAACACAATCTTCAATGTTCGTGAGTTATCTTTATTATTTTACATATATAGTTGGTGCGTATGTTCCTTCTGTTTTTCTTTTATTCTTGTAAGCTTAGCATCCTTCGCAATACCAAATTCTATCCGAATTCTTACTTGAAGATAGTTTCTACTAGGGTTTCCAATTTCTTTTTTTGCAAAACTCTTGACATCTATCATGTACATGAGGTAGTTTATGTACCTTAATTAAACACTGAGATGCACTCTCAAGAAATCCAAGACTTATCAAAAGCAACTAGCCTGAGTATTTGTATACACTGTAATTTATCAACCAAATACAATGCAGTTAACTTTTAAGGAAATGTAACCTGGGGAAATATCACATCAAATAAACTTCCTACACATCTATAAGATTGATATGGGAGACGTGTTCATCCTTGGAAGGTGACATATCTGAGACAACACAAAGGAATGCTAGAATAAAGCTAGAAAGTAACGCTCTCATTTCACCTGATAAATAATGTTTTTTTTTCAGGAGTGTCATCACGTGACTCATCTTACAGAATAAAATTTACGAGCCAATTTTGAAATTTCTTCAAGGTTCCTTTCATGTATTTCATCTTCCGGTGTGCCTTTGATGCCTTATAATTTATTCCATGTAGTTCCTCATATCGATCAACCAGCATCTCTCTTTGTGTTCTTGGCTCTGTTCATAAGGTTTGCTCCATGCTTCTTTTGTTTTAGTCGCATTATATTTTGTCCAACTTTCACGTTTACATGTTAGAAAAAGATGTCTTTCTGTTTGTATTGTTGGACCATGTGTCGGTTTTCTTTTCCAGACCCAATATCTTTTGGTTTTGTTCTACTAAAGAATTTTATGCATTTCATTCTCTATGAGAAATTCTGATTTCTGCATATATTATTTGTCAGCTTATACAAATTTTAATCTCTTGCACAATTACTACTGGATCATATTTTCTACTGAGCTATAGCTACTTTTGGATTTCTTTCGTGACAGTTTGCTATATTTGCGTATAGTGTGATTAATTGATTCATCTCTACATAACCTACACATTCTATCATTGTATAATTATTTTCTTTGATATACATATTTACCTGCACAAGTAGGATGTGATATGTAATATGCAAACAGCCTCGTCCAGTATTTTGTGTCGCCGTGTCCGTTTCCTGTGACGGTAACCATTAACCATGTGCCGCCATATTATTTTCTATGATATAATTAGTCCGTATGTCATTATTTTGTGCAGCTATTAGAAGAATTCAATATCTCTTTTCCGTTTACCATTCTTAGCCCTGTCCAAGACATCTTATATGAGAATTCCTTAGTTTATCGTTTGAAGTTTCCATGCTGTTGTTTTTTCTAGCTTGTTGTAGGTAATTTTGTTGTTAATGTAATTTTATTCACTATTCATTGAAAACTGTTGTTTAGTGTTTAGTGTTAAGGCAAATGATCCGTACTTATTATTCTTTCAATTTCATCTTTTTATTTACTTTTAGTTATTTATTGTCTCTTCTGTTAATAATGTATTTCTATATTTTCTTCGTTCTTTCTTTTCCCTTTTCTCCTTTTTTAACTTCCTTCTTTATTTACCGTCTTTATATTCACACACTTTCGGCAGTTACTGTGAATATACTTCCCTTTATTCATTTTTCCATTCACTCATTTTACTTTCATATATTCAGAAGATGATACACTTTTTGAAGACATACCATTTTGTTTGAATTTTTGAGATGAGAGTTCCCAATTTGTATTATTTAAATTTTTCAGTGTTTCTTCCTGGTCTTTATTGTTATATACATAACGTTTCCGCCGATGTGTCCACCGGTTTTCTTCAGAGCATTAAGTTTATAACTTCCAAAAATTCACTCTGGCTTGAAATTCACATGGTGTACGGATATAAGGGTTGAATTAAACATTTCTAAGTGACAATCACCAGAATGTTGCTTGTTCAATTCTGATCACAGGCTAAAATGAAATAGAATACTTAACATAGCTTAACACTTGTACCTGGTAATGGAATAAGAACAATATACCCCAATAGATTAAATAAAACATTTGTTTCGAAATTTCGTGAAGGTTCCTAATTATGACATGAAGGCCCTTGAGTTTGATAAGAAGGTACCTGAGTTCGATCAAAATCACCGGTAAATTCCAGAGGGTACATTTGCCGAAACGTTGTGTATGCCAACAACAGTCCGAAATATCAAATAATACAAATTATAATTTAGTCTTCTCTTTTTTATTCTCTCTTTTTTATTCTCTTTTTCATTTATAATTTATTTTCTTTAAAATATGTTTAACATAAATCTTGCAAAAAAACAAAAAAACAATCGTTGTATATAAAATAAGGAAAACGGTTTTATCTTAAATGTACATGTTGCCCACTCGTTGAATATGTGGCCGGTAATTTATCATTCAAATAAATCATATAAAATTTGGCATATGAGCACCCTATCAATATAATAGTGTTAATTAACTTATATTTGAACATTACTTTGAATGTCAGGGTCAGTTGCTAAAATAGTTTATCCATTGTATTAAAAGGCCTAAAGATGTGAATGTTTACAGGTGAACATTACAATAAATGCCATGTTTTGACATGGAAATACAAAACACTATCTTTAACTCGCAAAACATATTGTATTAAAGCAAGCAGTGAATTAAAATCTACATTTTGCATCTGAAGTAATGACATGTTTCAAATATTGTTGTTTTGTTATGGTTAGGTGATAATCGTATCTCGAAGAGGCTCAATATCTGATTCTCTGCCTATTTATGTTGAGTAAATGTGTCGTACTAGCACACAGCCAAATGACGAGAGAGAAAATATTTCTATGGTTTTCTAAAAGAGCTTAATATTTCCTAACTGATCGGCGATGATGCCATTTGTGGGTCTTCCTCGTGGCTCATTTTAAATATCGTCATCTCCAGCTAAAAATGTTTGAAACTATCGATGTCTTGTTCCCTCGTCGGCAGCTAGATTTCAAAAATATAATACAGATATTTCTATTGGCTTCAGCTGTATTGTGTCATAATTCCATAGAAAATACTCCCAAGAACAATTTAAAGAATGCGCAGTAGATTTTGTTATTTCTATAAATAAAAAGTGGGTTTTGTGGGATGGAAAACATACTACATGAGATTTTGACGCCGAAAAAAAAAAAACCAAGAAAAAAAAAACGTGGTTTACATCACTGAATAATGGTATTGGAGACATTTAGAATAATTCCAATAAAATCCTTCAAGTTTTAAAATCAAATTGTAGGGAGACAAAAATAATTGTCTTCTCTTGGATTATGGGTATGGCTTCCCACGTCACGTATTCGTTGGCCACATAATGATTCAGCCCCTTAATACTCTCTCATTAATATCCTTTCTTCGAAGAGACAAGACTTATATGTTTCTGGTCCTCACTCAGTGAGCGAAAAAGACATAATTTTCAGCACTGTTCGGGGTACAGAACAGAGACAATTAGTCTCCAACTTTGGCATAGCATTTAGTGCAGCTTACTATGAAAACCATGTAAGATACAATAAGTCTTTTCTAACCCTTTCAGTTACCTCTGCATTACACTATATTTGTTCATGAAATATCTTACATGTTATGTTTATTAAATATTCGTATGTGAATTGTTCATACAAATTGCAACTTTATCCGGTTTAATCGAATAAAGTTGCTAATTAACATAAATAATAACTATACAGAATATTTTTCTCTAAAACTTTAAACTCTAAAATATAATATGAATTAAATAATTTAATAATTAAATAATTGAATAACAACATAAACTAATGTTTTGGATTTCGACCGGTGTAAAAAGAAAAGAAAAGTAGGTCTGATTAATCCAGAGTTTTAAAGAAAAAAGATGTATAAAAATAATCTTAATAAAAGATCTTATGTCATTCAAGGTCATGTAATTCTTCGTAAACTAGATAAAGTAATTAAAAAAAAAAAAAACGCTGCAAAAATATTTCCTTTGATATTCTATGAACCAAAATTCGAGCTTGTTTTACGTCAATAACATTGGACTATCAACATATTTATGTGTGTGTGGGTGTGTGGGTGGGTGTCTGTTTGTGTGTATGTGTGAGCCTATACTTTTTTCTCCCGGTGTAAACCCACTTCTGATACCCTCAATATTATTTCCTTCCCCACCCACCATCCAATTGTGCTCTTCGTGTTCATTATTGTTTGGAACCACTTGGGGTTTTTATAAAACTATATAAGAATCTATTAAAATAAACAATATTCTGACCTCATTATATAAAAAGCTGAGCACAATAGAAAAAGAAAAAAAGAAAAAAAACAAATGCAAAAGAAATAGCAACGATTTTTCGGATAAATTAACAAATAAAAAATGAATTCTCCCTATTTATAGAAAGAAAACTTTAAACAGAGTAACTTTAATATAAATAGAATAATTGATAATAAAAAGAAAGAAATATCAATTTGAATGGTAAGAATTACTAAGAGAAACAGTAAAACTGTGACGTTTAGTGATGAACACACAAAGCAACGAAAAAATGAATATATATATATATATATATATATATATATATATATATATATATATATATATATATATATATATATATATATATAAATGCTCCTCATTCCCCTGGAGTTAAGCACTCTGGGGAGATTTCGCTGATGACCGCCAACTAAAGCGTAAAGGTAACGCTCTCATATATAAAGGATGGAGCACTCTATGACGGCCTTTACATACATACAGAGGTGTGTATTAAAACAGTTAAAAACCCCTTCAAATTCTGTGGGTGACTAGCGGTTAAGATGTTTGACTGACACTGAACCGATCGGATTTCAATCCCGGCTGTAAGTAACATACACATGTCTAGCCACACTGAAGAGACTTGATAAGTCGAAACACGTGTCTGTATATATATATATATATATATATATATATATATATATATATATATAAGCAAAATGGATTTCAAAACCTTTTCGTATAAATCAATTAATAAAAACTTAGATAATTCCGTATTTATGGAAAAAATTCTGAAAAAGAGTAATCAAAATATAGAATTTCGGCAAATGTAGGGTGGAGGCCATAGACAGAAATAGCATTAAAATAATTGATGATAAATAGAAAAAGACGTTCTTAGAATGTGAAAAATCTCTAAGTTTCACGCCTATTTGCATTGAAACGTTTTCGGCAACTTTACATAATTGACATACAAAATTAATAAGAATTAAAAACTCATTTAGAAATAAAACATGATTATTCATATCAATGACATCCCTCAGCCTCTTCACCGAGTCATCGTTTGGCGTAGAATTTATGAAGATATAGTTTAACCAACACAAAACAAGATATTAGTATTTATTTACCTTTTTATCAACTCGGATGGATGTTTAAATTAGTAAATCACCAATTTCTAAATTAGTTAATATTAGATAAGATAGAGAGGTCTTAGGAAATAAGATAAGTTTTTAAAAACTCACTGATAGATAGTTAGAATATAACACAAACAAAGGTAATATATAACTGAAAAAATGAAGGTAAGACATCACTGAATTTAAAAAAAAGACAAAAAAAAGTTATTTCACTTATATAAACACAAAAATAACCTACTATAAGTAGAGTTATATATGAAAGACTACATTTTTTTCAATCAACAACAATAAAATTCTCAAATTTGATTCACAAAACTTTTTCGCAAAAATATAACTAAATTAATCGAAATATTTAGTATTAAAAAAACACTTCAAGTTAAAAGTTATATCTAAATAAAATTAGAATACTCGGTATAATAGCAAAAAGCAAATAAACGTAAATATAAGCGAAAAAAAAAAAGAAAAAAAATGTTAATTTCACTTTGATAAACAAAAACAATAAGCTTTGTTTTTAATCAAGAAATATAAAATAAGCGTAACTGTATTTTGTTTTGTTTTTTTCTTCTCAAATTTGAATAATAAAACTTTTTGCAAAAAATGTAACTAAAATTATCTAAATAGTTTTGTATAATAAAACGCAATAAAATGTCAAGTTTGAAAAGAAATATATATATATCGACACCAACTGTTAATTAAAAAATGTACGAATTTTAAATATTTTTTCTATTAAAAACACACAACATCTTTTTGTATTAAAAAACACGCAATATATTTTTTTTACAAAAAGCAGGCAATAAGATTAATAAAAAAGTAACTGAAAAGATTTAGGTATATTAATTGATAAAAAAACAGTTTATTAGAATGCTAAACCTCACTAAGAGTTATTAAGTGAAAAAAAAAGTATATCGAGGTCCACTGTCAATTGGAAAATGTACAAATATTTAAAAAAACTAGACTAATCTAAATAATATTGTGTATAAAAAACAAAAGAAATAATGAAATGTCTTATAGGGTAACTAAAAAGATGTAAATCAATAGATAATAGATAAATATACAAACAATATATTAGAATGCTAAAAATCCCTAAGAGTCATTACGATTCCCACGTATTTTAATTGAGGATTTGTAGGAAAGTTTAAATAACTGTCTGGAAAAAAAAAATTTAAAGACAAATAATAAAAAAATCACTGTAAGAAAGCAGCAAAATGTTTGAATATTCACAAAATAAAAAAATCTATAGAAGTATCTTAATTTAATTGGTATCTATTTATTAATAAAAAGGGAAATTTTACCTATTTAAACAGGAAACAATTGAATAATTGTAGATTTATATAACAAATTAATATACTTTTCTTTAATAAAAATTAATAAAATAAGATTTAATGCGATTCAACAATAAATGGAAATTTAAAAGTTGAATATAACAAAAATGAAATAATATATAACTAAAAAAAGAAATTACTGTTATATAAAAACAATAAGCTTTTATAAGTAGAGTTATATAAGAAAGACTAAAATTCGTTTTCAATCAACAACTATAAAGTCAGTGTAATTGTTGTTTAGTTTAGATTCTTCTCAAAATGTAACTAAAATAATTTAAATAACTTTGTATGAAAAATACAAGAAAACTTTAAGTTTTAAAAGGAATATGTATATACCAACTGTCAGTTAAAAAGATGTACTAATTTTCAATATATATTTATATTGAAACAAAACACACAGGCAATATATAATTGTATCAAAAGACACGCAATATATTTTTCTATATGAAAACACGCAATAAACTGTATAACAAAGTAGCTAAAAAGATTTAGATAAATAGATAACTGATAATGAATAAAAAAAACAAAACAATCTATCAAAATTTTAAAATTCACTAATTGTAAAAGAGTAAAAACAAATAATATAAATCAACGACAGTCGTCAATTAGAAAATGTACGAATATTTTGTATTAAAATTTTAGGTAATTTATGAGGAAGTGCGTCCCGGTCTCATGCCTCAAGAGTTGCTGCCCGGTGACTATTAAAATAACAACCCAGCTCAGTCTATTCAAAACTATCCATCTATCTATCTATCTCAATTTGTTCATATTTATCTATATTACTTTAAATACTAAGTTTTTTTTTATTCATGTTTGTTTAATGTTTTGTTTTTAGTTTAAATAAACAAGAATTACGACAAAAAAAGCGACCCCCCCAAAAAAAATACATTTACTTGTCGAAAATATCTATCTATCTATCTCCATTTGTTCGTATCTATCTATATTATTTTGTTTGTTTATCTATCTATCTATCTCAGTCTATTCAAAACTATATATCCATCTTCATATCTAAACAAGAATTACAACAAATTACGATAAATAAACAAGAATTACGACGAGCTGGGGTTGTTATTTTGATAGTCACCGGGTAGCGGTTTTTGAGGCGGGAGACCGGGACGCACTACCTTATAAATTACGAAATTTTAAAAATACAATAAAATGTCTTACAGAGTAACTACAAAGATTCAAATAAATAAATAATTGATAAATAGAAATCAAATATTAACAAAAACTTACTTTAAAATGAATCTTATTATCCGATATTATTTCAAAGAAAAAGATCTTAAATTACTAAATGCAAAAAATCGAAACTTGCAGTAGTTTATTTATTTAAAAAAATCAAGAGTTTTGAATATTTAAATAATTATAAAAGATTATCGCTTAAGATTTATTACGGCTCGTCTTAAGTTGAATGAGAATTTTACTAAAATTTATTTTATGTCAACAACTATAAAATTAGTGTAACTGTTAGCAAAACCTTTTTGTAAAAATGAAAGTAAAATAATCTAAAAATCAACACACAATAGAATGACTAACAAAGTAACTAAAATAATTTAAATGAAAAAATAATTGATAGTAAAAAGACAAACAATATATTCGAATGCTAAAACACATTAAAAGTTATTAAGGTTCCCGCCTATGTCCAGCCTATTTCAATTGAAACTTTGGAAGTTTAAGGAATTGACTGAAAAATTAAAAGCAAATTAAAAACAAATAAATATTTAAAAAAAGCTTACTGATGGAAGAAAAGAATTAAATTAGTCTTTCTTTAAAAAAATCGATGTAATGTACGAGTTGAAATGTTTCAGGAGAAAATCTCAAGAGAAAATTCTCAGAGCGCGACACAGCAAGTCTTGTTAGTTCAAGAAAACCAGCAAAATGTCGACGTTTTTTTTGTGACGGACGCGTTTTCACAGCAACGAAATGCGACGTTCCAACCGTCGGTTTCAGCATGCGCCAATATTATTCGAAAGCGTGTTTACAAAAGAACGTTTGGTACAAATATCATTAGAATCGCATTTTACGTATAAATTGCATTAGATTACGGAAACTCCCGAAGTAGCCGAATCCTAACCCTAACTCTAACAATTACTAACACTAATCCTAGAACTAAACATACACCTAACCCTAACCCTCATCCAAATCCTAGCGTCACAAAAGTTTCAGATATTTCCATGAAATATAATGCTTTTTATACGTAATGATATCATTTCTTGTGTGCAATTCTGCAATAGTACTGAATTTTAATTTAATCATTATTATTATAGACTTTTTCGGGAAATACAACTAAATTATTCAAAATATTTTTTAATTAAAACACAAACAGAATAAAACATCTAACGTAACATTAATCTTTACTAGTTTTTTGTTTCATTTTTTATATTCTTGTTAATTTTATCACTACAATTCACTCGATTAAACAAAAACTCATTACCAAGTGCGTGATTCCATTACTGAAGAAAGGCGGCAGGAATGTTTGGGGGGGGGGGCTTAGACGTCTTAAGTCAGCTTAACAGAGAGGGAAAGATTTTGGCCCGGGTTCTTAGCGCACCGACTGGACCGAACTACGCTGCTAATGGAAAACAACTTGCCTCTCTTACACACAATTCTTGTTACTAATGCAGAATGGTTAGTGTTAAGGCTAGGGTTAGGCTATTTCGGAAGTTTCCATAATCTAATGCTATTTATACACAAAATGCGATTCTAATGATATTATCTCTTGCGCGCTATTATGCATTTGTACCTGATTCTAAACTGTGTAAAAGACGATGATGACACAGCGCTGGTCGATTTGGATTAGTCCAGAGCATTTGACAGGGTGGACCACCGGTTCTTAGCTACTCTTTTGGAGACCACCGGATTCTAATCGGAAATCCCCAGATCGATCAGCATCCTGTACCGTGGAATGGGAAACGTTCGGAATCATTTCCGATTTTACGTTCTCGCTTTGAAGCCCCTGTTCCACAGGTTTAGGGATATGAACACTTTTCCGGTCCTCCGCAGAATCGTCGTTCCTGGCCCTGTAAGAGTCAAGGTATCCGTGTGCACCGATTATATCACCGCCTTTGTGTCCAGAATCGACATGTTATCAACTGAATACAGAGACAAAGATCAATTGCGAAAAGAGCGAAGGTTGGGATCTTGGAGAGAAGCCTTTTCTGTGACAGGTCCATTCCGCTGGAAGGCTGGTCAAATAATGATTCTAGGGAGTATGGTTCGTGCAAGACCTTCAGTTGGGGAAGAATTGGTCGGAAATACGGAGAAAGGTGGAAGCGTTCGACCAAGTGAGATGTCGAAGGCGATTGTCCTTAAAGGGCAGGGCAGAAGCTTGCGCCACGAATATTTCCCCTGATCCTTTACCAGTTGTCTGTACTTCCTTTGTCAGCGACTCGGTCATTGTCGCTCGAACGTCCCTTCTTTCGCTTCAGTTAAGTGTCCACAGAAGAGGTTGTAACCATAGGGTTGTAATGGAGGCTTCGCAAGTCAGATTTGCTAAAATGCTGGCACTGTTGAGCCGATGATGAACACAGGAAACAGAGTGGGCGCCGAAGATTAGGCCAGTGTTCCCTAAATTTTTGTGGTCCACTGAAGTTAAAGGCCTCATGAAAAAAAACTATTCCGGGCTGAGTGACCTTTCATGGCATCGAAAGGTATTATATCGGATAATAATAAAGGGTATCGCATCGGACCCCCGAAGAAAAAGACTCGTCTGGTCGTTGCAGGATCTGGGCGCCAGGTGCCAGTTTTCTGAACAAGTTCTTTCCTCGCCAGTGACTTGCTCAGAATGCCTTGCCCCTTGCAAAAGCAGCCCGCAAAGCGGGGTTGGCAAACATGCCCGATGTATTTACTATAAAATACACAATAAATTACTTAATTATGAAAATGCATTCTGTCGGGTTTGGTAAAAAAGGTCAGGTCGCTCTGATGAGACCTAAACGTCGAATTATCTCCAATGTATTTTCATAATAATGGAAATGCCTCAGTCGGTAGACCATTCGCCGAGGAAGAACAAGGTTCTGGGTTTGATACCGGCCCTCACCGACTCAGCGCATGCGTAACACATATTGGGTAATCTAATCCGTTGAAAGTAGGGAGTTGACGGTACGTGTGCCACTCGACGTCAGATGCAAAACATTTTCCCTGGTCAAGCGATAGACTACCTCACTAAGCCACTCCACTCCGACGACTTTACTTTTTACTATTAGTGTATCCATGGATGCACTAATGCATATTATCTCGACTTAGTGTTGCTTATAAAACAATAGACACTATTCTTGTATAGTTATGACAAATAACATTGTTATGATTCTGTTATAATTCATTCCCAATCGATTATTTTATAAGTTTAAATTATCACTTATTTTGTTGTTATTCAAATAAAACCAATTTCTGTCCAAAATTTGCAAGAAAAACCTGTTATATTTTAAATCTAAGTTGCGGCTGATAAAGGTAAGCTATTTTAGAATCTTTATTTATATATTATTAACATTTCATTTTTTTCTGTAATGTTATTTTCTAAAGTAGCGTTCTTAAAATACTAATCGAAGTTACTCATTAATTGAATTTATTAATTTCTTCCAGGCAACGGCGGAATGCCCTGCTAGTTATCGATAAACCTGCGGAAAATTTAATTCCAACAGTGACCTAGCCATATTTAAATGCGTTGTTAATAGAATGACGTTATCAATAATCGTTAATCAGACAATTCCCATGCAAAATACTAATAATAATTTACATCTGCGCCTAAATGACCACAACATAGATAAAATGCACTTTGAATTAACGTTAACAATTCTATGGAAAAATATTTATTCCAGGTGCACAAAAAATCTCATTGAATCTTTAATTGAAAACCTTAAATTAAAAGGGATAGGACAGTATGATAGGATGCCAAAATAAACATGCGCCTGTCATATAAAATTGCGGGAAAAATTACGAATGGAACACTAACAACATCTGCTTTTTCTATTTACACACACACACACACACACACACACACACACACACACACACACACACACACACACACATATATATATATATATATATATATATATATATATATAATCCCTTTCTTTCTTATCCTCTACACTGATGTAGCGATGCACAAGAATATCTGTACGTATAATAAAACGAGTCGGAATCTGAATCCTGGTTAATATTTATGTGAGTATGTACACACACCTACACATAGACACTCATGACAATAGACACATGTCTCTATTTATAAATTTGTACATTTTCACTTGCATACGTAATAACCACAGTAATGTTGGCATATATCACCTGTTCTCCAAGTGTGTTCTTGGTAGAAAAATTGATATTCAAACAATGAAAGTCCCCACTTATCACAGAGTTAATTTCTTCTTTTTTTTATCCAATCCCCAATCGTATCTGAATGTTTAAAAAAGAAGTTCTTTGTTTCTACTGCATGATTTTGATTTCCCATCAGACTTTGTGTGTCTCTTTTTTTAAAAAAAGAAGAATTTGAAGAATTCTTTTGAATCTTATGATAAAAAACGAAACCGAAACGAAAGATACAATAGACGAACGTTGAATATTTTTTTAACTCAAAATATTTGGACAGTAAATCATGACATCCTTTAAAATGTTCCGTTAAGTACATTCATATTTGAAGCAAAACAACAAAAACAAAAAATTAAACAACAAACAAATAAACATACGTTCAAACGAAATGAAATGCATACTTATTTTCCTGTCCTTAAAAAATAGGACATTGTTTTTTTTTGTAATCTGTGGTATATATATATATATATATATATATATATATATATATATATGGCGGTTGTAAAAGCATACATCCTAAAGTATGTATCAATTAATTGTTCACCCTGACTGACATTCACCGACGGCCGTACGTGTATATTATATATATATATATATATATATATATATATATATATATATATATATATATATATATATATATATATATATATATATATATATATATATATGGCGGTTGTAAAAGCATACATCCTAAAGTATGTATCAATTAATTGTTCATCCCTGACTGACATTCACCGACGGCCGTACGGTTAAAGAGCTTGGTAGACGAAAATTCTATCGGGTTTCGCTCCCGGCTATAGGTAGCTGGTAAAAAAAAGTCGAGTTGCACTGATGAGACCTAAACGTCGAATCACGTGTCTGTGGATGACTGATATATATATATATATATATATTGGTAGCATCTTTTCAATTATACATGTTTGAGAGCGAAAGATATTTCATGTCTGATGAGTTTCCGATCTTTTTTAATGTCTGGATGGAATTGGTGAATGAATGGACCGAAGGTTTAATCATGTTTGTTTAAAAACAACCATGAAAACATCTCACCACTTACGATGACACTAGGTAGTGCCGAAAGTACTCGTGATAGAACCTTCAGGGAATTCATTCAGCAATTCTAACCAGACATAAAAAGCTCGTCAGACAATTGGAAAAAAGATTGTTGCAGATCCAACAAGAGAAAAGTGAATATTTTATAAATAATTAGGTCCGCCAAATGGTTTCAAACATTATATATCGCGCGACACGTGTTTAAATATATATATATATATATATATATATATATATATATATATATATATATATATTGTGTCTGTGGAGTCTACGTATGAAACTTTGTCGGTGTATTTTTCGAGTTAATTTATATGTGCATATACATATGTATTATATATATGTGGATTATGTATGTATCTGTATTATATATTTATGGGAAAATAATTTTGGTTCTTTATAAGCATGAAATAAATTGATGAAATATATGAAGATTAGAGACTAGATGTTGAATATTGTGTTCTAAATCTTATTGATTTACCAATATTACGAAAAGCGTACGCTCTCTTTATCAAGTGTTTCTTATAGAATGATTGTGGTCCTTTGGGGGTTAGGTCGTGTGTAATAATCCGAATAGAAAATAACACATCCCTATATCTATATCCCTATACCCCAAACACCATGACAACCACATCCCTAGACTTCAACAGCAACTTGCCTCTCAATCTACAAAATCAATAATATACGGTCCTTGCATACGATAAGACTCATCTGCTCGGATCCCCAACAATACCCTCACCACACCACCAAATTAATAAAAAATTCCTAAAGACCTACTACCCCATAAAACTCATCAAACAGCCATAAATAAAGCATCATCATAACAAAAATAACCCAAAGATCGAACCCCTATGGTATTCCACCATGGTTAACACATACACAAACTCACAAAAACACTAAAAAAAAAAAGAGTAACAAATCCTACAATCCAATCCCAAAATAAAATCCATCTTCTAAAACCTACCATTAATGCCTAACGTCATCCACCCAACCTACACAGCATCCTCACTGTATAAAAAAACCTAGATAACCACACACAAATAGCAACCAAAGGTGTGACAAGCCAAGATGCCAAGTATGCGCACGGATGAATATAGATTCCTCAATCATAAAACCACACACTAACATAAAGATCCATCCCCAATACTATACTATATCTACTGCAGGAAATGCAAAAACAGTGGATATGTAGGGGAAACACAAACACCCGTCAGGTTCCGATTAAACAACCATTAATCTATAATCAAACAAAAATCTGAACTGCGTCACATTGCACAATACTTTACCAAACCAATGCGCAACCTTGAAAACCTGAAGTACTTTTTAATTGACCCCGATTTTCTATCCACACAAACACGCAAACATACCGAAATCAAATGGGTTACACGCACATATACACACGGATTAAACACAAATTTAGGATTTCTCAACTCTTATAAATATTTCTCCACCACTAATACGACTAGAAAAGCAGAGGCCACGAGGAGCGACCAACACGGACAGTGATCACAGCCAAAGAGAAATGTATAAGCATGCCGACACATAAAACACAGACAAGCATCCGCACAATACAAACAAAAAAGAAAGGATGTCACTAAAAGCAATAGCCCTCATACCACCCAATGTGGCCACAATAGATGATACCATTAACACCAATAAAGAGTATATATAGATGCAATAAAGACCAGATTAGTCAGTCTATCCGTTCCGAAGGGGTATAAACATACCGAAAATTTAACTAAATAAAACGAAATTTAACGTTCAAACACTGAGTTTCTTATATATTACACCTAATGCTTCATACTAAATCCCAAACAATAGATATATATAATATATATATATATATATATATATATATATATATATATATATATATATATATATATATATGGGAGAATATGTGTTTAATTGAAGTCCTACCTAATTTTGAAAATTAATTAATTAATAATTAGTTAATTAAGCGGGCATTAACTAATTATTAATTAATTAATTTTCAAAATTAGGTACAACTTCAATTAAGCACATATTCTCCCAAAATTGTCGGCTAAAAACCATATCAAAACACATCGTTTGTTTATTTACTTCTCATATATATATATATATATATATATATATATATATATATATATATATATATATATATATATATATATATAGAGAGAGAGAGAGAGAGAGAGAGAGAGAGAGAGAGAGAGTAATATATAGCGATTTACGCGTGCTGTTGGCCAGTGGTGTTTTCAGTACCCACTGGATTTCTCATACTTCTGGCCTTGTAAAATGACTATCAATCGTGAATGGTCTCGTTTTTATGCACTGAAAATCGAAATCAAACCATTTGTTTGTTTTTGTTAAATATTTTTAATCATATTTAAAAAGTGTAATCATACTTAAAACATGTTTTTAATCATATTAAAAAAAATATTTTAGAATAAACAAGATTCTTCGAATTCATAAGAAAAGACCACATGCCAATCAGAATATTTGAATGCTATTTTAGACTTGTTGTTGATCTCATATTTCTCTTCTGTTATTTCCTCCTGTTTTAAACCGCCATCCTGTTCTTGTTGTTTCTCTCAAAAGACTCGGTTGGGAATACTGACAGAAATCCATTCAAGCTGATTTTTTTTTTCTGAATTGATATTAGCTAAACACTTGAGAATGAGACTTAATTCAACGTGAACATTCGATTTACAAGTGCTTGTAGATATTTTCAAAAATGGATAGTGTGAGGTGTGTTCACGTGTTGAGATCTTAATTTCCGAGACGTTGACACGAAAAAATGTAACTTGCTTGGGCATTAGTACACATTTCAATAAAACTATATATATATATATATATATATATATATATATATATATATATATATATATATATATATATATATATATATTATACCACGAGTAGGATGGGAGGTTTAAAAAAGTCAAAAGGTTTTTCAAAAGTGTCCATCTTCTAAACTGGTTACCTAAACTAGGTTAAACATTCCAGTATGATCTACTATTTAACCAAATCATTTACCAAGGTTATTAGCCCTATGTGTAATGCAAACACCATCGTCCAGGATTTGAAATCATCTCGTCGTGTTCATTTTCTACGACGGTAACCCATACACAAGGCACCTCCATAAAAAGCATATAACTGATTATCACATCAAATTCTGTTCAGACTCTAATGTCACGCTGCTACTTAGAAAATCAAGTACTGTTGATAATGTATGTACTTGTTACTAAACGAAACATTTTTGAATATTCAATAAGATGTAATGAACTGAACATAATCAATGTGGGTTAAAATGTTTAAAAGGATCAACTGAATTGTAAACTACTTTGAAGTTTAAAATTAATGGAAGTTTGAACGTTGACTCCACACGAAGGTTTTTTTGCTTTCGATTTGCTTTCATTTTTACTTTAGCCACAAATTGTACTTTCAAATGAATTTTTTGTCATTTTTTATTTTCTTGTATTTTCCTTTTTTTTTTCTTTACTTTGCCATCTTTATTAAAAGAATAAACTTTTTCTTTTTTGTTTAATTCAATTCATTACCAGTTTTTTATTTTATATTTTTTTCTGTTATATTTTATTCCACTTATTTGAATTTTTGTTAATTCTCTTTTGATCCAATTTTTTAGGCTTCATTTCTTATCATCAATTATAAATTGAATTCTCACCTTATATATGATCATTCGGCTTATAAATATGGAAATTGGACTCGAATTTTAAATTCTCCGAAATGATTCGAACAGCGGTGCAATCAGAAAATATGTAGAATTAAGAAAAAGTTCGCAATATTAATTTAATATTAATACAAATTATTTTTAATGAATTATC
The DNA here is from genome assembly GCA_023376005.1 of Doryteuthis pealeii. NCBI lineage: Eukaryota > Metazoa > Mollusca > Cephalopoda > Myopsida > Loliginidae > Doryteuthis > Doryteuthis pealeii. Next base: position 65,570,180 of record CM042159.1, on the reverse strand, counting down.
CAAAGTCTATTGTTTCAGTGTTATTGTTTTTATAAAATCAAACCATACTTTTAACTATCGGAAAACAGATACATCAAAACAGAAAAATATTATTCAATGGAAAAATTTCAATGTTAGAAAATTGTTTTGTGAAAGTTTAAGATGAAGAATTTTAATTAAATCTTGTTTTTCAAGAAATCGTTAGAATAACTTTGGTCATTTCCTATGCTGAATATCATTTGACACAAGGTCAAAATTATGGGACATCAAGTGAGAATCGAGCTCATTAATTATAGTTTGCTAGCGTTACTAGCTAACTATTACACTACTTGAATTTTCACCCCAAACTAAACGTAGATCACATTTGTCACAAACTACCGATTAGGAACACCTAGAGAGGATCGAAATTATCCTATTCTAAGTTATTCGCAAGTAGCTGACTAACCATTACGACACGTCATGTTAGTCAATGAATGTTGTTAATGCAGCATTTTCATACACATTTTCTAGGGTTCCTGCATAAATGATTTATAATGTTCTTCCTAGTAGATGGTAGTATGAGATACGTGCTCACTTTATATATGCTATTAACCCCGTTTGGTTTAAGGGGAAAATGGAAAGTCGAGATTATGTTTATCACTTTTCTTCTTGTTTTTTTTTCTGCCCGAAGACAAGATCACACCTGATTAACATAAACAGATAATATATAAAAATCCTATTCAAATTCCTGAGTAAATATTTTCGTCTATTTTCAGGATGATTTCTTCTAATTTTTACTCAATTTGACATCTATTCGTGGTCAAATGTTCAACAACCCTTTTCTTTGCTTTTTACCATCTTGATATTTAGCTTATTCTAAGATGGATCTGGTCGTCTTTTCTCTATCTGTGCATCTGGGCTGGTTCTATCTGTTCTCCTCGCCAGCTTTCATGACTTCTCGTGTATTCTTTATCTCTATGTCCGTAGTTGTTCTTTTTGACGAACACAAAGATTTGGATTTTTTTTCATATCTTTATTTATCCCAACATAACCATCACGCTTGCGAGAAATAGCCATCTTTGGGACGTGTCCAACTTATCGAAAAACAAGGTAAAACTCCCTTTTCTAAGTCTACTTCCGGTTCTCACGAATCACTTCGGTCAATCAAAGACCAGATACAAGGCCAGGGAAAAGCCAAGCCTTGTAAATCTACTTTACAGTTTTTCCATGACCAATATTAACACTATCTTTAATTTCTACACTACTACACATAATTTATAGGTGACCTATTGGTTATCTAACAGTAATGTATTTATCTAACCTCTCTTTTTGAGCAGGAAACGACTCAATGTTAATTTTTACGAGTAGTTTAACATGTTTGAATTCAGAGTTTTCCTTCCCATCGACCATTTGCTATACCAAGATTAAAGTGCCCAGTCTGTCCTAATATTTACTCATAGCTGGAAGGAGAAAAGGGTATTAACACTATGTGAAATGGATCATCCCAGGTAAGGAATTGAACTCGGTTCGCTGCGACCATTTCGTACAACAATAACTATTACACCACAAACACTTTTATCGTGGAATAATAGTTTAATTAGAAAGTTCGATTCGCACTTAAAGGAGACATGAGTTCGATCCTCAGCTTTCGCCCCAAATATAAATAACATTTTCTTTACTGATTTTAATACCTTCTTTCAACAGATACATACTGCGGTCTTCCAGTAATATTTAAAACTACGTGGTGATATATTTTTATTAATCGATACATTTTTGAGCCTTTATCTTTATCTTTCTTGTTTTCAGCTCAACGATCCGGTCGATACGTTTTTCGACCTTCCTGTATTGTATGAAATAATTAGTAGACGTATGACATTGTTTAAAAGATTATTGTCTTCACCTTTATTTTAAATACATTGCTTTGGCTCATTTATTCTTTGACAGTTCAGTATTGTCAGAAGTTCTGAGATGAATTATTATAAATACCCTGTAGTAAAAGTAAGATGCGTGACGTAGCATTTATCCTCTTGAAATAATGGGCTAAGCGAGCCGAATTCAAATTCAAATTCTAGACAAAAGATCTTTGCATTTCACTTCGTGCTAATGGCCTTTGACTCCATCCCTTCTTCCACAGCAATGAGGAGTGAGGTAGTTGGCTCTTTAGACTTCGTACCTCACCAGGTATAGGAGAAAGAAGATTCTGAATTCAAATCAGCATTACTCTGAGGAGAGATTAATCTTGTCGCACTCTACCCATGTTGCAAAGAAGCAAGAAATTAACATCCTATAGATGTTCTTTAACTTTACCGCCCTGTAATATGGGGCTGTAGAATACGCCGACTGCACATCTGCAGAGAAGTTAAACCTCCACTTCAATGGGACCATCTGTTGGGTGTAGGTGGCGACCCGTAATACAAAAGATAGGATTGTGCTGACTAAGTGGTCTGTGATACGGGTATAAGTGGTTCCGTTACACGCAATACCCATTTCGACCTTTACTTGGTTAGACGAGCGATCACATTGGCCCGACCCGATCAGTCGGCTTGTCATAACAAGCCCCAGCGATTATATGACTTTATTGAGAGCGATTGTCCTGACTCTATTCTTTAAATTGTGTTTATAGCAAACACCCAGATCTTTTTATCATATAGGTGCTGGGAGGTTGTGCCTGAGGGTCAACCACCACTATTTATTAATACAGATGAAGCCAAGTAAAATTATTTCTACTAATTTATTAATACACATGAACTTATTGAAACCAAGATTTTGCATTAAATAACCCACAGTGTCATTAAACCTAACCAACCAACCAGCCACCCAACCAATTAATCAATCTTTACCTTTTGTTGTTTTAACTTAGCGTTCTAATCAACATATTGTGTTGCTTTAGTTGAAAGAGTAACTCATCCACCATTTATCATATATATTTACCAACCCCCTCCGAATGAGCAGGATGTGACACAAGATCAATTTTTTAAGCGGAGTTTAATTAATAGTTTTCCATCCTAGAATGGTTACCTATCCATGGTTAAAGAGCCAAAAATACCCTGCTATATACCCATAACTGGAGGGAGAATTGAATTCATACCTTTCCCAAGGGTATTAGCGTTATGTGAAATGCAAACAGCTTCGTCCAGGAATTGAACTCGAGTCGACATGTCCATTTCCAACGACTCTAACCATTACATCTCTTGCCTCCATAATTTATAATATGTTTTGTTCGCTTCTTTTTCTTCCGATTTTTAAAATTATTTACTCACCTCGAACATATAGAAATTATTCAGAATTCTTTTTTTTTTCGTTTGGAAATTAAGAATTAATGAAAGAAAAAGAAAAACAGATTTAGAAAATATTGACATTTGCAAATTTTCGGTTCAGCATATCCACGTAGAAATATATTACCTTCATGCTGTAGAATATATGATCCAAAATACGATGTAAACAACAAATACGAGGATAACTGTTACATATAAAGTTTCCATCAATTAGTTTTCCTTTTAGGAATAAAAAAAAAGTCTTGTTTACATTTGTTTATCATTATGTTTTTCAATGCTGCGAAAAGATCTTAGTTAATGAGTTTAATGGAAAAAAAACAAACGATAAACACTGTTTCTACAACCGTAATGATCATTTTATTGACAAATATAGGATGTAGTCTGTATTAAGTCTTCCTTTTAAATTTTACTTTATTTTTTAATTTTTTTTTTTTTTTTGTGATTAGTAAATAATCTTCGACACGTCGTTAGGTGCGTGTGGGGATAAACGAATTGTTTTATTTTATATTTAATCAATAGTTGAAACATGTTAATCTAAATTTTAGTAAACGTAAATGTATATATATATATTTGTGTTTAAATAGAATGTAAGTTTATATATTTTAAAATTAGTATTTAATCTTTAACACGTCGTAACGTGGGGGGGGGCAAAGCAAATTACAAAGCAAACATCACCATGTAAATAGAAAAAATTATAAGTAAAATAAAACAAAATAAAATTAAAAGTCACGGCCGTTTGATGCAATACGTACACAAGTGTAATTATGTAAAATAAAAAAAAAAAAAAAGAAAAAAAAAAAAAAGAAAAAAGAAAAAAAAAAAAAAAAAAAAAAAAAAAAAAAAAAAAAAAGAAAAAAAAAGGGGGGGCTCATAAAAAATAAAAAAGTGAACAAAAATGGTACTTAGATACAGAAAAATCATTAAAGTAATTCCTCTTTTAGCATGACTAAAGAAAATGTTTGACTTACCTCGTTACAAGCTTAGTATTCCGTACAAAAGAAAAGTGTTTTTGGCTACGTATCTCATTTAAATATGGAGTTCCGCGCGTCTGATTGGCTGGTTCTAACAACCAATCGGAAGCGCGGTGCTTTGTATTTGATTGGGATGAGGTCAACAACCGTCCAGTATAAAAAAAAAGATTTTCCCCATCATGTCTTTTTTTAGCGGTTAAGAAAAGGTGGTTGCACCAGAGTTAGATCGCCTCTGGTGGGGTCTGCAATGCGAGGGATGTATGATGTTGTAAGACCCGAAACATCCCAATGAACTTTGCATAAAAACATCACTGAAGACAACCACCGGCGCCCAAAAAGAAATGAGCGTATGTTTAAAGTATTTTTTTCTGAAGAAAAAACAGTGACGACCGGGAAAAGACCGATTGACTACCAGGAATAGACTGGTCGGACAAATTGGAAAAGACAATTGACGGTGAGGAGAGACCACAAAAGAAGCGCGGCGGGTTAGCAACCCGCCACGTGGATTCAATTATACCGCTATAGACAAATACATCATAAAATACCCCCAGGGGATCCCGAGAGGGGGGAGAATGAGATCCCCAACAGGACGGATATCTCGGAATCGACCCAGGCTTCTCAATCACGGACAACGGTCATATGCAATTGTGGAAAAAAATGTAAAAATATACGCGGCTTAAGAATACACCAGGCGCGCATGAAGTGTCAGGGGAAATAAGCAAGACGCAGCGCACAGGAATTTCTCCTGGTGAGACGCAGGAGGTGCAGGGCCGGGAAGCCCACCACAGCGCCCATACCCCCCAAGCTGAGGCTCAAGATCCGCCTGACACAATAAAAACACTGGGGAAAATAAAATGGCCAGCAGCCGTGGACATCAAGGCGTGGCAAGAGTTCGATAAAGACATTTGCGGAATCTTAGAAACAACTGCAAATGGTTCTGTGGACAAGCGGATTATAACAACATCCAAGATAATTTACAGCTATGCCGCAGAACGCTACGGATACGAGGAGAGGAAAAGTAGGGGGGCAGGCAGGGAAAATCGAAGAGAGGAAAAAATCAAACATTATAGGAAAGAACTGAAAGCTTTAACGAAGCAATTTAAGAAATCACAACCAGAGGAGAAAGTAGCTCTGCAGGAACTCCGTGACACCATCCGAGCAAGATTGAGGTCCATTCGTAAAGCAGAATGTCACAGGAGAAGACGGAAAGAAAGGGCGCGAAAGAGAATGGCTTTCATTAAAAATCCTTTTTTGTTCACAAAAAAATTATTGGGAGAAAATAGGAGTGGACATCTAGAGACCACTGCAGATGAAATAAATACATTCCTCCACGATACATTAAAAGACCCATATATACATCAGGAGTTGGGAGAAAACACCTCACTGATTGCGACTACTTCCCCGGTAAAGGACTTTGATTTGAAGGAACCAACCTGGAAGGAACTCCAAGAAGTTATAAAGTCAGCCAGGTCCGCCTCTGCCCCGGGACCAAACGGAGTCCCATACATAGTCTATAAACGTTGCCCAAAGCTACTGGGTAGGCTATGGAAATTAATAAAGATAATATGGAGAAGGGGTAAAATTGTAGAGCAATGGAAGCACTCTAAAGGCATCTGGATCCCTAAAGAGGAAGGGGCAAAGAAGATAAATCAATTTAGGTGCATATCCCTGTTAAACGTCGAAGGGAAAATCTTCTTCAGTTTACTGAACCGACGGTTAGCGGATTTTCTTTATAAAAACAAGTACATCGACACCTCAGTACAGAAAGGAGGAGTACCTGGGATGCCGGGGTGTATTGAACATACAGGAGTTATTACACAGCTGCTAAAAGAGACAAAAACAAACAAAGGTGACTTGGCTGTCTTATGGCTGGACCTAAAAAATGCCTACGGATCAATCCCCCATAGATTAGTTGAGAAAGCCCTTAAACACCATCATATTCCCAACAAAATTACCGAACTAATTGTCGACTACTATAACAACTTTCGGATAAGAACGATATCGGGAAATATTGCGTCGACATGGCATAAGCTGGAGAGGGGAATTATAACCGGATGTACCATCTCCGCGACACTTTTTGCCTTAGCTATGAATATGCTAATAAAAGCTGCAGAGGGAGAGTGTAGAGGCCCGATCACCAGATCTGGACTAAGACAACCCCCAATTCGTGCGTACATGGATGACATGACGATTACATCGACGTCTGTCATTGGCGCAAGATGGCTGCTAAAGGGAATTGAAAAGATCATAACATGGGCCAGGATGAGTTTCAACGCGACAAAATCACGTTCCTTAGTGTTAAAAAAAGGGAAACCATTGGAGGAGCGATTTAAGCTTTCTGGAGAATTCATCCCTACAATAAAGCAGAATCCCGTAAAATGTCTGGGGAAGCGTTTTGATAATTCCTTAAGAGACGCTGCGGCTATCAAGGAAACAAGAGAAGGTCTGGAAAGATGGTTGAATAAGGTAGATAAATCAGGCCTCCCGGGCCGTTTTAAAGCTTGGATATATCAGCATGCTATTCTGCCAAAAGTATTATGGCCATTAACCATCTACGAATTCACAGCCTTTAACGTAGAGCAGCTGGAAAAGAAAATCAATTCCAAACTGCGCAGATGGCTGGGTTTGCCAAAATGTCTGAGCAGTGCTGCGTTGTATGCAAATTCAAATGCATTGCAGCTCCCGTTTAAGAGCCTTGTGGAAGAGTATAAAGTCGCAAAAATCAGATCATCAATACAATACAAGTATTCCAAGGATCCCAAGGTTTGCGGTGCAAACGTTGAAATATACACAGGAAGAAAGTGGAAAGCGACTAAGGCCTTAAAAATAGCAGAAGAAAGACTACGTGAAAAGGCGCTATTGGGTGTAGTAGCAACTGGCCGAGCGGGATTGGGTTATTTCCCCTCCATCAGGGTGGATAAGGCGACTGGAAAAGAAAGACACCATCTTCTACAAGAGGAAATACGAACAGGTGAAGAAGAGAAGAGGACAGAGAAAATGATTGGGCTAAGACAACAGGGGGCATGGACCAAGTGGGAATCCATTGAAAATCGAAGAATAACATGGTCCGATGTGTGGAATAATAACGTAGCCATAAAATTTTTAATTCAGTCCGTGTATGACACCCTCCCGAGCCCTGCGAACCTCTTTGTGTGGAAAAAAACAGAAAACCCCCTATGTCAATTATGTGGAAGGATGGGATCTCTGAAACACATACTTAGTAGCTGCCAAACGGCGCTGGCAGACGGTCGCTACAGATGGCGCCATGATCAGATCCTAAAGATTATTGCCGAAGTAGTGGATACAGCCATCCATACAAATAAACTGATAGATGATAGAAAAGCAATAGAGTTTGTCAGGGCCGGAGTAAAAACAATAAAAAAAGAAAAGCCCAAACCGAACGATTTGTCACGAGCAGCTGATTGGGAGTTAAGGGCTGATTTGGGAACAAGGCTAATTTTCCCAATACACATCGTTCAAACAACATTGCGCCCAGACATAGTGTTATTTTCAAACAAGATCAAGAAAATAATAATGTGGGAGCTAACAGTTCCCTGGGAAGAACATGCGGAAGAGGCGCACGAAAGAAAAAAATTAAAATACGATGAATTGGTAGAGAGTTGTAGAAACAAAGGATGGAATGTAAAATACCTACCAATAGAAGTTGGCGCGAGGGGATTTGTGGCAAGATCTTTGTGTAAAGCTTTGAATGACATAGGGCTAAGCGGTGCAAATAAAAGAAAAGCAATTCAAAGCATAACAAAGACAGCGGAAAGAACAGCAAATTGGCTTTGGTTGAAAAGAGGAAGCCATTGGACCACCAAACAAAATACTAAATAATTTTATTTCTATCCCCTCATCGCGTAATTGAAAAATATTTAAAAAAAAAAAAAGTCTACCGGGATATATGATGTGCACAAATGCGCTAAAAGCTTTTGTTTTGTAAATGTAAAGTACTAAATTTTTCCAAACTGTATAGGAAGGAAGGAAGGGGAGGGAACGGTGGGAGATATATGAAGGGGAGAAGAAGGGAAAGGAAGAAAGAAAAAAAAAAAAGAAAACAAACAAATGGAAGGAAAGTTAATTTAAAAATTTTTTTTTTTTTTCGTTTTATTCTCTCATTATCGCTAGTAAAACTTCATTTTTTTTCGTATTTTAAGCGTGAGTTACACACCAATTATTTAATTGATCACCCGGAAAACTTGCATTTTTTTTTTTTTTTTTTTTTTTTTTTAAGCATAAAATTTCCCTTACTTTCGTATTTTAAACGTGAGGTACACACCATTTATTTTAATTTATCACCATTTAAAGATTAGCGTTTTTAATTTTTTTTTTTTTTTTTCTTTAAGCGTAAAATTTCCCGTACTTTTCGTATTTTAAACGTGAGTTACACTCGATTTATTTTAATTTATAACCATTTAAAGATTAGCGTTTTTAATTTTTTTTTTTTTTTTTTAGTGTAAAATTCTGCTTAGTTTCGTATTTTAAGCGCGAGTTGTTCTCCAGTTATTTTAAGCTTCACTTGTTATAAATAAGCGTTGTTTACTTTTAACGTCGTAATGGTATATAGAGTAAATTAATTTTAATCCTAATTGTTGTCTTACATTTGTTCCAAAAATTGTTTATATTTTCTTTCTCTTTTGCCATGACAAATAATGTTTTAAACGCAAAATTTCGTTGGTTTGATTTCGGTTATTTCGTCATCGTAATTTTTGTTTATTTTATTTTATTTTTATTTTTTTAATTCATATGGATTGATAATGTTTTAATTTGGAATTAAGTATTCTAAAAATTATCTAAAAATTTTTTTTTTTTAAGTCACCATCGATTGTTATCGAGTGGAGAGGGAAAAAATGCTTTAATTTTGCTTAATGCAGTTTCGTAAGGGTTTTTAGTGATTTTTAGTTTTCAGTTTGAAAGGGGGGTGACAATATTGGATTTTTTTTTTTTCCCTTTCTTTTTTTTCACTCGCTATTTCATTTCGTCACTTCATTTCGACTTAAAATAGCGGCTATAATTTTAAAAGGAGGGGGGATAAAGGGATTTAATGGATAAATAATTTCCTTCCAGACATATGAATATAGACAAATTGAAGCCGAACAGATAAATAAGATTAGTTTTAAATAGAATATTCTTTACTCTCAGTGGTAGATGGAATATGTAGTTTTAGTTATATTCTGTTAAACCTCGGTTAGTTATTTTTATTTTTTTTTTTTTTTTTTTTATAGGAGCGGATTCTATTAGCACATTTTATTGACAAATATAGGATGTAGTCTGTATTAAGTCTTCCTTTTAAATTTTACTTTATTTTTTAATTTTTTTTTTTTTGTGATTAGTAAATAATCTTCGACACGTCGTTAGGTGCGTGTGGGGATAAACGAATTGTTTTATTTTATATTTAATCAATAGTTGAAACATGTTAATCTAAATTTTAGTAAACGTAAATGTATATATATATATTTGTGTTTAAATAGAATGTAAGTTTATATATTTTAAAATTAGTATTTAATCTTTAACACGTCGTAACGTGGGGGGGGGGCAAAGCAAATTACAAAGCAAATATCACCATGTAAATAGAAAAATTATAAGTAAAATAAAACAAAATAAAATTAAAAGTCACGGCCGTTTGATGCAATACGTACACAAGTGTAATTATGTAAAATAAAAATAAAAAAAAAAAAAAAAAAAAAAAAAAAAAAAAAAAAAAAAAAAGAAAAAAAAAGGGGGCTCATAAATAAAAAAAAAGTGAACAAAAATGGTACTTAGATACAGAAAAATCATTAAAGTAATTCCTCTTTTAGCATGACTAAAGAAAATGTTTGACTTACCTCGTTACAAGCTTAGTATTCCGTACAAAAGAAAAGTGTTTTTGGCTACGTATCCCATTTAAATATGGAGTTCCGCGCGTCTGATTGGCTGGTTCTAACAACCAATCGGAAGCGCGGTGCTTTGTATTTGATTGGGATGAGGTCAACAACCGTCCAGTAAAAAAAAAGATTTTCCCCATCATGTCTTTTTTAGCGGTTAAGAAAAGGTGGTTGCACCAGAGTTAGATCGCCTCTGGTGGGGTCTGCAATGCGAGGGATGTATGATGTTGTAAGACCCGAAACATCCCAATGAACTTTGCATAAAAACATCACTGAAGACAACCACCGGCGCCCAAAAAGAAATGAGCGTATGTTTAAAGTAAAATACACATTCTTTTTTAATGAATTATCCAACATCTATCGATTTAGATATTTCTTTATGGAAACAAAGCATAATGCTAAATGAAATAATTATCGAAATACAGCAACATTAGAACTGCAAAATTATTATGTAAAGGATAAATTTAAAATCTAGAAAATTGTTTTTGAACGTTTAAGATGAAGAATTTTAACTATTTCGTATTTTCAAAAAAATTGCCAAGCCTCTTCGGGTCATTTCATGTGGAATTATGACATATGATGCTGTGTTTTCGATGGTCTCGAATTTCTCTGTTTTTCAATTATTCCAGTCTCCTCTCCAAACCCTTTGGGGACGGTTTCAAGTGCACCAACAATAATCGATATTACCATCCACATGTTCCACGTATTTTTCAGTTCTCTGGCAAAATCAAAGTATATTTCTATTTTTTTGTTTTCTTTCATTTTCACTCAATGGTCAGTCATGAGAGAAAAGTCCACTCGATGACAAGTTCTGGTGTTGATATTTCATTGGAATCTGAGTGACAACAAGTCTTCTCAAATCTTCAGGACTCTTCTGAGTATTCTAGCCGTTCTTAACAATACGGTTTTCTGGATCGGTTCCATTCTCCCTCTGGTTTTCAATTCCTCCTTTCTGTTTTCCAAACTCTTTGGGATAATTTTAGTCATTTAATAAGCGGAATATCGTTTGGCAAAAGGTCAGGATATTTGGGCTGCCAGTGATGATCGAACTTATTAACGATGGTTTTGTAGCCTACCTAGTTAATTATAACGCAACTCTAGTTTTCATCTCAAACTAAACGTATCTCACATTTGGCTCAAACTTATTAGTATGAATAACTTAGGAGGATCGAACTCAATGTCCTATAGTAATTAATTTGCAAGTAGCTGATTAACCATTACAACACATCAAGGCGTAAATGAATGTTGTTCATTGTTGTAGAGCAGTTAACACCCCTACAAGATGGACTGGCTCATAGCTTTATAAGAGTCGACGTAGCAATGATAAAATCGGGAAAAATATATTCGGACGAAATCACTGCGTTTGATTACAGATATTTGACCCTCCTCATTCTTGTACGCGTGTGTTGCGATTGTACTACTTCTTGTTTTATGTATAAGTATCTGTTAGCACCAGATACAAGTGCTGAATAAAATATATATCAATGAGACTATGTCACTGTGTATCGTATACCACCTCAACGATACAACATTCATACAATATTTTCGTAAACAGTCTTTAGCTTTATGCATTGAAATAGACCGCATCTTTCTAAATTTCTATCAGACGTTTTCTATAACAACGTTGCCTTGGGTTACTTGTAAAAATAACAGGGGATTACATTTTTGTTGTCTTCACTAGTCTATTTTCGTTGCTGTCTTTCAGATGAATTGTTGTTTTAATCATTGTTTGTGTACCTATCATTAGAACATACACCTTTCTCAGGATGCCTCCTCAGTCCCGTGTGTTGGCCGTTAAGGGATCCTCTTCAGATCATGACACTCGGATCTGTCATTTGAATCTCAAGTTATTTGCATTTATATTTGTCATATTTTTCATGGATAGTATAATGTAACAATACCAAACCCAGGAGTTGATTATTATCTGTGTAACGGTTGCATCATATCCACAAAAAAAATATATAACCCTAGCCATGCAATAAATTCATAAATGCTGAAGAATACATTATCCAATACATGATTTAAACAACAAGTAGGAATTGTTATTAATCAGTTTTCCTTTTATGAATTAAAAACATTTTGTTTAGAGTTTATTATTATGTTTCCCAATGCCGCGAAAAGATCTTAATCAGCGAGGCTAAAAAAAACCATAAAAATGTTATCTATAACTGTTTTGATTTTAATGCTACTTCAACCATTTTATGTGACATACGAGTAAGGCCGGTTAAAAAAAAAGAAGACTAAAGCATAGGGATCTAAACGAAAACAATAACAATGCTATATCAAATTATAACCACTGGATACATTCGCGGAAATTTCAGTAATATCAACAACAGAAATATCATCATTATTCTGATGCATACATTTCTGCCAATAAAAGTAGATCAGTTATAGTAACTTATTAGATATGAAACGTACCTGAATTAAATGTAATAATCTGCAAGGGTAATGTAATATATAATAAATCTGTTACCATTTTTATTATAGATTATTTTGTTGCTTATGTTTTTGTGATCCCCGACTACTAACTCTATTACATCTTTTAGATTTTATATTTGCAGAGGAGAAGTAATGAATGGGTAGTATTTATAACAAATGTCGAGTATCTTTTGCTCCTATTGAAATCTAAGCTCTCTCCTTTCGTTCCTGGTTCATTCAAATTGCAACGTTATGAGGGATGAAAGAACGAATGAATCTTTTAAGATTGCGTGACGGTCCTGCATACAAAGGGACTGATACTATAAATAATTAATCCGAGAACTTTATAGAAAACTGTGTTAGATCTTGGAATACATAGAAGCGAAAAAGCCGATCTTGAAAGAATAACGTTAGCATCCTTTTTTGTTGTTTCTGAAAAGAAACTAATAAAAAGTATTTTCGCCTGTGGAAGTAAATTTGGGAAAGAAAAAGAAAAAGATGTGGATTTTAATGGGAACCATCGTTAGAAGCAAATCATTTCCACAATTTGTTGTTTGTCTTTTAATCCACATCGGAAATACTGAGTGGGCACTTACAATTTTTAAAAGATGAGGGCATGATGTATAGGATATCGACTATAGATGTACCATTAATTCTTACAGATATTTAGAATGAGTACTTTTATTATAATCATTTTTCATTATAATACATTTCTCTTGTGTGCATTTCTATAATAAAATGAATAGCAATTGTGTTATTTACAGAATAGCCCTATTCAGTCCGTTAAAGTTGTGTTAACTCGTGGTCACTGATATTACCTTTCTTCCTTATTTTCAATTTATTTTTCCAAGATCACTAGCAAAACATTTATATTATAAGTACACTATACCTATTTTGTTAGTTACGCTTTTATTGTGTTAGTCTACCGGTTATTCTAAGGCTGTCAACAACAAATAAATGAATGAAAACATAGTTTAATTTTAAAGGTAAAAGAAAAAAGAATGACTAACAATATAGATGTATTTTCTAAATATAGATTAAAGTTTGAGAGAACTACTAGTCTGATGGAGAGTGAACAAAGATATTTCTATTTCTTGGATATGAATTCTTTTGGATATGAATTCTTTTGATATTGTCGTGGAGCTGGCCTGATGGTGTCTGTTAAATATAAACACCAAAAATATTGGACGCGACACTAGATTTCTCCATTCAAATAAATACTCTCCCACTCTGAACTCCATGTATAGAAGCAGGCGTATTTTACAAACCCAACACTTTTATTAATTCCTGACCATTGAATATCCCTTTTCCTCATTTCCAAAGATCTTTAGCAATCCAATTACATGCGGTTCATTCCTCTTGGATTTTCTCTTTTTTCTGAATATTTCAAATTCAGATTTTTTTCTTTCCTATTTTCTATTTTAATTTCTTTCTTTATAATTTTTTATCTCTTTCCCGCCTCTTCCTTTTTATCTTATTTTTTCATTTGACATTTGTTTTTGTTTCTTACTAATGTTAACTGAATATGGCACAAAGGTCAGAGGTTGCTTATAGTACCTTCTGCTCCTATGTGGTCACCTACTTAAGAACTGAACAGAATTATCGCTGGCGGGAACCAGTGCTTTAAGCGTGACTTGACCGTAAGCTATTTCTTGACCCTTTCCTAATTCATAACGAAATGCTTTGTTTTAAGCTCTCTCTTTCTCTCTTCTCCCCTCTCTCTCTCCCATCTCTCTCTCTCTCTCTCTCTCTCTCTCTCTCTCTATCTATCTATCTATCTCTAATACACACACAAAATACATTTATTAAAGTATGTAAAAGTTGCTACATGATAATCATAATAGAATTTCAAAGAAAGAATATTAGGAATCAAAATATCGTGTGCCGTTAACCCTTGCTACTTTTCTCAGTAAACTTCCTAATGTTTGCCATGTTTCATGAATTTTCGCCTGAAACCTGACTTTCATTTCATATTCTTGCTTTGAACGTAACGCCAAACGTCATGTCAATTATTGTAGCAATATTTCAAAACATGTAAGGACCGCTTACAATGACAATCACGTTTCACACACTAACTCTGCTTTGAGCGTAAACATGAAAATGACAATCCAACTAAGCATTTTGTAATTAAAAATTGAAAATTGCAACTTGAGCTGTCAAGATGCGAGAATTGGACAACTTCTTTTATTTTCTTCCTTTCTTTTCTATTATTCATTTCTCCACAATGTATATCTTCAAACACATCTTTTTAGTAAAAGAAATAAAAATGTACAAATTGATTTATTTCGCTCAGAGGCTAATTTATTCTGTTCATCAATCTAGAGTATAAGGTTTCGGTTTTGGTATAAATTTTATTGTAACCCCCCCCCCCCGAAAAAAGAAAAAAAAACGGAAACTCGTAGCGAGATATTTGTTTGGGAAATAATATAAAATTTCTTTAAGTTAAATAATAATGTAAATTAGTGAAGGATCTTCGTTTGCCGATCATAATAATTAGTCAATGTATATAACAATTAATCGCTAATAACAGAGTCCTTTCATTTATTTATCAATCTATATGCAATTATTATGTATTTTTTTAATAGAATGTGGGGGATTGGGCTTAATGACTTCTGAAGGTGACATTTAAGGGATTAATAATAAAATGTAAAGTCTGTATGATATTGTATCATTCTATTTGAAAAAAACTAAAAGCGAAATTGAAGGAGAGTTTGCAAGAAAAATGAAAAAAAACAAACTATTGTATATCATTGATTTAAAGATCGTTATTAGTACCCTTCCAAATCTGAGGAAAAAACGGGATTTGAGGGTACAGAGCAAAAGTCGAATACATAATTAAACAGTAAGAATTCCTATATATTTCATAGCTAATTAATTGTGAACTTGTTGCGTAGTCAAGTGTCTTTAAGGTCTTCTATTGGGTAGGGTTTCTGATTTTTCTTTCCATTTTGAGGTCCCCTTCTCACTCTCTATCTCTCGCTCTCTCGGTCTCTGCCTTTCTCTATATATACCGGGTCGGGTTTCTGCTTTCACTCCGTTTGGAGGTCTCCCCTCTCTCTTTCTCTTTAACTTTCTTCTCTCTCTCTCTCTCTCTCTTTCTCACTCGATCTCTCACTCTCTCGCTCTATCTATGTATCTGTCTCCCCCCTCTTTCTCTGAGTTCCATTTTGTATTCCTTAATCAGAAAAAAAACCCGAGACATTTTCCTGTGTACACAATGCATTGTCAAATCTGCAAGTGCGTGGGAAAACAGAGACGGAAAGACACGTCTTTCCCAAACGGCTGCTAGATTCAATTCCACTAAATAAATTTCAGACTACTTTTCCAGTGTCACCTGGTCGCGTGACCCTCTAAGCCAACAGGGAATCTGCAGCAGAAAAACCTGAATTCATGTCTGTTGCCAATTAAACTATGTGAACTTCCAATAATTTTCCACTGGTTTACCATTATTTATAACTACTCTACACTAGAAATGATTGGTTATGTCTATCCATTATCTATCAAACCAAGCTAGAAATATTCTAAAGAAAGGATCAGTCTTGGATATCGAGGTTCTGAAAATATGTAGATACATAGAGTAGAAAATAGTCAGTAAAGAAAGATGCACTATGTCGATAAAAAAAACACGAACTGTTGAATGCTGCAACAGGACAAAACACAGTACCATTACAACGACAACAAATGTAACACAAGAGGAATAATTGAATATGATAAGTACAATAAACACAGAATAGAAGGAAGTATTACCGTCATTACAGATCTAAGAAAAAAGTTCAATTAGTAAGGGAAAGGGTGAATAAATTGTTAAAAACATGTCTGAACAAAGAATATCATCAAATTCAACAATCCAAAGCAGCTATTTACTAAACCCGGACACCACGAATGGGATGTGGCAAAAAAGTAGTATGCATAGGACATCTAGCGAGGATTTACCTCGATATTTCATAAAAAAGGATCTGTGTTATTAGTTTGAACAATCTAAGTTAGGTATTTACCCGACCTGTTCGCCACTGGTAGGATGTGACACAAATTCTAATTTCTAGTGAGGATCGAACTCGCTATTCAGTAGTAATGGATCTGCGAGATTCACTAGAAAAATCTAAAAGTAATCCGAAGCATAAGTAGTGACAATCTATCTCGATAGTTAATGCAAAAATAACCGAAACAAAATCTTACTAGGAAATGAGACTTGAGAAAGTGACTTTTAAAAATACTAAGAGGAAATACAAAGACAATAAGGAAAGGAAACAGACGAGAACTCAAAAGAAGGAAACAACTTTGAATGAATAGAAACACAGACAATCCAACTACAAGAAATAAAACAAAATATGTTGATGAGGAAAGGTAGACCGAAAGGATACAAACACGAGGTTAACAATACAATAAAATTAAAATAAAAAAAAACAATGTAAGCAGTTTATATCAACCAGCAAACGGAGGAACCATGTGGACAAAGGAGCAACCGGATGCAATTTAAACAAAAGAGAACTGGAATTGAACAGTGAAAACAAAACAGAAAGGCTAAAAGGTTGAAGATTTGAATTGAATGGACTTGAAGGGAATTGAGGAAGGACCGGAAACTAAGACATCATTAATCACTGAGAGGAAGAATCTAGAAAATTGGAATGCACTAGTCTACTATGGCATCCAGTGCATAATGATTCACATTGAATCGCGAAAGATTAGGTCAACAACCGATCAAATTCTTACTACGTGCAAAGAAAATCGTGAATGGACTCGATGATACGGGTTAAAATCCTGGACGAGGCCGTTTGCATTCCTTAAAGGATTAATCACTTTGGGAAAGGCATGATCGAAATATTCATCATCCAGTTATGTGTGTATGGGTTATTTTACCTTGTTTAGGCAACCAGTCTAGAAAAGAAAATCTCTGAATTCAAAACCTGTTAAACTCCGCTTAAGTAATTGGCCATTTGTCGCATCCTGCTTGTGTAGAGGGATTGATAAACACATGCATAAAAAGAAAATCTTTTAGGTACAAATAAGAGATGAAATTTAATTGGCTTTAAATCTGCAAACTTGGTACTGAAGAATAGAAATATATAGACACGAATTTCCCATAGTTTATGTTCATCCTCTGAAATAGCAGAAAACTTGGAAGAAAAGTCTAGTCATGACATATATAGAATATATAATCCCACAACCAAGGATAACATATTGTTTAAAATAATTAAAATATGCATGAAATTAATCAGCGTAATCACTATTGAATGGAAACTATAAATTTAACGGTGGAACTAAATATTAGATAAAAAGTTAAAATACAAGAGGCATATTCTAGGGAGACTCATTGTTCGTTATAATGATGACACTGTTACTTTCAGAAAATAAAGATAATACAGAGTTAGAAAATTTCATATAAACTGCCTATGTACTATTGGGAAAAATTTGAATAATTATCGGCACTTGGCAGTCAAAGGGACCAATCAACGCACTACCGTAGACTGGCGCCCATTTTTGACTCTTTTCGATTTTACTTCACTAATAATGCTAACGATATATCCATAAAAACATTTTCAAGTTACCCACAGTACCAAGATAGAGCTTAGTTTGCAACCCTTTGAATTTGTTGAATATATGTTTGTACATTCTTATTGTGTTTGAGTCCTCTTCATCCGAATTGAGAGCCAACCTGTTTAATTTATGAAAATATATGGGTCCAGCAAAAAAGACCATGGTACATGGAAAATATCAATTTTAAAAAAAAGAAAGAAATGGGAAGCCGAATAAAACATGATCTTCTTCAAATACATATGGATGGAGTTTGGTATTTACAAATGCGCAACGCTTATAAGGAATAAAAGGGAAAACATATGAGGGTATAAAACTATTCAATATGAAAAACATCAGAACGCTCGGAGAAAAAATAAATATACATATACAAGTTGGTATTACAGGTGGTGACCATAAATGATGAATTAAAAATAAGAAGAGTGTATCTCAAAAGAACAAGGAATCCACAGGAAATTAAACTCTACACTTCAAACTAAATCAAATAACACCCTCATTTGGAAATACTCCAGACAATTCCTAAAAAGGGACAAAGCACGAAGGGAATACATGGGTCACAGAATATTGATGACGGTCTACACAATTTGAACATGAAAAATGGCGTTTGAAGAGGATATGTTGAAATAAATAAAAGATGAAGTCGACTCACCAGAATTGAAGAATGGGACATGATCGAATTGAAACTTTCAAAATAATAAATGGAATAACTAATTATGTTGGACAATTTCTGAATATTTCTCTTCGAACTGGAAACTTATTAAAAAGGCAATTTTCAAAAATCTAAGTCGATTAATCAATTGGATTTCTTTCTTTTTTAATTGAGCTATATAATTCTGGAACAACTTGCCTAATCAGATCAAGAAAAGCAATAGCGAACACAATTTTAAGATTAATCTTGGATGATTTTAGAAAAAATGTTAAGAATAATTTATTAATGTGAGGTTCCAATGTTTTAACTCTGAGAAATATGGAGTACCTCTCCGTCACCATTACTCCCAGGTCCACTCTGCCCGGTATGTTAGTAACTTTTAGGGTCCAATATTTGGGTTAGATATATCAAGAATGAGTTGTAAAATGTTTAATACCCAGTAAGAATGAAAGAAAATATCTTCGGCATAAAATATCACAAGGGTTGTTATACTGTAGAATCTAATCAAACCAGCAAAGTGACATATAAAGATTACACTAGCAGGCATGACTGGGTGGGAAAGGTGATGCACTGTGAATGGCGAAAACGACTAATCTTTGAACACACGGGAAACTGATATCTGCACAGGCCAGTATCTGTCCTTGTCAATGATACACGCAATCTTATCTTGGGTTTTGAAATACAAACAGATCATCAAATACCTCCCAGAAGATAAAACCTAGTTGAAATCAACAGGAAGAATGAAACTTGTCAATTTGTAAATTCTGAAAAAAGCGAAATATTTGATAAATACTTGGACCTTGCTAGAGAGATATGGAATATTGTGACAGTCACATTAGTCCTAGTTATAATCCTTATAATATAAAAAAAAACTGAATGAGTAACTGGGATAACTAGAAGTCATGAGAAAAATTAATGCCATACAGTGCTTAGATCGGCTAAAATACTTAGAAGTGCTGAAGAGACTACCTAACACTAGAGATTCCGTAAAAAAACACCAGATATTATTGCTTTGAAATACGGTTGAAACCATGAATCACGTAGCCAAACATTTTGGCGAAGTAAATGGCCAGAGATTGTTTCCATTTTGTTCCGGGCACCATCTTTGGAAAAATAAATATATCCAGCAGAGTTTTTATAGAACCCACTGATGCATTTTTTTCACTCGACTAATTGAAATTGTTGGTGAAGATTTTTGTAGGAAACGATATTACTAAAATATCCAAGTAATTTTCTAAAAGAAAACTAATCTTTAATGGCGACTTTAAATGAAATCCCGAATTAGACAACTCGCCAAACGGCCTATCCATAATTCCGAATGTAGAACTAGTGTGTGATATGTGTACGGTGCGTATAGACAAGCGAGCTCACACGTTATATTTAATGGACGGAACTTTTGCTGTTTATTAAAGGTTAGGTAAGGAATATTATACGGAAATTGAACCACTGAAAAAAAAGCCGTACGAATGGTTTTCAATGCGGTGTATATTATGATGTAAGAACATTTTGTGATACAAGTTTTTGGAATAAGGGAGTTCGTTGATGTGTACATCGCTGATTTGCGGGATCTTATAATAGGACTACAGGGAAATATACGAACCTGGAATATGAGCGTTTGTAATGGCATTGACGGGCCATAAACAGCAGGACGAATTCTATGACCGAGAAGCAACTGCTAGGTAGGGCCCAAGATATAATGAAATAAGAAAAGATACATGGGGAACGAGTTGTGGCAGCTGACCAGTCAGTGCAGATGAGCAGTTGAAGCAGCATCTACCAGTATATTCACGTAGCAACGTCCTCTGCTACAGATACTCTGACCCACAATTACTTTGAAAGAGACTGCCTCAGTCAATATAGCGATGGCACACGACAAGCGTACTAAGGTCTGCAATGCTTCTGATGCAGTACTAGAACCGGACTAGAGGAAAAAAGATGTCAGTATCCACCACAAGCAAAATTTGAATGATGGTGTATCTGTGATTGAAGTGTGTGTCAATGAAATAAAGAGCATAGCCCAAGTTGACAGGGTTTATTATCAATCACTCGTAATCAAATCAGTTTTTCCTTCGCACTAATGCCCTTAGGAAAAGCATGAATCACTGAGACAATCGATAGCCTTTTGATAACATAAAAGAGCCGGTGCCATTTGAGTAGGCGTTTTTGCGGGGGAGGGATGAGGGTGACTAAATGCACGTTTGCAGCCAGACTTTGATGGTGACTATGTTTGTTTGTGGCTAAAACTGTTAGTAGGCATATTTTAATACATACAATCGTGACCGCCGATTCTCGCAGTTTTGCGGTGTACATCCCTGCTAAAACCAACTATAACACTTAAGAAATTCCCGCAGAGCTGAGGAATCTGGCTGTCACTGGAACTTCAGAAAAACTATCAGTTACTTCTGGTTTGAAAACCGCCCTGTCGGCTAAGGCGTTAGAATGCACCGACTGCACCTCTGCAGAGGAGTAAGACTCCCCCAAATGGAACCACCTGTTGGCCGTGAGTGGTTACTCGTGATGCTTAAAGACGGAGTCTTAGTGGATGAGCAGTCCATGAATCGGCTGGTCACGTCAAGACCTAGAAACTATATGATTGTCCCAACCCTATTGTGCTTATGGTAAGCCATACCCCTTTTTATCATATGGGTGCTAGAAGGCGGTAGCTAAGGGTCTGCATGTCCTGGTAATCACCTTCAACTCCATCTGATGGTGAAGTTCCAGTTCTGGAGATTTGGGGAATGTAGACCACCCTTTATTCACCGTGGAGTGGTAGTACCTATTAGAATCCGATCTATGGGTTAAAAAGAAAAATGTATTTATAAAAAAGAATTGTGTATCCATTAAGAATGAATTTATTTCAAAAATTTATCGGCAATAAATGACCGACTGAGGTTTATATGCCGTAAAACAAAACAAATAACCCGGTATAAAAAAAAACTTTTGGCAAGCTGGTTGGGTAGTTCGTTGGGATGTTTTATGCCGAAGAAGTTTTTTTGTTTTATTTAGTGTTGTTGGGTATTCAGCATTTTTTAAAACAATTTCAGACTTATTAAAGTCATTCTTGATGTATCTAACGCATAAATGTAACCCTAAAAGGTACTATCACTCCCGGTCAGAGTGGATCTGGGACCAATGTCGATGAAGAGGAACTCTACCCTCCCAAGAACTCCAGAATTGAACTTCACCCACTATACGCAGTTCAACGCCATACGTAGGACCATCAGCCACCGCCTACTGGCACATCCAGGATAGAAAAGGTTGAGTGTTTGCCATAAGAGCAATACTATCGGGAATATCAAAGAGAGGCTAAGGCTCGACGTGACCAACCGATTGTTCGAAGGGTGATATCCCAAGTATGGGTCAATGGGGAGTTGTATATCATGGACTACTCAGCAACCAGAATTCCGTCCTTAAGCATCCCAGGTCGCCACCCATAGCCAACAGTAAATACTTGTAAAGGGTACATAGAGATAATAATACTTATTGATGATATGTATATTCGCCCCCCCCCCCCCCGCACGAGCAGGATATGATATTCGGTCAATATTTTAAAGCGGAATTTAATAGCTTTGAATTCAGTGTTCTTCTAGACCGCTAGGTAAATATTCCAATCTCCCCTACTATGTACCCATAGCTACAGAGAGAATAATTGAACTACTACCTTTCCCAAGGGTATTAGCACTATATAGAATTCATATCACCTCGTCTAACTCAGTTCGCTGTGTCCATTTTCTACGTCGATAACCAGCACACTACGCGAACTTCCTCAAAATATGGACAGCTTACGTAATTATAAAGGGAAATTGTCCTTTTAGATGTATGATTTCGCATAAGACTTTTAAAAGCAAATTCTGAATTAATTAAATTAATGGAAAGAACGAAGGAGATTAACAAAGGCAACAGATAACATTTGAAGACTAAAAGTGATAAAAGCAGGAATTGGAAACCCATAAGACACGCCACTAACAAAAAAAGGCAAAATAAATAATCTAAAGATAAAAGGCAGATAATGTAATGACCAAAGAACGAAAATAAATCGACAGACAAAAAACAATGATATTCGAAGTAACCATTACGAGAGATGGATTGAAAACTGTAAAAGCTAAAAGTGACTTACGGAATAAACTATTTCAATATATTAAGTGTTGCTTTGTGGGTGGCAGGAAAGATTTCAAAGCAAAAAGTATGTTGACGTGACGTGGAAAAAAAATACATAGACGAGTTTACAAAAAAAAAAAAAAAAAAGAAACACTCACGTTTATTTCGGATGTTACAAGTTCCTCCATCGAACAAGAAGGAAATTAAAACACGTGGAGTGGTTTTCTTCGTCGAGGGAGGAAAAGCCTTTGTTCATCTTTCAATTATCGTACTCCGGGCTTTTCTTCACTTTCCGGTAGTTAACTGTCACTTTTTGAACATTGCCTAAGTCTCAAGTCTAACCGCCTCTCTCCAACCAAACAAAGATTTAAGTGATGGACTTTATTTTATCACTCCCTGTCAGTAACGTTTGCTATAGCTACTGAGGTCGTTGGTGGGAAAAGACAACAGATTACATAAGATAACATATACGAGTACTTAACAGCCGAGAAATATGAAGTATGAAATGAATTCAACAACAATCCTACGACAATAGGAGTAGTAATTCTAATTAATATTATGCATCTATGGTAAAATACGTACAAAGCGTTTATAAGTCATTGGGAGTCTTTATAGAAGAAATCAAATACAAACACGAGAAAAACTGACTGAGCCCCAACCATTTTTATCATATGGGGGATGGAAGGCGGTGGCTGAGGGTCTATATGTCCTGGGAATGACGTTAAACTCTATCTGATTGTGAGGTTCCAGTTCTGTAGGTTTGTGGAGCACTCCTTCATCACTATTGCTCCCTGGTCCTCTTTGACCGGAGTAGCCATACCTGTTAGGGTCCCATCTATGGGTTAAATAGAAAAATGTATTTATAAAAGAAATTGAGTATCCATTAAAAATGAATTTATTTCAAAATTTTATCGGCATTAAATGATCCACTGCGGCGGATATGCCATAAAACAAACCAAACCAAACCAAGAATTACTGGGAGTTAGAGAAACTGTATTTCAAAAAAATTAATACACTGAAAACATACAGATATCTTACCGACCAATTGGATTTTTTTAAAAAATCATTAGGTTTATACAATAGGTCCGAACACATTTTTCTTAAAACTCCTGATTGAATACGTTGGTGAAAACCTTTTTTTTTCCATTGGAAACGATTGCACATAGCTAATAGAAAAATGCAGACATAACATTTTGCCAGACTAGCTTGAAAACCATTACATTACGATGGGGAACTCGTTTTTTAAATCCAGTCCATTCATTATAGGCAGAATGTTATATATGGTCTAAAGTATGAGGCATCCACTGAAGATCGAACTCGCTATTTCAGTACTAATTGATCTGCGAGACTAGCTTGTTAATCATTACATCTTGATTAGACAACCGGTGCGATCTCTTTCTCTATACCCCTTCCTTCTCTAAGTCTTTCGAAAAGACTGGATAATTATTAAGCAATTAATGTAACATTTGTAAAATATTATAGAATCAAGTAACCATTTTAATACAAATAATCTGTATATTTGTTATACAGCCTACATGATAATAATGTTTATATATCTATATATATTTGACCCATAGATGGGATCCTAACAAGTGCTACCACTCCGGGTCCAGGTGGACCTGGGAGTAATGTCAACGAAGTGGTAACTCCGCACTCCTCGAAGCTTCAGAATTTAAACCGCCCTACTGGATTTAGTTTAGTATCATACACAAAACTGAATAATTGTAGGAAATGGTAATTAGAATATTGTACTTATTTCTAAAATACGATATTCAGAAAGAAATTCGATCATATAAAATTATTCTCATATGTTCAATACATTGCTCTTCCGGCAAACTACGATACGAGTCAATAAAAGATCAATGCATTTATGTTCGATTAAGAAATTTGGTGATTAACACTGGAAAATATCGATTTCTCTAGGGATCGAAGTCGAGAATTATAATCATTTTAGTGAACTTGATAACCCGAACACTAATTGATTTTGCATCGAGGGAAAAATTGAACATTTTAGACCAGGAACTTCGGAAAAGTGAAAGATGTCACTGAAATAAAAATTTCAATTTCTTTTCTTCTTTCTTTCTTCCTTCCTTCCTTCAGCTTCCCCCCCACGCATATATATATATATATAATATATATATATATATATATATATGAATGAGAGAGAGAGAGAGGGGGGAGAGATGCAATAGCCCAGTCGATTAAGTTTAACTGTTTTTTAATATAAAATCTATCATTACATAAACACAGGATTAGTGCTTGGGTCTGCCTATGTTTTTGAGATAGTAGCAATTAGCTTTGTTAGCGAGTTTAAAACACAGGAGCATCGGTCGACTGAAATCCATTCAAATAAATTGAGTAAAAAGAGACAAAAAAGAAAAAAAAGTTAATTAGATAAGATAATGAAAATTTAATGAAATAAATGAGAAAAGATATATCAATATGTGGAAAAGTGAGGAAATAATAAGTTGGACGGAAAATATTTGAAAAGAGATGAATATAAACAGAGGAGGGGAATACTAAATATCGACATAAGTAAAGATAGAAGAAATAATTGCAAGAGATAAAGATTAAGTTGTGTCGTCTATCTAGTTACGAAGTATTTCTCATATTTCCTTCGATTAGTATTGAGTAATACTAGCATATCAAAGTACCTCTGAAAATACCAGGAGTGTTTATGTATGGATTGGTGAATCGTCTTATGTATTTGTTCAAGAGGATGGCACCAGCCGTATTGGTCGACAGAAATCCTTTAAAATCTTTTGAGTTAAAAAGATGTAAAAAAACAACAAGGAAATAGACAGTACATAAGAAAATATATCAAAAGAAGAAAGAAAGAAAGAAAGATAGATAGATAGGTAGGAAGAAAGAAAGAAAGAAAGAAAGAAAGAAAGAAAGAAAGAAAGAACAATGGAATAGAGACATTGAAAAATATAATTCTCCCAAAAGAACATGAAGTAATAATGAAAAGAAGCAAGACTGAAGAATAGAAATAAGTTAAGAAAATAGACGAAAGAATGAATGAAAGAAAAAGAAATAAATATATTGAAGAAAGAATTTGGAAAATAAAAATTAAGAGAGAATGAGTTACATTGAAAGAATCTGGAAAATATAGAAAAAAATGAAATGATGCGGAAAGCGGTAAAGTAAGAAAGAAAGAGAAGAAACATAAAAATAACAAAAGAAAGAAAGAAATAACGAGCAAACAAACAAAGAAACAAACAAAAAACAAAAGACCGAAAAGAAACAAAGAAAATAAGGGAAAAATAATTTAAGAAAGAAAGAGAAAATTTAAAAAAAACGACAAAATAATGAAAGAAAAAAGAGGAATAGATAAAGTGATGAAGGAAAGAACGAAAGAAACTAAACAATTATTAGGGAAAAAAGAAAGAAGGAAAAGAGAAATAAAAGATACCTAAAGAAAAAGAAATACAGAAAATGCTAAAGAAAGAAAGAATGAAAAAAAAAGAGAAGAGAAAGAAAGAAAGAAAGATAGAAAGAAAAAAGAAAGAAAGAAAGATAACAAACTGAAGAATGAATAAGATGGAAAGAGAGAAATAAAGAAAGAAATAAGAAAGAAATAAGAAAATTAGACGAATAGAGAAAATGACCACAGACAGAAAGAAAGAAAAGGGAAAAAGAGAAAACGACGAAAGAAAGAAAGAACGAAGGAAAGAAAGAAAGAAAGATAACAAACTAAAGAATGAATAAAATGGAAAGAGAGAAATGAAGAAAGAACGAAAGAAAGAAAGAAGAAAATAAGAGGAATAGAGAAATTGACCACAGACAGAAAGAAAGAAAGAAAAGGAAAAAGAGAAAATGACAAAATAAAGAAAGAAAGAAGGAAAGAAAGAGAACAAAGTGAAGTATGAATAAAATGGAAAGGAAATATAAATAGAAAAAAAGATTAAAAGAAAAGAGTTAAAAGACTGTCATTCTATTAAAGAGGTGAATAAAAAGATTTTATATTTAACTTCTCTCTCCAAAATAATGACTGTCAAGCTTCATAAATATTATCAATTAACAATGGCGATGAAAGAATACCCTTCAATTTATTCTTATAATCATTTTCCATTGAAATAAATTGCCAACATTAAAAATCACCGCGACGAAATGAGAGCAACTCGCAGTAATTAACAAATGACAGAAAAATGGCCTTTTTTTCATTGCCGCTATCATGTGACAAACGTGAAAGCGAGGTTTCAGCTGCTCAAAAATCAAAATGGCGACATAAAATCCTTAACAATGGCGGGAACTTGAAGGATCCTTTTGAAATACAGATTCAACTGGAAATTGGAAAAGTGATATTAAACGTTGATTAAAAATATGTCAAAATAACCTCAAGTTTCAAGTAATGGCAATTCAGTAAATGAAGCCTGATGGGTTGATTTTCAATTTCTCAAACTACAGAATAACTTAAAAAATACAAAAGTAAACAAACAAGAAAAGTAAACAAAAGCACTTGAGTTACGAAAAAATACATGTTGAAAATCATTTTTCAATATTCTGTAAAATATAGAGGGTAATTTCGATATACCTTTCTAAAGATATAGTGACACTATTTTTTACATATGTTTTACTTAGACTTGACGAAAGTATTTAAAGACTCCTTATTAAAAAAAAAAGCAGCACAGTAAATAAAGTAAGTTTATACATCTTTGTTTATAGCTTGATAGATTTCGAGAAAATGATTGCCAGGTACCAGTAACCAATTATCTGCACATTATATATATAAGATCTTTTTAAGATCGAAATTTTAGAATTGTTATAGTCCATTTGAGAGCTCAATGTACGATAATTAGGGAATTATATACCGAGCAATAGATTTAACAAAGAAAGCTTGGATACTGGTCATATTAAGTATTTTCATAGATAAAATGTTCTATTAAATTCTGTATGGAAACAAATTCTGCAAGAATCATCAGCATGACGCGGTTTTGAAAAACTCTCTCTCTCTCTCTCTCTCTCTCTCTCTCTCCCTTCTCTCTCTCTTTCCTTCTCCTCTCTTTCTCTCTCTCTCTTTCTCTCTCTCTCTCTCTCTCTCTCTCTCTCTCTCTCTCTATATATATATATATATATATATATATATATATATTTCCACCGTCATGGAAAGTACTCATGACATCCAGAATTCGCACCGATCTGATCTATCTAAGTATTTGTTAGTGTATGTGTCTCCATGTGTAGGTCACCACACCAGAACGTCACTTATTAGTTCGTTCTTATTTCTCCATCAGTAATTAGAGTGGTATGTTCATCTTACTTCGATGATTTGTGTGATAATAGGTAATTTGCCGTACAGATCATCTTTCTGTGGTGTACTGCTTCGAGTATTTGTTCAGGACAACACGATGAATCCTTTCGTTAGTGTTAAAGTGGTCCATTTATACTGTATCACTGGTAAAGCTGAATAACATTCAGTGCATAAAACATATTAAGAATAACAAGTGAATGGTTAATAAATGAGTCTAGGTTGAATATCTAAGCAGGTTTTTATTTTCAAAGTCAAATGTAAAACGAGGGATGAGATTTTTTTAAAAGGAACTCTACTTACAGAAAAAGATTATTTTTCCTAATATTTTCTTAATCCACTTTTTATTTTAAAAAGATTTCTATCATTGTTTTGACAACACTTTATTCATACTAATGTCCTAATGAATTTAAAAAAGATGTTTAAACGAAGACTTCCACTTCTAAAATAAATTTATCTTTATGGAATGCTCTATTCATTTTCTGTATACCGTCTGATTTATTTCCATATTTCACTATCCACATATATATATATATATATATATATATATATATATATATATATATATATATATATATATATATATATATATATGTGTGTGTGTGTGTGTGTGTGTACAGAAATAACCTATTCGATCTTCAGTGTTAAATCTACTGAATTAATCAATATCTTGATTAATTCAGTGGATTTAACCCTGGAGATCCTTATGGTGGAACTCGAGTAGGTTATTTCTGTACATATTATAATAATAAATCCGCTCTACTTGCGTATTGAGCACTTTATATTTGTTATAACTCTCACTTATCCGAATAACCCTTGTACCAATCAAATATTGATACCAACCCAATATTTTCAACGTTAAGTCATTCCTTTACGGCAGCTGTCAAATGGCTGAGAGGTTAAGAAATTGGGCAGACAAAAATCAGTCAGATTTCACTCCTGGTCAGAGGTAGTTGTTGTATCTAGTCACACAGAAGAGGCGTGAAACGCCGAAACACCTGTCTGTGGATGACTTATTATATGCTTCTAAATCTCGGTAGAGCTCTGTAGGGGGTGACTTAAATTAACTTTCACTGCCAGCATATATAAAGCCATAATCGTCTCTTCACAGACTGGATTTCTCTGGTGATCGTAAAATATATAAACAAATGTATGTATTTAATAGTTTAAACACCACCCATTAATGGCAGCTGTCAAATGGCGGAGAGGTTAAGAAATCGGGCAGACAAAAGGTCAGTCTGATTTCGCTCCTCGTCAGAGGTAGTTTTTGTGTCTAGCCACACTGAAGAGGCGGGAAACACCGAAACACGTATTTGTGGATAAATTTGTTATATATATATGTGTGTGTATGCGTGTATGTGTGTGTGTGTGTGTGTAAAAGGTATCCAGAAAATAATGACATAACGACAAATGCAAATTAGATTTATCTAAATATAATCAACTTAATTTTCCATAACAGCAGCCCAAACGAAAACAAATGTTTCCTTTTTTAAAAGGATTAAGTCCCCCTATTTTTTTTTCACTGACTGTTATCAACTTTTTGTTTCTGTATGTGTAGAAAATACAGGAACAAAAAAAGTTGAAAATGATCTTTCAAAATCTTTTTTGAATTATTCTGGCGATTGAAAGAATTGACAATCTGTATGTGCTAAATCTGCTGAATGTGGTGATAATACTCCATAGCATAGTGGCTAGCGTGATGGACTGTACTAAATGTTTTGCCTCATGGTGATATTTGCATAGTAAATCTTTATTATGGAAAAATAATATTTGAAGTATTTTTCTTTTACGAAAATTACAACGTGGTTAACTGCCAGAATATGCCAAAGCATGATTGATAATGGACCATGTAATCTTATGAAAAAATAACTACCTTTTCTTTGATATTGCAATAATATCTAGACAAGAAGGTGCTGTACACATATTTTCTTTTTGAGAAACTCATCTTGTGGGATTGCCATCTAATTTAAAACTATTCTGTGTACATTGTTTTCGTCTTCGACACCACTGACAGGAACGTTATATATCGCGTTGTCAGCAACGGATTCACCTTTCAAATGGGAAATATCGCTAACACGGCAATTACAACTAGGGTTGCTATTCTGGTTGCATTGAAGATTTAAGCATTGTGAGTAGTAATAAACTTGAAGGCATTTTAAGAACAAGAACAGTTAAATATTTTACGAGGTAATTCCAAAGGTAAAAGCGCCAAAATATTTAGAAATCAACGAAACATTTTAAGTTTTTAACATGCATTTATTTTTTTTCATAACTGCCATTTCCGTTGATGCATTTTTGTAGATAGAGTTGCATTGGCCGCGAAGTCTTTGAGGAAGCTTTGAACGTATATATATATATATATATATATATATATATATATATATATATATATATATATGCCAAGTAGGATGCGACATAAGGTCGAATTCAGAGTTTTTCTTTTTTAATCTCCCATAATATTCCCATATATATATATATATATATATATATATATATATATATATAGGGACATCCACAGACTCGTGTTTCGACTTATCAAGTCTCCTCAGTGTGGCTAGACATTTTGTAAGCTACCTACAGCCGGAATTGAAATCCGATCGGTTGGGTGTCAGTCCGGCACCGTATTAGGCTGTCTTCACTTACAGAATGGGAAGGGGATTTTAACTGTTTTAATACACACATCGCTTTGCGTGTAAAGGCCGTCACAAAGTGCTCCATTCCTTAGAAGAGCGTTGCGTTTACGCTTGAGTCAGCAAGATCCCCCAGAGTGCTCAACCCTAGGGGATGGGGAGCATATATAGGGTCATCCACAGACACGTGTTTCGACTTATCAAGTCTCCTCAGTGTGGCTAGACATTTTGTAAGCTACCTACAGCCGGAATTGAAATCCGATCGGTTGGGTGTCAGTCCGGCACCGTAACCATTAGAATGGGAAGGGGATTTTAACTGTTTTAATACACACATCGCTTTGCGTGTAAAGGCCGTCAAAGTGCTCCATTCCTTATTTGCGGCAATATATATATATATATATATATATATATATATATATATATATATATATATATATATATATATATATTGTCGCAAATAAATGAGTATAAACCTAGAATTTTTTAAATAAAAGATTAATTTCATTTTACAACCACAGAAACCTCGATTTCATTGCTTTTAGTGGGTATATACATAATCAAAATAAGAACTGCAGCTTTGTAATAGAGAAGAAAAATCAAGTTTGGTTTAATAGTATATACGATTATGCACATCCCGTAACCATAAGACTATTTGATATTGATGATTTGTGTTAGTGGGTCTTTCGAATCTCTAGAGTCGACGTTTTGGTTCTTGACTCCCCCTCTAATTCACTAGATTCTATTTATTCATTTGATTTTTATGTTTCTTTGGGTATTTTCATATCTTCACACATCAATCGTAAACCAAAAGTATATTTGCACATAACAATACTATACACTGTTAATATAATTTCCATTTACAGAACAAATTGCGTTAAGTAATTCCTCCGATACTTATCAGGTTTTTGGCTGGTTTATAGAGTAACAATCAAACTTCCTTTTTATTTCCGGTGCATTGAACTAACTTCGCTCCTCCAGCTTTACGCGCGCTTTTCATCAATTGTAGTGAAATGGAATTAGTACATGTGCGAATCAACCACTTGCTTTATCTTTTAAGAAATCATTTATTCTAAAAAAAAAGTTATTAGCTCTAATTTAGTAACATGATATTAGTTTGACATGCAACAAACATAGTATGACACCAACTGAGAGGGAACTAAGAATAAACTAATAGCCTAACTATAAGAAGACGTAATACTCCGTTTACAAAATAAACATGTAGTTTTTTTAAAAATCACGACTAAACGTTGTGAGGATTGAATATACGACTCAGTTCTAGTTGATCCCGGATAATACCTTCTGAACCATTACATCAAAGTGAGATTAACTAGAATAAATAGACAATTTTATTGACTTTTTAAAGACCTCACTTATCAAATCGAATAAAATTGTTCAGTTGTTTTTAGTTTTTTTTTATTTGAATATATGAATGTTTTATTCAAAACTCGTATTTATCTTACACTAGAAGCGGCTACCTGGCGACGCCTAGGTAGAGGAGGTAAAAAAGGTAGTCTCGTAGATCCATTATTGTCGAATCGTGAGTTGGATCATCGCAG
>CM042159.1:65532975-65535475 GCA_023376005.1 Doryteuthis pealeii | reverse complement strand
ATATAAAGATTAATACTATCTTGAACATTTTTGTACCATTCAAAAGAAGAAACATTAAAAAAATCCTGATCATTTAAAAAAAAAATTTTCAGCTTACAAAAATAATGAAAATTATGAACAAAAACAATGTTTACATTTTTTGCATCGAAAAAATCAATTGAAATTTAATGTAGTCAAAAACAAGTTATGACTACTGGCTTTTTTAAAAGTTCTATGAAAAATCAACTATCAATTTTAACAAAAATTTCGGTAATTATTTACCTGTTGATGAAATTATGTTTAAAATAAGTCTTTCTTTTTTTTTCCTAAAATATGTTAGGGGAAATATTTTTAACGAGGTCTCCCACAAACCTATTTTATTTTAGGAAATCTGAAAAAATGAACTGATAAATAAATGATTTGATTAGTTTTCGATTTAACATCATTGTATGTACTCTAAATCCCCCCTATCCACATATACATTGTCAGCGACTTATCATTGACATGTTAAGATAATTGAGAACTATTTTGCAACAGATGTTATTTTAACTAACTTGGCAGTGTATTTAAAACAAAATTTTAACCCATCGTAAGCATTAACAATAACCTGTCATATAACTAACACTATCTTATCCATATTATATTTGTCTATTTCTAATTCTATATCTCTTTTGCTCCATCACAATTGTATTTTCTGTCATACGATAAAAATGGGAAATTATTTTTTTAAATAGGATTTTGTGGAAAGCTGTCAAAATTCATAAAAGTTATGCAAAAACTTTATTTAAATTTGCGTTGTATCTGATTGCCGGATAGAATTGATTTCGAAAAATCTTGGGATCTATCAAATAGTGTGCGTATTAAGATAGCCATTGGTTATTCGCTCTAATTATGCACGGCTAGTTTTAGTGATGTGCTAATACATTAGTCGGTGAGTCAGAATGTAGTAGTTTTTTCATTCTTTTTTTTATACCCTCGTGAGTATCTAGGTGGACGTTGGCGTCGATAAAAATGTTATTACATACATTGCGTCGCATCTTTCGCTTGGTGTATAGGTTGCATACATAAAAACATCACAATTTATTATAGGCACATCGCTTGGTACAATGGTTAGCGAGACTATTATTAATAAGTTCCATTCTACAGGTTTCTGTAGGTTAAAATTAGGAAATAAGGAAGTTATATAAGCTTTATGCAGCTGTTTCAAAATGATAGACGTTATTTCCTTTATAATTGTGAGTTCATGTTATTCCCTGTTGGTAGTCATGAATAAAAAAATGGTTATGTGAACGGTAGGTAACATATAAAGTTTACATTAAATAACTTTAGTCGAAAAATAACATTTGCTTATAAGGAAATAAGAATTAAAACATGCAACAAATGCAATACAAATTATATGTACTAGCAAATATATGCACCCTCCGGGTGCAAGTTTTTAAGTTTTAATATAATAAAATATCATGTTAAATTAGAAAGGCTAATGAAACTGAATAAGAATGCAGATAAAAAGATTTGGAACAGAGGGGGTATTATCGAAAAATAGAACAACTTTGAAACTAACTCTTCCATCATTTTCCATTACTCCCGTTTTTCATTGGTAAATTTTCCTAATTTAACTATTTAGTTAAAATAGGAAGTAAAGAATAATATTACAGTTATTTCTTCTTGTTAATGGATTTCTTTTAAGATTTATCCCCGAGATTTTTGCTCATATTCAATAAGATAAAACCAAACAATTAGAAATCAATAATACTAAGCATATATTTAGTAAAATCAATTTTTTTAAAGATCAATATGCAAATTAACCTTCCAATTCACACTGTAAACCGCTATTTTCTTGTATATAAATACAATTGCATGTTATTAGTATGTAGATATGGTCAACAGTCTTAATGATGTAAAACAATTTTATTAATGATTGAGGTTTAAATAAAAAATAAAATCATGGAGAATGTGATGTAAATAACAAAGGGAATTGTGACTTGAATAGTAATATAGTTTCGGTTACAGACATACAAACCCACAATCTCCATTATAATAAGATATGTAGAACATTACAAAAAAAAGTTGTGATAAAACAAGGGAAAGAGGAAAGCCCTTATGCAGTTATCATTGGTCCATCAATGTTTAAAAGAGTGAATGAATTTCAAAAATACCAATTTCTTCCAGAACTGCACGAAGAACAAGGTTAAACCTTCATGGAATCACATAGTATATAGCAGATAGGCATTTAGGTTCAGGACGTAATTACATCTATAATAAAGGTACCGATGTAGTTGTAGACATCTGGTATAAGATCAAGTTAATCGACATTGTTGTTGTTCATTAATCTTTGTTTCGGATATATATATATATATATATATATATATATATATATATATATATATATATATATATATAATATATATATATATATATTTGTGAATAAAAAGGCTTAAATACCATGGGTATCGGGATTATGGACCATTTCCACTCGTGGGTATCTAGGGCCCAGCGAGCTTCATCAGACCACGTTTTTATT
>CM042159.1:65492975-65527975 GCA_023376005.1 Doryteuthis pealeii | reverse complement strand
CGAACACAATCAGATCGTCTGTTATGTTCATTTCCACTAGTGACAGCCACGTAGTTTCAATTGCAATTCTCCAGTTCATGTCTGATTGTTTTTACAGTGTTCATAGAGCATTGGGCAGCAATCATAATCTCCTTATTTTGAGAGCCGGGCAGATCGTCATGATACAAGTGATTCTCTTCCATGTTTCGGGTGTTTTTCAGTCAACGATTCTATCTGTCATCACGTATATAAAGGAAGAAGGTTCCAAGCTTTTAAAATATGCGTAGTGTACGTCAATACCTCCAACCTAGGGAGTAAAATGACCAAATATAAATATGTCAAATTTATCCCGAACACCCTGTATATATATATATATATATATATATATGTGTGTGTGTGTGTGTGTGTGTGTGTGTGTGTCTGTGTGCGTATTTAAGCACACATGGGCACATTTCACAATTACAGCTCAAAATGGTTGATTGAAATCTGTGCATTTGCAAGGAGGTCTATATAAATTCATATATGTTTGGAGCTCTATGTAAATTACGTATCTACAAAAGTCTATATAATTCACTCTCCCTTTATATATATATATATATATATATATATATATATATATATATATATATATATATATGTGTGTGTGTGTGTGTGTGTGTGTGTGTGTGTGTGCAAAATAACTTACTTGATATTCATTCGTTAGATTATTGAAAAGAAAGAGGCAGAGTTCCGTCTACATTTTAAAATCATCAAATTTTCTAAGATCAATAAAAAAAATGTCGTGCATGAGTAGCGCAGCTTGGATCTGTGCTGTAATGTGAGGACCTGAAGGTAGGTGTGGCATTCCACCTAAAAAATATCCCTGTTCTTTGCAAAAGGTGTAGACTCCCCTTTTCTCCGGCTGATAACGACAATAGGGCACCCCGCATACTACTTACTTATAAGGGACATTAAGCGTCTGACGATTGGGTACAGGTCATGAAGCAGACTGTAACGCGAAAAATAAAAATACACGTTTTTATTGACAATTTCACTGGGTTTTGTGTATTTTAAAACACACAGAGAGACAGAGGAGAGAGAGAGAGAGAAAGAGAGAGAGAGAGACACACACACACAAACAAACACACACACACACACACACACACACACACACATATATATATATATATATATATATATATATATATATATATAAACTAAATCCGATGAACATGTAATAACCAACATCATACACAGACACATCAAACCTGTCGACCAACAACAACAACAAAAAAATTATCTACTACACCAAATTCAGAACATCAAACCTACTCATTGAAAATAACACAAACCTCCCTAAAAATCCCCTAAGCCAAACGAATGTAGTTTATAGATTCACTTGCCCATTCCGAGAGTGCCTCTCAGAAAATAAAACATACATTAATAGTTACATTGACCATACTACTACACCACTCTCCCGCCGCCTCACATACCATCTCTCCGAACTAGCGCCATAAAACAACACTTAATTAAAAAAACACCCAGAAAAATCCACCTCCCCTGATACTAGGAAAATTCTAACCAAAAACACTAAAATGATTTACAAAAATAATAGGAAGAAACACCTACAGATCCTTGAAGCAATATGCATAAAAAAAAAAAACTAACATCAATAAACTAGCATTCAAAGTCGGATACAACATACTAAATAGCTTTAATAACTAACACACTTAACTTACACCCCCTTCATAAAAAAATAATAGACTCTCCATATTTAATAAAAACATAAATAAAAAAAATAAAAAATGAACTAAAACCAACTTATATACCCCATGATGACGACTGGCGAAACCGTCGAAAGCGCCCGGGATAACAGTATGGGAAATATTCTATATCAATTGGATCCAAACACCAAAAATATCGCCAGACGACTGGAAAAAATACAGATCCAAAAAATGAAGAAAAAGAACTCCGTGTTATTCAATAATACATGCCTGAAAAATAACTTGCTGCCAAAATACCCAATATATATATATATATATATATATATATATATATATATATGTATATATATATACTTTCATAAAATACATAATTTTAAATATGGAGCAGTAGAATTTATGAGCCAAAATATTTGACATGTCACAATATTCTATGCAGAAAAAGAATGTTTAACATTTGAAATGATTTCTGCATATGTTAGTCTCATTCAATCACTCAATCCTCTATTTTATCGTGGCTGCCATGCTTACTTTCAACCATGAAAATATTTCGCCTTACAAATAAGGTAGGAAAATTCTAATGGAATTCTTGACAGGCTCTGCTTCCTCAAAATTAAACAATATTCTATTTAGTAGACCGAGTTAACTGGAATGTGAGCGCAGAAGCTCGAAATATCTCTTGCCTGATATTTTTGCGGCAAGTCAAAGCGTTCATAGTTTGGATGGATTTTACAAATTAATGTGCTAATTTTTTTACGTTGGCGTCAACTGGATTTTTAAAACCAAATTTCTTTCTTTTCTTTTTCTTTTGCTTCTTTAAACTAATCTCGTTAATGTGGATTGATTTTTTTTTCAATGAAGGAATTAAATTCCAGACTGTGGATAATTTCCAAAAACGCATAAATATTAATCGTATCACCGCCATTTTGTAAACGATATATATCAATATTGGCTTAATCTAGCACAAAGCTATAAGGTTCTCTAAATTAGTGCTGATTGACGTCACCACACTAATGGTGGCCTGCTAGTTAGGCACAGTTATTCTTAGATAGCATACATATTTACCAAACCCTCTGCACGACCAATATACGACACAAGTTTAATTACTTTAATGGGTTTCAATTTAGAGTTTTACTTCTACTAGAGTGGTTTCCATACCAAGGATTAAGAGCCCAGACTGCCTTACTATTTACCAATAGCTGAAGGGAGAATAGTTGGATTCATACCTTTCCCAAGTCTATTAGTACAATGTGGAATGCAAACTTCCTCGACCAGGGTTGGAACATGTCTCACCGGGTAATTTTCTACGACGTAACAATTACACTACGCGACTGATTCTTTGCATAACTTATTCTGGGTGAATCTCTGCGGTGAAGTGGCTAATGTGTTGGATTACAGCATCGTAGTAAGCGAGTTCGAATTTAAGTTGCGCTATTACTTTCACAGACTAATACGCTCAAGAAACGTATGAACCTGCTTTTCTTCTACAAGGATATCATTGGCTTTAACTCATAGCTGGGAGGTGAATAGTTGTATTCATATCTTTCCAATGCTATTAGTGCTCTGTGAAATGCAAAGCTCCTCGTCCAGGATTGGAACTCATCTCGCCGCGTCCATTTCCTACGTTGGTAACAATTATACCGCGTGACCCCATGTTATTCTTAGTTAGTGTAACTCATTCTGGATGAAGCCTTGTGACGTAGTGTCTAACGTACTGGCTTACGACATCTTACTAAGCGAGTTAGAATTTCAGTCGCGCTATTACTTTCACTTTTGTAGTAATATCATAAGACTTGAACCCCCTTATCTTATAGCAATGGGTAAATAGTACAACTTCTTTTTCTACAAGAATTACTTTGCCATTAAATAAGATTCATATACCATTAAACAAAGAAACCAAAGAAAAATAACGTATCTTCGTTCTATGCTAATGTTTGGCACCCAGTAAAAAAAATCTTAGTAGAAGTGGTGTTGTCAAAATTTCAAGACATTGCTCTGTTGTTAGAGTCACGTGACGAAATGTTTTTTATTTGAGGAAGCAGATACTGTGACACCTGTTTAATTCCTGGACGAGGCACTTTACCTTTTCCTTCGCGGTCATGGGAAAGGTGTGAATTCCTGTCTTCTCCACCAACCAATAATACTTAATAGTTGTGACAATTGGACTCTTTAGAATTAGCATTGCAATCGGTTTACGAGTAAGAAAACTCTGAATTCAAACCATCTGTACTTTGCGTAAAACTCCAGAGATTCCATAAATACGAGGATTGGTAAAAAAAAAAAAACCATTTTATTTAGTACAGGCATAATTACGAACACAGGAACATGTATCATATATAAAAATTAAACTGGTCCTATGTGGATCACATCCCTACACCCCTATCCCGTAAAATTCTGTTGACTGTTCTTTGAGCCAATTTATCACTACCGATTTCACTTCTTCGTCACTGGAATAATGTTTTCCTCTCAAAACCTCTTTCATGGGGCCGAAGAGAGTATATTATGAAGGTGCTAAATCCGGTGAGTATGGAGGATGTGGTAAAGTGGCCCAGAAGTGGCTCAAAGAGCAGTCAATATAAGTTTACGAGGCAGGGATACATGCTCTCATTCGAAGGTGGAACATTGCTATTGAGAGAAACGGTAGCTATGTGGAGAAGTAGGAATGTGATCCCCAGAGGACCAGCTTCATTTTGATGTATTATATATGTTCCTGTGTCGGTAATTATACCTGTCCCAAACAAAATCGCATTCCTTTTTACTCACCCTCGTACATACTAACCATGGCTTCATAAGAGAACACACCAATATTTACTTATTTTCGTTTAGTTTCTCACAAGGATTCAGGATTAGCTGAGGATCGGACCTGTTGAGAATTTTAGTGTATAAGGTGTGTGCTAGATCCTGCCCATAGACTTGGCGAGATTATGTGATCTATTCCTTGGCCAATCACTGGCAGTACTCTGAGGCTGATACAATACTTAACCCCCCTACTGGTTATAATTACTGCAACGTTCATAGACGACGGACATAGGATTAAATCACTGGATCTTTACCAATACGCAGGATAGGACTTATACGCTTACCAAAGGATCACCAAAGGATTCCATAATATAGGACTTTCTTTAAGCCCTTTTCAACTGGCTAAGGATGGCACTTTAAAACTTTACATGATCTTCTAAGGAAACTGTCATAGATGTGCGCGTCATATAATGATTATAGTCTTGGGAAATGGACATTAGAGTGTTTGACGTGACACTAGAATAACAGATCTAGCAGCTGTCCATGATCATGTTAATACTTCGATTTAAGAAGGATGGAAGGATGCTAATTAGCATTTCATAGTCAACATATACCTATGATGATATTAATGCTTCTATCTAGGAAAGAGTCATACCTTCTAATAAGCATTTCATAGTTAACATCAGACCATGATGATATTAACGCTTCTATTTAGAAAGGAGAGAAGATTTCTGTTTAGTATTTCAATAGTTAACATCTGTCTATGAATTCAAATCCTGGGTAAATCTACTTGCATTTCACATAGCGATTAAAAAGATAATGAAATATATTCATTCTTCTACTATTCTTCTTTCAGGTATGGGTAATATAGTAGGGTAGATTGGACTCTAGGGTCTTCATAGAGCAACGGGTATGAGAGAAGGAAGATTGTATGCAATCCTGTTAAACTCCGCATAAAATGACCTTGTGTTACATAAATACATACAGAATATTATGATTGTGTCGTTCTCCCAAACAAATTCACCACGTCAAATAATCAACCCTTAATTGATTATTTATTTCCATTCTATTTACACATGTTTTTTATTTTTCAAAACAAAATCAAAGACAACAGGTCTACCTTCGTAAAAAGGAAACCATGAGCGCGTTCAGTGAGAAAAAAATAAAAACGTGTCCTTGTGAGATTTCATCTTTAGGGGTTAAAGTAAATACCAGGTTGTAGATAACCGTGAGACACGCAACATAAGATCACATAATAGGCGAAAAGAAAGACAGAAAGAACTTTTCTTTATTATAGCAAAAAGCCAACTTTAAAAGGAATTGCAAAACGGACTAATTTGGCCTTTGAAACCGAAATCTCCAGTGATCATTTCTTTTGCATGTTCTTGTTTTCCCTTTTCGGTCGTTACATTGCGATGGTCACGTGATTTTTCCGTTTGCCGCGCTTATTCCAGCCATGCGTTTCTGTGAAATCAGTTCGAGCTTTGAAGGTTATTTCCCTCGCTTTGTTGTTGTCCCTACAAAATAAATGCAAATCCCTTTGGTCAAGTCTGTCGTGGCATGTCTATTTTTCGTGTAGACCCTCCTGTCATATTGGATTGCGTGCAACGGAAATGGACAAATCCAAAGTAAGAAAGATGCCACTGGGTATAACGAAGAACGTAGATGATACAATCGATGCCAAAATAAAAGAACAGTAAATGGTAAATTTGAAGAATGCAAGATCTTAATTTTGCAGACCGACATTTTGTAATTAAATAGAATTTTACATAATTGAAAAAATATTTCATATTCAAGAATTATTGACTGAATATTTATTAATAAAAGAGGAAATGACAAAGTTCTAATTCAATATGACCGAATACAAAGGATCTCTGATAGTATCGTCGGCGGGGATTTTAATGATCCTTCGGTCATGATGAATGGCTCATGCCAGTAATCAAGGTATTATGAATGCTTTGTTGAGCCTTAGTGAACTGTACAGCTGTTCATTTTACTGAATTATATATATAATATATATATATATATATATATATATATATATATATATATATAGGGGATCGAGGTCATGAACTAAACGGCATTTGATAACTGAGAGTTTCTCACCTATGCGGTTTTTACAAGTTCGCAGCGTTACAATCTTAGTTTGAAAATCGCATAGGTGAAAAGATTTCAGTTACCAAGCGTCGTTGACTTCATGTATTCTTTAAACTGGCTTAAATATACATGCTCAACCAATGTTTTTGAGAACATAGGAGACTATATTATGTATATCTCTTAAAGATGTCCTAAGGTCAAAACTTTTGAGAACAATTAAAAAACATAAAACCATTTCTGTTTGTCTTCCCACTTCATATAATATATATATATATATATATATATATATATATATATATATATATATATATATATATATATATATAAGGTTAAGTAAACAAACAAATATGTTTATTTTTATATGGCTTTATATGTGCTTGATTAAGTCATACCAATAACTTACATTCAGGGATTGACATTTCTCGATTT
The DNA here is from genome assembly GCA_023376005.1 of Doryteuthis pealeii. NCBI lineage: Eukaryota > Metazoa > Mollusca > Cephalopoda > Myopsida > Loliginidae > Doryteuthis > Doryteuthis pealeii. The sequence continues at coordinate 65,521,031 of CM042159.1, read as the reverse complement.
GTTTAGCCTTACAACAACGGATACAAATACTAAAATACATCTCAATATATATATATATATATATATATATATATATATATATATATATATATATACTAGTAACGTAGCATATTCATACACTAAATAACAATTGTTTTTTGAATATATGTACGTAAATACAGTCTGTGAATGTTTAATGCAATTTTTTATTTGTTAGAGACATGTTAAAATTTTTTTGCGGTAGCAGTCTTAAGAAAAAATATTATGTATTGAACATTGAAAATATTTATTTTTCTTTCTTGTGAACTTGGAGTCACTTCAACTAATCAGCTATTTAACATAAAACAATATCTTAATATTTGTATCAAATTTGTCAGTTCTTTACTTTTTAAAACAACAATTTTCTATAAATGCAATAAATAGTCGTCGTAAGAACAAAGCTTTGATAAAACCAACTATTCAAGATTCAAAGCCACGTAAACGATTGTTGTAATAATGTCTTTCCTGTCAAAAATCGACGCCACAATTTTGTAAATGATTCAAACTATTGATTTCTGAAAAAATTAACAATGGAAAATGCAAAATTAAATGAAGATTTTAACAACAAAAAAATTGATAGAAAATAATAACTTTTCTAGTGTCAATTTAATTCTAAACCAAAATATCATATCAATCTGTATGAATAAATCGGAATCTTTGCGTGTTTCCGTACCTTTGCTAACATAAAACTTCCTACACCATGTTACATTGTTAAAACGAATGATTAACTTGCGCCGTGTATTATATGGACAACAAACCGAGTTTATAACAGTGATTATATATACAAGGTGTATCATAACAGTATTGTGATTGAAGCTCTATTTACCAAGATAGAAATGAACAATGAATGGAACGTTAATTCTTTCAGAGTTCAAGGTGTGTCAAAAAGTACAAAAAGATCGATGCTATTTGACATAGTTTGTATTATTTGCATTATAATTCTAAAAAGCAGTGTTATGTTTCATTTGAACCCCACCACACACACACATACACACACGCACATACACACACACATACACACACATACACACACACATGGTGGAGGTGTTGTCATCATGAACTCCACACAATACAACAATAAAATGTTAGAACTACTATGTGACCAAAACACCTACGAGCAAATCTCTACAAACCATCACACAAAACACGAAGATTTTCAACAAATCTTACAAAAAACTAGTAAAACATGCTAACAAATCCTGCTCCTCACTAATTGAATACCCCATATATATATATATATATATATATATATATATATATATACACACACACACACACACACACATATATATATATATATATATATATATATATATATATATACATAATAAATAAGTAATCTACAGACACGTGTTTCGAGGTTTCACTTTTCATCAGTGTGGCTATACCGTAACAGCTATTCTTAGCCGGGTTTGATACCCGAATGAACTTTATGCGAATATCAGTGTATCAGTGTCATATTTTTAAAACTTTACTTTTAGAAGTCATATTCCAACATATAATACCATTTTTTAATCAAGTCGGCCCCATGACCACATTCGATTCCTACGTTTTAATTACTGCGATTGTTTTCGGCGAATTTTCATGTGATTTTTTGCTACAAAATTATTTTCTTTTTTTGTTCGATTGCCATTTTTATAACTTTGGTTAAGTTTACTAAAACTTTTATATGAACTCATTGCACGAAGTGTCATTGTCGGAACAAAGGCCCAATCACGAGTCCACTGCAGAGTCTAGATAATTGCTGTCCGACACAGAATGGCTTTTAAGCTAGTAAGCAATATTTTTGAAAAAGTGCGAAAACTATTTCAAAAAGAATTCTGGAAAGCCAGAGATCATTCTAATTTTATTAAGTTATAATGAAGTTGTGTAATTAATGTTTTGATTTTTTATTGCCGCTGAAAAACATGGCGACTACACAGGTGCGCAATAAAAAGACACCAAATGAGTAATTAAGAACACATTGTTTTCTTACGAGAATATAACGAAAAGAAAAAAAACATAAACACACAAATACACATGCAAATATATGGAGAAGTTATTTTATATATCATTAATCAGGAGTTAATAGCAGGTGATATTAGTAGGCCATTAGAATCTGTATTAATTGTTTGTTTGTTGTGTATTTTTTTCACGATGACACATTGGAAAAATGTCGGAGCCAAGAGTGAGTACTATGTATATATATATATATATATATATATATATATATATATATATATATATATATATATACTATGTATACATATATATATACGTATAGATATATACGTACACACACACACATATATGTATATATGTATGTGTGTGTGTGTGTGTGTGTGTAATATAGTGAAAAATTTGAAAAAAACACTGTTTTAAATAAAATGAGTGATATTTATACAGCCAACGCTGCAGTGTTTCAATCTGTTTAGTAGATCTTCTTCAGGGCCTTTGTTGATATAAGGAAAAGTAAAAAAAAATATCAAAGAATACTAGGTGACTGTGATCGGTTTGTTTACAATGTTTTGAATGGAAAGTCAGCGTTCCCGGAAATAGATTCGAAAATTTATGAGACGCTTATGATGAACGGTTTTGAAGTCGAATATTTTTTACGCTGTGTGTGAGCGTATGTGAGAAAGAAAAGAGAGAGAGAGAGAGAGAGAGAGAGAGAGAGAGAGAGAGAGAGAGAGAGAGAGAGAGAGAGAGATTGCGTGTGTATGGAAATGTGAGTAGATTAATCGTTTTTATTTGGGCGACTTTGTGTCTGTGTGTGCGTTTGTGTGTGGAGGGAGGAGCGCGCGCGTGTGTGAGCGTATGTTTATTTGTTTATTCTTTATTTGTTTTTATTTTAAGTACGTGACGAGAAAGTGTGTGAGTATGTGCATGTGTGTGTGTGTGTATGTGCGTGTGTAAAATTTATTTGTTAAAGTTGTAATTATTAATTTGTTTTTATGTTGAAATTCTTTCTATATCTATTATTTATTTATTAAATATTAAATGTACACATGCATATGCATACATACATATACCTACGTATATATATATATATATATATATATATATATATATATATATATATATATATATAGATAGATAGATAGATAGATAGATAGATATTCCGTTTTATTTTTAAAAATATGACTTGAACAATTATTTTTGTGTGAAGGCACATTTGCTAACTGATATTGTTCTGTATTTTACGTATGCTAATACCTGGGGTTTAACCCAAATTGATACCCAACAAGGGGAATGCATATTTTCTATATAGTCAGGGCTTTTTACGAGGAAACATATCATTCTTAAGAATATTTACTAGAGTTTTTGCTCTGATTTAGATGAGCTTGTCAAATATAATCACTTTTCTCTTGTAAAACCTTCTTTCTCTACATATATGTCTCGTACAATGGTGAATTCCATTCCTTGGAATGGACACCTGTTCGTGATTAATGCATTGAATTTTAGACTCATGGAGCTGATATCTATATAGTTAATAATATAAGCATAGCTTCAACATCGATCGTCTAATGTTACTGGAAGTCGGGCTATAGCAACAGAGAAGTAGATTGGAGAGACTTTAATGATTAGTAGAGAATATTTTATTCTCTTAAAATATGCAAAAAATGAATCTAAATCCATTTTAGATGGTCATTTTCGTAATTAATAGATTGGCTCCAATTGTTATTTTACAGGTGGTGTATTAAAATATTTTAACCATAATGTCAAATTAGTGTAATTGACGGTTAAGTTAATTTGAAAGATTAGCTTTCATTGGAGGAGCTAAAGTCAGGTGACAAGAATCCTAGAATTTGGGAAGTTAGATTGTTATGACGATAGATAGTTGCACTCACCTGATTCAAATCATCCATGATGAATGGCATATAGAGACGCCATTTGCAAGGTGTCCAAGCACATGCCCAGTGTTGAAATCTATCAATAATGGAGATTTGGTCTCTATTTGTATGTAACCGAAACTACGTCACTGCTTATGTTACAGTCATTTCAGGAATTAAGTAATTTAATCAACGAATATTTAATTTATAGTTAAAATCATTAATATATAGAGTAAATCTTGTTTTTATTAAAATCTGAATTAGATTTACTGCAAAATAGTCCATATTATTAATACGTTTAAAATACTGCAGCATGTCTAATATATCACTAAGAAATAAAGGTTTACATAATGTATGGTGTGGTTAATTTGCATACTGATTTTAATTAAACCGGGTCTAATAAATAATTACTTGGTGTTATTGATCTCTAATATTATTGTCTTATTCTCCAACATATTAAAATCAATCCTATGAAGTACTTTATATAGAAACCAATTAAAATATAATTAAAATAAGTGCAATCTTTTCATATATGTATTGATTTCGTTAATCTTTCTGATTTAATATATTTCATTATATTAAGACCTAAACACTTACGCCCAGAGGGTGTATATTCTTGCTCGTGTTGTTAATATCGGTTGATTTGCAAGTGTCGCGGTTACACATTTAAAGCCAGGGTGTTAGAAGAGTGCAAATTCAAATACCCGGATCGAGAAAGACCACCAGCTTTAAAAGGTTGTATGTAATGTTAGTAGAAGTAAATCGGAAATAAAAGCAAGCGGTGGTGGCAAGAGATTACTGACATTCGTCTTTTATAATCTGTAACAATTGTGATTTTAATTTACTTGGAATTTTCCATCTGTAGTCTAGGCGCTCCAAGGATACACAGCCCGGGTGATGTATGTAAAGATTCGTCGATCCTAATGAAATGTGTGCACAAGATTAATGTATTTCATCATGCATCCCAGAATTAGAGAACAGGGGACAGAGTAGGGGGCGTCAGAAAATACAACCACCATTCTAAAAGACAAAATGGCGGCAAGAAGTGACCTCCGACCGAAAGAAGGGGATGACTATACAACAATTTGATTTTCATAAGTAGTAACGAGTATATATATATATATATATATATATATATATATATATATATATATATATATATATATGGAGGGGCGTGTGCTAGTGGTTAGAGTCGTGGAAAATGGACTCGTCAATTCAAATTCAGTTCCTAGACGAAGCTGTTGGCATTTAACATAGCGCTAATACCCTTGGGAAAGTTATGAATCCATAAATTCTCCTTCCATCTATGGGTTAAATAGTAGGGCAGACGGTGCCCTTCAGCTTTGGGTAGGTAACCAGTCTAGGAGAGGGGATAACTCTGAATTCAAAATTCCCTCGAGCTATTGGTTAAATAGTATGACAGACTGGGCCCTTTAGCCTTGGGTAGGTAACCAGTCTAGGAGAGGGATAAATCTGAATTCAAAATTCCTGAGGTCGGTCGTTGATTGGGCTTGTGGCAACCCTTGATGCACCAATTCTTTCCTATCGACTGTGCCAAAAAGAGTGGATGGTCCAACACAAGCCTTCACCACTATAAACAAATCATTGTGTGGTTGTTTATTGTATGAACACTCATACGTCGATCGACGGGAGAGCCCATCATATATATATATATATATATATATATATATATTATATATATATATATATATATATATGATAAAGTGAAAAATTTTATATCATATGGCTAATATTGAACAATATTTCGATTTATAAAAATCATCTTCAGAGCTTGTTCATACTCCGGACTTATCAATAGCGGAGACGAAAATAATATGAATTCAAAACGAAAACATTGATGTTGCAAAAAAAAATTATGCAGTAGTTTCAAATATAAGCACATCCGCCAACGCTTTTCTCGGTCAGCGATAGTCATGTATCTCTTAATGTAACAGTTTTTGAAAAAAGAAGACATATTCCAAACTCGATGATAGACAAATTCTCTTTTTCAAACCGGATGAGTATTAATCCGTTGACGGTAGGCACGCAACGGATTTTCAGAAAATAATTTTTATTTTTGTAATTAAATTTGTATTTTTTTATTTTTCTATTTTTTCTATTTTTTATATATAAAGCAAAAAAGTATGAATGGTTGTAAGGTTTTTGGGATAATGTGAAATCTAAATTTGTTGGGAAGTATATGACGGAAATGGTTATGTGAAGGGTATTTTATGATTTCTGACTACAGGTGTCGCTAAATAAGGGGGTATATTAAAAAAGCCTTGTCTTTGTCGGATGGATTGATGGGTGGGAATAACGCAATATTCCATAATTCTACGTAGTGTTCTATTGTGTATGTATGACACACACACATATATATATATGTATGTATGTGTGTGTGTGTGTAATAAGTAAGTTAAGGTTTCCAAAATATTTAGAAATCACAGAAACGTTTACTGTTTATTGACAATTATGTTTACATCACTTTAAACTTTAAATATGTATTTTTTACACAACCGCCATTTCGGTAGATACATTTTCGTAGGTTTATTGTATGCCTAAGCCATACCAAATCGCTACAATGTCGTTAAGGAAACATTGAAACTCGTCATTGTTGCAAACTCCCTTAATCTCTTACAAGTGTTTTTGTCATCCATTTACGACTCGCAGTACTCATATGTTAAATGGCGTAAAAGTTCAATCGGTTTAACGCATTAGAGTTCAGAAATCGATTGACTTTGTAAGCTTCACACTAGGCAGTAGCGTGAATCGGGAGCTCCATCAGAAAAAAAAACTGCCAAGCCAAGACTTAGGGTGACGACGAGGCATACGTAGTAACAGTTGCAGATGCAAGCACATGAACAGTAAATAGATTTTTTTTCAATAGCCGCACGAACAATTTCTCTGCGTTCCTAGTGATTTGTAGATCTTACTTTTGGGATTACCCTCGTTGAGTTTGGCAATTTCTTATCATATCAATGGGAGTTATACTTTTAAATCCTTGAGATTATTTCTGAGAATTTTAGAAGATTCGAAAAAGTACGTTGTTTTGTTTTCATTTGAAAATTCTATTTTTTTCAGATGTTTAACATTTCCAACAACAAAAGATGTCTGACATCCTGGCATGTTGTTTTGTTTGCGATAACATTTGTTTCTTCTTGCGTAATTTTTCTGTTTCTGACTTTCAAATGCACGTGATTAGAAGAAGAAATCAAATGATAATGATTATATATATATATATATATATATATATATATATATATATAAACATACACACACACACACACACACACACACACACACACACACACATATATATATATATATATATATATATATATGTTCTAAGATGGTATGCACAATCTTCTGTTTACAAAAATGTCCCTTCAAGCTTACTTTTGCACAGACAACCATTCGAAAACGCACGTATAACTGCACACATGGACACACATGCGTTTATATTACACTTTAATTCAGAAAAGCTCTCACTTTCAAAAGAGGCGTACATCACAACGAATCTATTGAAAATAACGAATACCACAGCTCGCAAAGCGAACGAACTGATGTGAACCGAATGAACGATAATTGAATTATTTAATCACAGAGCAAATTTCACTGAAGCCCACCAATATGATTTAATATAGTTTCGCTTCCTCTTCCAATAAAACCAAAAAATAAAAATAAAAGGAAAAGAAATATGGCTTTTATAAGCATCAGTCGAGGTGAAAGTCTGCTATTACGGTTAGATACCAACTTTTTAAGCATATCTATATCATATTATTTAATCTCTGGATGTCCAGTGGTTATTTTAAGTAACCGTTGCCTATTTATTTTATTTGTTTTTTATCATTGCTTGAAATCGATTATTTTCTAATCAATAAACAGAATCAGTATTAAGAAAATGACTGAATACTATTCACAAATCGATAAACAGTAAGTTCGATGTGTTTCCCAAATCTACGTTTCTGGTACATAATTCCTGAAATGTAGATTTTTGATTTTAACCGATTGTGTTTTTGTTTTTATTGATCCAATATCTGGAGACAAATATTCCCCTTAATTTTTTGCACTTCTGACATCATAAATCGTAATGTTATAAATTGATTTTGCAGCTTTGATTTGTATGTCAATTAATTTGAGAATTAGATTACCAACAAGTGAAATACTCCTTCCTCAACGATCCTTTCAAGAATGCATTTCATTGCATCTTTTCCATTTTTTCAGGATGTATCGAAGATAAATACATCACGAACTTAAATGATTAGATCTTGTTGTAGGTTAATAATTTACATGTTTCTTCCACGGAATAAATAGACCTTCGGTATTTGCCAATGAATAAAGTGTTTTAAATATAATTCTCTTCTTAATCAGATACATCAGAATTGTGTCATTAAGTATTAATTTGGTAATAACCCTTCATCATGGAAACTTTGTGGCCAAAAATATAATTGAATTGTCTCCTAGCCGCTAAATGATAAAAATAGAGAGTCTCATATAATTCTAAAATTTAATGTATGAATAAGATGGTTTGTCTTTGTAACGTTCGTGTGATAGTTTTTTTTTCAACAATTATTAGTGTTGTACTGTCATCTTGATATATCAGTTTTCTCAGTCCTTGAGCAAGGTCTCAGAACTTTATTTCATTATAGTTTTTATGTTACTTTATGTTACATATTATAATTAATATTGATCTGAATTTGACAGAATCTAATATTCAAGAATCGGATAACTTTATTGAATGAGGTGGTTTGTCTATATCACGTGCGTGTTTTGTTTATTTTTGTGGGGTTTTTTTTCGTTTTTTTTTACTGTAGATATATTTACCAACACCTAAGCACGAGTTGGATGCGACACAAGTTGAATTCCTGAAGCGGAGTTTAGCAGGTTTGAATTCATAGGTTCCTTTCTCTTAGACTGGTTACCTTGCCAAGGTAAAATATTCCAGTCTGTCCTACTATTTATCTATAGCTGAAGCGAAAGTAGTTGGATTCATACCTTTACCAAGAGGAGTAGAGCTATGTGAAATGCAAACAGCCACGTCCAGAATTTGAACTCGGGTCGAAGAGTCCATTTCCTACAACTCTACCCATTATACTACTTATCCCCTTTTGTCAATGTATAGTGGATCCAAAGTCGTATCAAGATTTCACAGTGAACCATTTTTATGGTGCCTATAGTTATATTTTTTATCATGGTTCTTGCGACAAAAATACATTTTTACTTATTTTTGCACATTTCCTAGTTTCAGTTACGGAGATCCAACTCGGTAGATTAGGAAATAATAATGCAATCTTAACGTATTAGGAATGCCATTATTATTAGGTCCTTAATTTTTCAAATTTTGCCAAACGTTTCAAGCTTATCAAATATAGAGTTTTCTTTTCTTTTTTTTTTTATATCAGCATGCTATAAACACGATTTGAAATATTATTTCACAAGTTTTAAGGATTTGTATTCACGTTTTATTCTTCATTCTTAGTTTAATTTTATTTTTCTTAATTCTTAGTTTAATTTAATAAACAACAATACATTGCGAAAACAATTCGATTCAGACGTGTCTTCATTAGACTTTAACTTACACACGTTTTTTCAAATTTTCCCCAGTAATATCTGATGTTCCAATAAGAACCAGTGACTCATGATGCATTCTGTATCTTATATAGCAGTGAATTGGTTTGGGCAGTTGTATTTGCGGTAAGCTGTAGATAATTTGCGTAGTCCACTTTTATAATCGTTTGTGCAAGATATCTTCTGCTGTTGCTTTTTTTTTTTAGTCTGTAACGTATTTCCTTCATTAGCTCTAATGACGTTTGTAGTAAGTAGTCTGTGCATATTATAAATAGAAATAGTGCTAATGTATCTCCTAGAAGGACAATGTCAAAGAAATCTGTCACCATCAGGTAAATGAACCATATTTTCTTTATAATTACATTTTACTCTTTTTTGCTTGTTTTGGCCCAAGGCATCAACAAGTGAAAGTAATGTCTTCGCATATATATATATATATATATATATATATATATATATATATATATATATGATTACAATATAACGACGAAAGTTCTTTCGTCCATAAAATCTTTACATTCTTCAGTGCATTAATATCTAGAGCAATGTTTCAATGTATTTCACAGATAAGAACTCACGGCTCAATGTTTCACGCATTCGATCCTTAGGTTACCTCATATTCAAGACGTCTGAACTTTTCAAATATATATATATATATATATATATATATATATATGTGTGTGTGTGTGTGTGTGTGTGTGTTTGTGTGTGTGTGGAGAAATAATTAATACAGATACTGTCGGATTAATTTCCTCATATTATTCCCGTATATATATATATATATATATATATATATTAAATTTTTACTTGAAGGCACTTACAACGCATGTATCGCATAAAATTCGATACTTTTTCTTATAGAAAATGAACTTGACAAGTGTAATCCCAGCAAAGGATCGCTCGGTGCGTACAGACTGTTTCGACTTTATTAAGTCTCATCAGCGATATATATATATTTCCAGTTTGTTTAGGGCTTTTGTTGTTAGTCAGGACATTCTGTTTAATATGAAAGTTTAGTATCTGTGTGAATTGCCTTTGATTAATGTGTCACTTTCCGTAACTGTTCAGTCACAAGCAATACGTTGCTCCGTATTCTTTTTTCAGGGAAGTATTCGTGTAGGATAAAATAATCCTTGCTTTTAGGAATTTCAGCTTCGATGTAGCAACTTGTAATTGTACAATCGAGGAGAGCCCAAGTAGCCATCAATCTTCGAGTCTCTGGTCAAAGGAACTTTGTTCCAAAATTTTCTTCGTTGAGAAGTGAAATATATAGATACTGGAATCGCAATATACAACCTGTGCCTTATGAAGTTTTTAATGGATATGTAATAAACAGGAAATTTAAATTTAAAAAAGGCATCCAGTATATTTGCAGAGCAGATCAATGTAAATCTTTGATCGTCGGCCCACTTTGATATGTCTATATGTCTATATGTTCACAGGAGAACATAACTTATAAATTCGTCCTTGCTTGTTCAGACATGTCTAGCGTTTTGCATTTGTCTTATATGGATGGTTTGGGTTATAAAAGATAAGTGGTGTCCAGATGCGTACAGCATTTGTTTAAAACAACACGCAGCATAATTCTATGTTCAGATCGAGCTTTCCATTCCAAGCTTTTCGTTAAAGTCCGAGTACTGCAGCCATACATCAGTACTGACACAGCTACATCTTCTTGGAGGAATTGTTGCTTAATCTGATCAGAGATGATTGATTATCTCTATATAGCATTTCACGCCTTTTCTACTACCACTTAGAATATATGGAAACTCTGTTAGTTAATTTTATTATTTGGATCATGCTGACTATTGTCCTCATAGTTATTGTTATCTGTATAAAGTTTCATCTGATGTGCCCTCCGGCCTTCTTCAGGTATATTGCTTGTCGGACTCAGGAACCTTCTCGAACTCGGGAACATTCTAAGACAGAATACTTGTACCCAGTCATGGTTAGCGGAATGAGAAACAGTATACCACCGTGATTTTGAATAAAGGGTTGGGTTCAAAGTCCCCTGATGGCTCCCGATTAAGACAAGAAGGTTCCCAATTCGAAAAGAGGGTTCCCGAGTTCAAACAGAACGTCCCCGAGTTTAAAGAGAACGTTCCAGAGTTCGAGAAGGTCCTCAAGTCCGATAAGAAATACTTGAAGAAGGCCAGAGGGCACACCGGTCGAAAGGTTGTACAGATAACAATAAAGATGAGGACAATCATCCAAGTAATCCCAAAAATATAAATTAACAAGACTCATCTAAAAGATTCAGAGAAATATATCAGTTAATATATATCTTATTTCTATCGTAAATATCGTTAATCTTTGCCTAAATTGGATGATGATAAAAAGTTATTTATCGTAAATTCTTGGATTTCTGAAAATGTATCTTTGCATTGAAAGATAAGAGAACAATATTACATCTATTTCTAAGGAAGAAAACTGAGACGTTTTTAACTATAAAAGGTCAACTAAAACATTTCTATTGTTCGGGGAGAAACCTTTTCGTAATGAAACTTGTTTATATCCCTTATCGATAGACCAAAGTCGACCCGGGGTTCATCGCTAACGCTCGGAGCACCATTTCGGAAAGATATCTTACATCTAATGTTGAAAGTAACTTCTACCCTGTCAGCAGGACTCAGATATGTTGATTGTATCCCCAACAGAGAGATAATATTTATCAAAAAAGAAGTCTCTTGAGTATGACACTAAACTACATTAGTTAGTGAGGTCCCATTTCTGGATATCCGGGACGAGTGGGGTAGCCCTTTATTGCCACTATTCTCAAGGCCACTCTGGTGAAATCATATAACTGTATACAAATTATGTATTAATATCAAACAGAAATAGTTATTTGAAACGAGACAATTGCATGCACATTACTTATATTGGATAGGAATACTTTATATCATGTAACTGTGTGCAAAATTATTAAGAAACAACTACACGAAAAGTGTACTCGCCTCAATGCATAAAATAACCTAACATGTATTGACCATTAAAATCAATCAATTAAGATTGATTGATTGAGAAATAAATTGGACAGGGTGAACAGAGGGATTTAGCCGGTAAATGACATATAATCCATTCAACATGGACTGCTAGAATATAATAGATAATATATATATATATTATATATATTTTTTTTTTCTGCTTCTCACTCGATGAGTCCGGATTAAAACATGCTCATGATTTTTATAATCGAAATATTGTTCAATATTAGCTATGAAAATGATATAAAATATATTCCTTTTTAACAATATTGTGTGTTTTCATACTCTTTTCTCTCTCTCTCTCTCTCTCTCTCTCTCTCTCTCTCTCTATATATATATATATATATATATATATATATATATATATATAGCTGCTTGAATACGATATTTATCTTATCTGATCCCTACCATCTTCTGTCACACATTTATTGCTATTTTAGTTTTGGTTAGTATTTCAGTGCTTTATAATTTTGTAATAAATGATGCCTCATAATATCCATTTTGATTGCATAATAAAACCTAGATATCTTTGTTTTAGAAAAGATTAACCTTTTATGTAGTTATTTTCTGAGTAAAAATAATACTCCATGAATATCCCCTAAAGGAGCAAGTAAATACGCTCAATAATCTTGTTTTACTTGAGAAATTGTAAGTAATTAACTTTTGTATCGTATATAATCAAATACGCCATAGGAAACCAGCACCATTTTTACGTAATAATTTAAGTAGCCATTTTATTGTGTCGAACCGCCAAATGGATATACAACATAGAAATGTTTCGGGACTTGTTATAATTCCATTAATCTTGTATAGACGTGGAAAAATGATGGGCTGTTAACACATTTAGTTATCTTAAGTTATTCGGTGAAGCTGACAGTTAATTTCTGTTCATTCAATGGCATATTTATAGGAATTGAAACAAACTCTGTCTTTTCGTTTAGTATTTTGCAAACATTGTCTTTATTAAAACACATGTACATGCGAAATGTGTACAAAAGGAAAATGAATTCTTTCAGAAAATATTATTGCATTATATCCTATTTAATTTAGGTTATTTTATACACATTTTCAGTGGCTTTCTTTTTAAACAAATATGGAATACATTCGATATGTGAATTGGTTTCGTATTAAATGTTTCTGTGTGAAATTAACAAAATGTCTGGTAATAGATGGTGGTTCATAAAATACTGGCACATAAATGAACTTAGCATTTTTTTTAGTAATAAATTACAGCCCAAATGAATTTATTCTTAGTTATTTGTAGATAGTCATCATTATCATGAATACAAAGTTGCACCTTAATTGTAAGCTCTTTGTAATGACTTTGCTCAAGGTTTCAGTCACGTGACTCAAAAAGGAAAACAAAAAAAAAATACGCTAGTTCGACATACGTGGAATTCCAGATCACCATAATAGTTACATTCTTAGTGGTGATTTTTTACACTCTCTCGGCTTTTTTGCATCTTACATATTGTGTTACCAGTGAAATATATTGCGATATTACACGGCATATTTGTGCATTGAGCACAGTCATTCTTTTGGCAAATGATATAGATCATAAATTATACAGCGTTCAATAAGTAAATTGTCGTTTAAATTATGGGGAAAATGAAAATGATACTGACATCTCACTTTATTAGGTACATTAACTAAAATCCACGAATAATTCAGGAAATACTATACATTAAATCTATTCAAAGAGAATGTTAGTGACCTCGACCACAGATTCTAAATGTCTTCAGATTCTTCTGCATTTCTATCCGACAGTTCTTCAGTTTATTTTTCGTGTTGCGCGGAACTATTCTCGTCATGATCAAGAAAAAAATAGTGTGTATCTGTTACGTAGGGGCCATAGTCAAGTTTTAGTATTAGCCGTTAGTAGAAGTAGCCGTCATTAGCTCAGAGAAACAACATACGAAAGTGGTATAGTCGAAAAGGTGTTTATTTCTTTCTAGAAGGAGAGTGGGAGACGGTAATGTCAAGCTGTTCTATCATAAATCACGTTCGTGTGCGCTGTTTGTTGCTAGCCTAGACACGTCACCGGTCGGACCCCAAGAAACCCAAAGTCGGCCTCGGACAAAGGCCCAGACGAAAAATACCGATTTTTCTTTTCTTCCGTTTGTGGTACCGGCCGTGGAGGAAGGGACACATCCACTTCCTCTCTCCACAGAAAACGCAGGGGCCATTGGTCGGTCAATGGCCGGCACCCGTTGAGTTTTTACAATTCCAAACTTTAACCTCTTTTTGTTCTTATTCCTTTTTCTTCTCTTTCTCCAGAAATCTGATTACCGTTTTCTTTTCAATCCCCAAATTCTCCGTAGACCATAATAATAATTACGCTTCATTTCCCTGTTAAATCAATTGCTGAATAAGAAAGTATTCTCTTTCTCATTCAACATGTTCTGCTATTAATAGCCAGATAAACATGTATTCCCTTTGTAAAATAACCTTTTAGCAGAACTTAAAAAGCCATAATTAATTGGGTACCTCATCTATTTCAATATTTGACCTTATTTTGTACTAGAAGTGGCTACACAACGTCGCCTGTGTTGAACTGGGGATGGCAAAAGTCCTGGTGTATTGATTTGTTTACTTTTGAGATTTACAAATGCTGGTCATTTTAAGTAGAATTTCAATGCTATTTCTATGTATATCTGAATTTGTGAATATCTTCGAATATAAATAAAATCATAATTTTTGCACAAAAATCAGAAACCGGTGATATTCAATGTGTATACATATTTACTTTGTCTTAATTGTTTTATTTTCGTAGTTTCTTCCGGACATACACCCATACATACATACATACATACCTACATACATACACACAACTGCCTTTTATAAATGTATAGATAATTCCATGATGATTATGAGATACGGTACTCGTTTAGCTCAATCGATAGAACATTCGCCTTGGAAATGCAAGGTTCCGGGTTCAATACGCCAAGTCAGCTCATGGGTAGCACATATTTGATAATCTAATTAGTGTGGTAAATCATCTAAAAGATTCCAGTAGGTGCTACGCCCCCAGCTCAGCCACAAAATCTTTGTAATCTAGCGATTGGCGAAAAGAGGATAGACTCCTTCTCTGTTTGATTGATACCGACAATATACCAATCCGCTGGCTTTACAACTATTTCATTATAACACTGTCGAAATGTTGATGTATCACCTTCAATCAATATTGCTTTACTCCAGGCTGCTCGATTAAAATAAACACGTGACAAAAGCAATAACAGATTAATTTATGCAACACTTAAAATCAATATTGATCACAGATGTTAAACTCACGATATTGTTTTGACATTGCTTTAGACACAAGACTCCGATGTGTATTAGGCTGCATCCGATTTTCATTTTAATTTGATTTATTTTCAGGTTTGTTTCTACACAATGTTATTTTCTTTCATGTTATTTTGATTATAATGCGAATAATGTAACGAAATAAAACTTAACTCGTCCATCACTTTTTGTCTATACAGCAAATGTTATGTAGATACAAAAACGTAGGCGTACACGATAATATTTTTGTTCACAAAAGTAATAAGATTAACATGAGTATTTCTTTTTAATGACAGATTTTTAAATTATTCTCAATAGATTTCGAATTTAATTCATTTTCAAGCAAAAAGCTTTTGTGTGTCGGACTATCTCTGGGCATAAGTTATATGCGAAATTGTCATTTCTATTAATGAAATTTCCCAACACCAACAGGTACTTCTGGTAAAAATCAGCCAATGAGAAACGAGGACAGATAGCATTTAAGATCTTAGATAGCATTAAGATTCTTATAGAAAATGAACTTGACAAGTGTAATCCCGGTAAAGGATCGCTCGGTGTGTAGAATATCGTACAGACTGTTTCGACTTTATTAAGTCTCATCAGCGAAGTATCGAATTTTATGCGATACATGCGTTGTAAGTGCCTTCAAGTAAAAATTTAATATATACTTTATTCAGCAACGCTTCTAAAATAAACAAACATCCAAAAATCTTATATATATATATATATATATATATATATATATATATATATATATATATATATTACAGAGGAATACCAACTCACTACTGATTAGAATTACCGACTTGATTCTGTGAAAAACAGAACAAGTGAACCCATACAATGGCGACAAAGAATCAAGAATTGTAAACAATTCTTTTTAGAGTTGAGATGCCACAAAAGAAGTGATGAAAATGACCCATTAACGTAGCATACACTTTCGTTGAATGAGAATTTATCTTCGGCTTCGGTTTTATAGTGTCCGTGTATATTGACAACTTTACGGTGGGTGATATTATGAGGACTGAAGGGCTATGACTCAATTCCATTTGTTTATTCGAATATTTATACGTGAACCCATCCGTTTCTTTAATTTCAAACCGCTGTTTTTGACAATGGTTTAGATTGGTATCAAATCTATTTGGCTTCGTTGTCTGCAAACTTTATATTTATTTTCATGTGTTTCTTTTAGCGTCATGATATTATCCAATGAGGTTTGTCGCTTATTTCAATGGTCGTGGAGTTTGTACCTCTGTTTAAGACGTGTCCCTTTGAGCGGGAATGTTCTTCTATAAGAAGAAGTTTTGTAGTTTTAGTAGTTTTTTTTTTAGTCTTAAATCAAATAATCATTATAATTATCAATATACTGCTTTAGGCAGCATGCGCAATATAGGGAATACAATTATTGATTCTACAATTATACATGTACTAATGAGGGAGTTTGTTAATATGACATGTTCACAATATAATTTTTATAAATATTACACATTTAGTGGATCTTATTGTAGGCTTCTTATAGATTACTTTATTATTTAGTATATGTCTACTTACCAGCAGGCTAATGGAATCTCAATCAATTATAAAAAAAGAAAACATCTGAGTCACGTAAGCCTGTTTGAACACCTATTCTGAACGCTGATTGGCTTTAGCATTAACCAATCAGATGTTCAGAAGCCGAGGTAAGCGTTGGCAAAAACTCCATTTAAAGCCAGTACCTTTCTGTTAACGTTGACGGAAACACAGGTACCACTTTAGAGGCTGATCATCTCAAAAGGGGACTAACTGGCGAGGGTATTATGTTGGAAGACCCGAATCCCCCACCCACAATGAAACCAGTTAATAACATAGCTGATGACGCTACCCAGTGCTGTTTTCATCAGGCATATCACAAACAAACAGTATGTTATTGCTTTCTATGATTTGTCTGAGGTTATTTGATGGACGATGAATTCTTTATAATTCTTAAAAAAAACTATCTGTTTAATTATCTCAAATTATTCCAATGATTCTTAATTATTTGAGCTCATAGGATTATTAAATGTTGTTTTGAGTGGTATGCGATTCAGACTTTCTTTTGGTTTTAGGTTTAGGTTATCTTGCGTCGAGGTTGTAATGTTTGTTTGGTTTTTAATGGGAGAAGAAATGGTTGTTTTAGATTAGTGCTCTATTTTTTAGTTCATTATTAAGTAAGTACTTAAAAATATATTTGAGATATTTCGTGTGAGAACATTTCTAATGGGGATAGCTATATGTGTTTATGTGTTTTGTTTGTAGATTTGTTTACAATTATCTCTACTTATAAAAAGACAGACACACATACATGCACACACACACACACACACACAAATATATATATATATATATATATATATATATATATATATATATATATATGGGAATGTGAGAAAACACACAATTTTAAAAATATATACACATTCAGTTCTCTCTCTCTCTGTCTTTCTTCCACCCTCACTCTCTCTCTCACTCTCTCCCTCTCTCTCCCCCTCTCCCCCTCTCTCTTTCTCTCTTTTGTTGTTGTGTGTGTTTCTATGTGATTTTATTTAATATGACTTGCTACTTGACACCCTGGGAAAAGTATATATATATATATATATATATATATATATATATATATATATATATATATATGCGTGTGTGTGCGTGTGTGTGCGTGTCTGTGTTGTGTGTGTGTGTGTGTGTGTAATTATTTTTCTATCAAATTACGAAACCGAAATCTTTACCTAATTGAATACTTTCTGATGGCTAAAATTGCAAGGCTTTTAAAACTCTTCTATCACTTCAATATTTGTGTGTTCAATTTGATTTTCATGTCTTTTCTTCCTTTATTTTAATTACCTTCATCTTAGGTTTCCCACTGAAATGCTTTTTTCACAGTAATGACAAAAAGAAAATATTGACCATTTCAAGGTTAGAAACATTTGTTACTCACTTTAACATCATAAAATCTCTCAAAATGATCAGAGCTCCATATATCAAATGTTCATTACTTTTATTTGTCTATTTCCCTGGATTTTTTTAGATGAGGCTGTAAAATTCGTATTATTTGGATTATTCGGACTATTGTTCTTATCTTTATTGTTATCTGTACAGTGTTTCGGCCAATGTGCCCACCGGCATTCTTCAGGTATTTCTTGTCCGACTTGGGAAAATTCTCGAACTTGGGAACCTACTTTTCGAACTCAGGAGCCTTCTTTGCGAACTCGGGAACCTTCGTAATCGGGAAACTTCTTGTCATAATCGGGAGCCATTATAGAACTTTGAAGTTTTATTTATCTGTTTTCTTTTATTTCTTTAAGATTTCGAGTTTCATTATTATCTGTCAAGCAAACCTTCCGAATTAATTTATTCATTGTAAACACTTTATAATCAGTAGAATGGAACAATTTTCAAATTTATCTTAATCACAAAACTATAATAGTGGAACATGAAAAAAGAATCTGCCCCACTAAATAAACTGCTATTCATGAGACTAGCCTATTAACCGTTGCTTCACAGCAGTTAGTTTAGTATTCTTCCTCTGGCATTGTTTGGTTGGAGTTTGCCTATTTATATATATACGGTTTTATATATATATATATATATATATATATATATATATATATATATATATATATATATAAGATTTTTGGATGTTTGTTTCTTTTTTAGAAGCATTGATGTATAAAGTATATATTAAATTTTTACTTGAAGGCACTTACAACGCATGTATCGCATAAAATTCGATACTTTTTCTCATAGAAAATGAACTTGACAAGTGTAATCCGGCAAAGGATTGCTCGGCGTGTAGAATATCGTACAGACTGTTTCGGGAATACACTTTTCAAGTTCATTTTCTTTAAGAAAAAGTATCGAATTTTATGCGATACATGCGGTAAAAAATTATATATATATATATATATATATATATATATATATATATATATATATATATATATATATATATATACGGTTTATAACAGATTTCAATTCAGAGTTTTTCCTTCATTTAGACTAATTGCTTAATTATAGTTAGAGCTCAGTCTGCCCTACTATTAATTAGTGCCTTCTAAGATTTCATATAAATCATATTTTATTTGTAACTGTAATTTTAAAAATAAAGTGCGAGAAAACATTTAAATATCTGTTATGCATTTGAAATGTTTTGAATGCTTTCTAAGCATCGAGCTATGTAAGGTACTTTTAGAAGAACCTGACACTAGGTCACAGTGATGGGTATTCGAAATCAATAATCTAGCAAATGGATAATTAACTCTCTCTCTCTCTCTCTCTCTTCTTTCTTTCTTTTCTTTCTTTCTTTCCTAATACACATGCACACAATGGATATGCATGTATAATTTATTATATATCAATTAATATACCGATATCCTCAAGATTTGGTGCCGAGTCAGCAAAATATTAACTTTATTGAACAGTCGACATATTTTCTTGGAACAAAAACTGAATTAGACCAAAAAAAAAAATGAAAATAAAGGGAAAGAATAGAAGAAAAAAACATCTAAAAATATTTTTGAAAAATGAGATGAAAGCATTAAAACATGAAAGAAAGATAAAACATCAAAGAAATAACAAAAATATGTCTATTGATACATCCATTGATTATTGATCATCTATTAGTATTGTTATTTGTCTGAAAGTGTATATATATATATATATATATATATATATATATATATATATACGTGTGTGTGTGTGTCTCTGTGTGTGTTGTTTGTGTGTGTGTATGCATATGTTTACATGTGTATGAAAATAAATGTGTGTCTGTGTATGTGTGTGTGTGTATGCATATGTTTACATGTGTATGAAAATAAATACTGAATAGATATATTTATGCATGAGTACGTATGAATATATATATATATATATATATATATATATATATATATATATATATATATATGTGTGTGTGTGTGTGCGTGTGCGTGTGCGTGACTTTCATGCCAAACTAACCGTTGCTCCACACCGATTTTTGAAGTACTCTTCAACTGGCGTTGGGTTGGAGGAATTTAACATTTTTAGAGAAGCTTTAAGCAAAATATGTGTTCTGTTTTT
Source organism: Doryteuthis pealeii (assembly GCA_023376005.1). Classification (NCBI taxonomy): domain Eukaryota; kingdom Metazoa; phylum Mollusca; class Cephalopoda; order Myopsida; family Loliginidae; genus Doryteuthis; species Doryteuthis pealeii. The sequence goes on along the minus strand of CM042159.1, from coordinate 65,500,297 downwards.
AAAGAGAAAACGTAGAGACGGTTGTAAACATACCATACACTTATAATAGTATGTATCGTATTTGTGGTATTCAATATAAATATCAATATATATATAATATATTATATATATATATATATATATATATGTATATATTTGTGTGTGTGTGTGTGTGTCTCTCTCTCTCTCTCTCTCTCTCTCTCTCTCTGTGCGTGTGTTTCGTTGTGTGTCTGTGTGTCTATGTGTATATGTATATGTGTGTATATGTTTTTGTGTCATTGACTGTGTGCCTGTATCTGTATCTGTGTCATTGTGTCTCTGTCTGTATGTGTCCTGTGAGTCTGTATCTATGTCTGTGTGTATGAATAAATACATAAAATAATATATATATATATATACATACATATATATATATATATATATATATATGTATATATATATATATATATATATTTTATGTTTGTCCCTCAGTCTGTCTGTGACTGTTTTCCTGTTTATGTATGCGTTAACTTCATGCCAATGTTTTTAGAGAATCTTTAAGATGAAAAATATACATTCTACTTTTTTAAAGAGAATGTGTAGAGTACGTTTTTACACACAACACACAAATAGATACCCCTTTCTGCATCTCATTTTCTCGTATATATATGTACTTTTAACTTTTAGCATATATATATATATATATATATATATATATATATATATATATATATATATATATATGGGGAAAGCGTAAGTCTTTATAATCATCTAAATACACATAGCAATCATTTCTGTCTCGTTGTGCCGACATATACTTTCATTTTAGTTTATTTGCATTTGCTTTGTGATCATTCAATATTTCCTTTTTCCGATCGATTTACGACACCTACTAACACGAATAAAATTTCATTGTTTTGTAGATAATTGTGCAAGTCTTTTATTTGCAGAGGTTTCATTGCCGGAATAACTATTGATGTAGGTTATTGGGCCAAAAAAAGAGCCAACATTTTGAAATTAAATCTCAGTGTTCTGACTGACATTACTCGACTGACACATTTTTTTATCAGTTTCTTGCAGGTTTTTCTTTTCTAAAGTGTTTGGAGATAATTCGGGATTCTGAACATTTCAAGTCTTTAGTCGTTTCTTTTTTGTCTCAATATGAGATATTGGGTTAAGATGTATAAAGCAAGTGAGTATTATGTCGGCTTGAACTCTGCGATTGTCTTGATAAAGATGCTACCTATCTCATAACCATTAATCAAAATACTGTAATATTCACTTCAAATTGTATTAAAGATAAGAGGTTTTGCGCTAAAAGTCGAATTGATAACAGATTAAATGGATATGTGTAAGTAGTGTGAGTTAGAATCATAAAAGATAGAAAGATATCAAAAGACAAATGTTGGTTGGTAGGTTGGTTAGGTTTTACGGCATGTCAACCCATTGGGTCATTTTATACTGAAGACGTTTCTGTTTTATTTATTCTTGATGGGAACTTAATTTATTTCCATACTCGATTTTTTAAACATTTTTAGAACGCATTTCGTTCTAAGATGGGGACTTAACAGGTGCTGCCTCTCCGGGTCAGAGCGGACCTGGGATGAAGAGGTACTCCACATTCACCAGAGCTCCAGAACTGGAATTTCCTGATTAGATAGAGTTCAACGTTATACCCATTACAATAATACCTTCAGCCAACACACATATATGATAAAAAGGCAGGGGCTTGCTATAGAGGCAATACGACCGGGAAATCATATAGGTGCTGGGACTTTTTTTCGATTTAATCCATACATGTGACCCTCACAGGTACTACCACTTCGGACCTGGGAGTAATGGCGATAAAGGGGTACACATTCCCCAGTGCTACAGAATCGGTCCCTCAGCCACCGCCTGTATATGATAAAAAGGTTGAGGTTTATTATAATGCAATAGGGTTGGGATAATCATATAGGTACTACGGCTTGACGTGACCAGACGATTGATCGGAAGGGACAACTTCATCCGCCCGTCTAGCTTAAGAAAGGGCCAAAGCGGAGTGTTGCATGTCATGGACAGCTTAGACAACAGGCTTCTATCCTCAAGCATCACGGATCACCGCCCACAGCCACGAAGCTTCCCCAGTCGGTAGAGCGTTCGGCTAGGAATCTGAAGGTTACTGGTTCGATACCTGCCCTCGTCAACTCAGGGATCTGTGCTGTAAAGCGAGGAGCTGATGGTAGGTGTGGCGCTCTACCTCAGACGCTAAATTAAGCTTGGTCTAGCGTTAGTCAAAAAGGGGATAGTGTTAAATACTCTCATGTTACTTTCTGCAAGGGTTTCCTATTTTCTAATCTTTTCATTTTCTCGGGTCGTGATGTGTTTTTTACGAGTTTTTGTGTCTTTATTCAATTTTTCTCATTAATATTAAACGTGGTGACATAATATTTTATTGTACACATGACTTTATTTTCCCGATACAATGACCTTACGCGTGGTGGGGAGGATAAAACAACACAGACGAACGTGAGTCTTGCCACCACGGCTGCTTGGTCGATTCTCAGTAAGTCTAAAAGTCGGAATTTCCTGTTCACGTGACTTCCTCAAACAATCAGAAAATCCCATTCCATGTCAACAAGCCTGTCTATTGAAACTTTTTTTCATGAATTATCTGCTAAATTCAAATGTTACACTTCACTTCATTACACAAATAACAGGCTATGTCTTATTCATTATCTATCTATCTATCTATCTATACATATATAAAGGGCAGTTGTGTGAATCTGTATGTCCTGAGAAAACTTCGAAAATAAAACAAAAACGATAAAGTAAATATATATACAAATTAAATATCACTGGGGCTTGGGTTTTGAGCAAAATTAAGGAAGGTTTAATTTAGATTTGTGAAGATAAATAAAAAATAAAATATAATGATAGCAACATAGAATTTCTTTTGCATTTAATATTCTAATAGTAGACATTAATCTTTCTTTTCTGGGTTGCTGGATCAACGCAAGGTTTTCTTTTTGCATAAGGATTTTAATGGGGCATACTGCGAGGATCTAATTTGGATTCAGTAATAATGGATCTGCGAGACTAATTTTTTGCTGCCCCTGCCCACTTCTAGTGTAACATAAAGGACACTGGTAAATATTAAATGTACATCAATATATTACCCTCAGTTACGATTTGTATTGTAAGCTGTTAGAAATATCGAATGCTTCTAGACGAGACAAGTAGAGATTTATGCCCCATGGCCCCTATTTTCCTTCCTTAGACCAGTTATTTTACCAATGCTAAAGAGCCCAGTGTGGCTTACTATTTTCCCCCACATGAGGGAGAAGAGGAAGATTAATCCATTTCCCAGTGACATTAGCGTAAAGTAAAACGTAAATCGCCATACCCAGGATTAGAACTCGTTTCGTCGAATTCCTTTTCTACAACGATTGTCGTTAAGCAACACAATTTGCACATTTTTAAAGTTTAGATACCTATAGAAAGTATTCAATAAGAATTTAAAAAGCCACTTCTTGGCTGGGCTTAGGACTTTTCAGCACCACCTACGTATATATATATATATATATATATATATATATATATATATATATATATATATATAGTTAGATAGACATATAGATAAATAGATAGATAAATAAATAGATCGATAGGTAGATAGATATGAACGCACATGGATCGATACATCTACATAGAATATCAAAGTTGATTGATTTTTAGATAGAGATGTGGGCGTATATGCATAAAGAAAAAAAATTAACACAGAAGGGTGGATATCAACAGAATAATTCAGTTCACTTGTATCGTAGAGAAAAATTGAAACCTTCAGGAAAAAAAATAAAAGTAGAAGTCTTCCAGAAAATCTTTAAACAGTATTAAAAAAAAAAAAGAAAACATTGTATTATGTTAAAAAACGTCAAGACAGGTTTTCGTTAAAAGATGCCAGAAAAATTACATCGAAGTCAAAATTTGAGGGAAAAAGATAATGATAAAAGAAATCCTGGTTTTATCTTCTTTCTTTTAGCTTTTGGAAATTCGCTTTAAAGACAACGAAAAAACTGAGATAGTAAAATCGGTAACGGGAAGTGACGGGCATGGACAAGTACTGAGATGCTTTTGCAAGACGAATAAAATGCTTTGATGTTATTCAAGCTATAAGAAATAATGGAATTGCCAAAGAGGAATATGAAGAACCAGGATATGATAAGTAAAATTGGGTAAAAAACATAGTGAGCCAAATGAAGCAGTGAGGAAAGAAAAAAAGTTTGGAATCATGAAAAATTTTGAAGAAAGTTGAAGAAATGAAAATGAAAAGAAAGAAAGAAAAACAGATTAAAGACAATAAAACGAAAATGATGGAAAATGAAAAACTGAAAAAGAATTTAGAATTTTTTTGCGACATAAAAGGAATGAAGTGAGATTAAAAAAAGGAAAGCTGTAATGAAGGATGAAAAAATTGAATAAAGGAAAATTTGAGTGGGATGAAAGAAATAGAAAGAAAAAAGAAATTAGGAAGAGGGGAAAGGAAAGAAAACAACAGTTAATTAGAAAGTAAGTTATTAAGAAGGATAGTATACGTACAGAAATTAGGAAGTGTAAAAATGAAATTAGAATGAACGAAAGAAAGAAAGAAAGAAAGAAAGAATGTATATACGACCATAAATCAGGAAGTAGGAAAGGAATGAAAAGTACAATTAATTAAAAGAAGGAAATAATGAATGTATACGAGCATAAACCGAAAAGGAAAGAAAACTACAATTAATTAGAAGTAAAAAAAGAAAAAAAGAAAGAAAGAAGAGAGAGAGAGGGGGGGAGATAGATAGATAGAGACAGACAGACAGAGACAGAGACAGAGATCAAACAAACAAATAAGCAAAACGTAAAAAAGAAACAATGAAAGAAAGAATGTATTTGAGAAGAAATAAGGAAGTGCAGAAATGGAAGGAAATACAATTAATTAGAAAGAAAGAAAGAATGAAAGGAAGAAAGAAAAAAAGATAAAAAAAAAAAAAAACAAAGATAATTAATTATGAATAAATAATGGAACAAGAAAGAAAGAAAGAAAGAAAGAAAGAAAAATAAGAAAGAAATGTGTGTACAAGTAAGAAGACACCAAATAATTTTTAAGCAATAAATCGAAAAAAAAAAGAAATAGAAAATAAAATTAAGGTGATTTTTTTTCAAAATTGTCTCAATGAAGCTGATGCACTGGTCGTTTTTTCTACTTGATTCTCCCTTTTCTGACTTTAAGCCAGTGTTAGTTTAGTATATGACCAACTTCATATGAAACGGAAATTATTCAAGCTCAGTTTAGCAGCGTGGAAATCAAATGTTGATTTACAAGGCAAGTAGACTAAAAGTTCAGCAGAACACAAATCTTTTCATGATTTTTACATCTTGTATGTCGTAGTTTGTAAAACATTATAAATAGAATAAAAAACAAAAACAAGTATAACGAATCCAAGCTGTGTGTGCAAGCCCCCCAAAAAAAAAACCAAAAAAAAAAAAAAAAAAAACAAACAGCAACAACAAAAACAACATGAAATGCAAAAGACTAAATAAAAATAAAACGAAATAAAAAGTTAAACGGAAGCAATAACAGATTCTATCGGATTTATTGTTTTTCGGTCAAATTCAAAACTGCCAATGTTATTCAGGGTTAGAGGATGGGTGATTGTCACAAAATGTATGAAAGTAAATTCAGAGCGAGGAAAATTCAGGTTTTGGGTGGGGGGTACTAAATGAAAAGTCATCATTTACGTCGGAGAAGCAAATAAACAATGAGATTAATTTGCAAAATAAGAATACATAATGAGAAAATCAGATGATAAAAAGCCTTCCCCAAAATAATTGGAATGTAACCAATAAAATCACTAAATATTGAAAACTAGCCTAAAAGCCGCCCTATAAAGTGGGAATTAAGTTAGTTACTCCCAATTTAATTTCAAGTTATAAAAATTGTTACCGTAGAAAAAATCGTCGCAAAATACAAAAAAAAAAAAACACGTTAAAATCAGTAATTTGAACTTGGTAATCCAAAATTTTAGGATTACAGGTCCGTTTTCGAATGTTTTAATTCAATCAAAGAATCAGCCTGATTCCCACATTGTTTGAGATTTTGAGCTTATGACCTCTCGGAAAGGGAAAGATGCTAAACACTGACATTCACATTTATTATTAAAAATGTTAATTTAGCTATATGTAAATATGATGAAAGTTTAAAATATATATTTACCAAGTACTCCAGAATGTGACTTACGGACAATTTCTTAGGCGGAGTTTAACAGGTTTGAAATCAGTTTTCCCTCTCATAGACTAGTTATCTAGCCAATGTTAAAGCACCCAGCCTGCCCTACTATTTAGCCATTGATGGAGAGAGAGTAGTGGGATGCATGCATTTCCCAAGAGTATTACTTTAAGTGAAATGCAAACACCCTTATCCAGCATTTGAACTCAGGTCGGCGAGTCCATTTCCTATAACTCTAACCATTACACCACACGCCAAAAATTAAGATATATGTGTATTTATTCAGCCCCCCTCCAGGCCAAAATTTAACATACAGCCAATATCTTCTAAGGGGAACCACGCAAGAAGCAAACTTCCCGCGGTTTGGGTTCTGAAAATACTTAATTCAGCCGGCATTCCAATTCAGGGTCGCTTCAAGCACCAAGCAATAAACCCATTCCTTAACAAGTCTATATGAAAGGAGAATGCTGACTAGTCCTCCCAGGTAACATATTGAGTTTTTTCTAAATTCCAGGACGTCTATATTTACATGGAAGCGCGTGGTTAAATGGTTAGAGTCATAGGAAATGGACTCGTCGACCCGTGTTCAATTCCTGGACGAAGCTGTTTGGATTTCACATAGCGCTAATACCTTTGGGAAAGGTATGAATCCAATTCTCCCTCCAGCTATGGGTAAATAGTAGGACAGACTGGACTCTTTAACCTTGGCTAGGCAACCAGTCTAGGAGACGGAAAACTCTTAATTCAAACCTGTTAAACTCCGCCTAAGAAATTGACCTTGTGCCACATCCTGCTCATACGGAGGGGTTCGTAAATATATATATTTACATTTTGGTATAGTTTCTTAAGAGTTTTTCTCGGGTTATGTGATATCAAGTATTCCAATCGAATGCGAAGAAGTTCTAGACGTGTCTATTTGACACATAGAATGGATCCTAATAGGTACTAGTTATCAGTTCACAGTAGACTTGTGAATAATCGCAATGAATAAGAACCCTACAATCCCCAGATCTATGGAACCAGAGCCTCACCATCAGATCCATTTAGTGCTATATCCAAGACAACCTGCATCTTCTAAGCCCCATCAACAGAGCGGGATGATATATGGATGTTTTATCTG
>CM042159.1:65470475-65487975 GCA_023376005.1 Doryteuthis pealeii | reverse complement strand
ATTGTGTTAATTTTACGTTCTGATTTACATTTTTTGTGTAGTTGTTTCTTAAAAGGCATTCTTTCTTTTTATACATAGTCCTATAAAATATAAATAATTGTTAAAGGCGTAAGTAAAAGTTAAGTTGGTGGAATGTCCTATTAGTGGTATTAGCCGGACAACGAGGGAGTATATCACCCTTTCACTAGTCCTGACCAGGAGATTTTTTGCGTATAGGAAGCGTTAAACCTACCTTCAGAACCTCACTTTACCGCACAGATCCATGCTGTGCTTCACATGGGCTAAGTTGATGAGGGTTGGTATCGAACCTGGAACCTTGTTATTCCTAAGTGCATGCTCTACCGACTGATCTATAACGACCCTCGGGACTAAAGAGTTACACTACACTCCCATGATCTCCAGAATTGCAGCTTCCTCATCAGATGCTTTGGGGCAAGAGGTCTCATCATTCTGTAGCGTATACAGTTAGTGTATTCTAGCCCGCGACAACAGGGCTACGTACATCTGATTAAAATGAAATAGATTAATGATATTATCGTTGTACTTATTGTTATTGATATCGTTTTTCTAAATGTTCTTCTTTTTTTCTTGAGCTTTATGTATTTGTTTATCAACTACGTAATTCCGGAACCCATTATTTATTAATGTTTGTTTTATGTAGGAAAAATCTTTGATCAATATTTTACGCGAGGAAGAGGGTAATTGTGCTCTCCGAATTCTTTTTTTTACCATCGATTTCTTAGTGATCCAGGCAATCGCTATTGTATTTTAGAAAATAAGGATTTGTACTTATGCTCTTTTTATAAAGCAAAGTGGTGAAAGTATTTTCATTATGGTCAATAAGGACGTTAAGGAAGAGGAATGTGTTGTTGTTGTTGTTGTTGTTGTGGTGGTGGTGGTGGTGGTGGTTAGTTAGTTAGTTTTCACACCAGATTCATCCGGTGTTTTATTTTCTTACTGGAATCAGAGCCAGAGCAAATCTCCTCAAGTCTCCAGGACTATGCTAGCTGATGAGAAGACTGCTATGATTTTGATAGTCTTAATTCGGTTATTTCCTATAAATCTAACATAAACCACTCTTGACTGTTAAATTATTTATTTTCCCATTAAACTACCCCTAAACCCTAACCCTAACCCTAAACCTAAACCCTAACCCTAAACTTAAACCCTAACCCTAACCTTAACCCCGTATTCTTTTTTCCTAGGAGATCAATAAATGAATAATTTATCAGTCAAGATGGTTCCCCTTTGTTTATGCTAGAATTATGGGAAATAATCCTCAATTCATCCTGTTTCCTCTACAAGCATATGGGGACCTTTACAAGTGCAGCAAGTGCTACATTCGCAGAGTATATGGTTTACAGTCTCATCTCTATTACCACAAAGTCTACATTTACTATTTTGTTGGGTCTTATCAATTTTCGCTTTTATATAGTTTGTCCTTATGGCATTATTTTGTGCAGCAATTATTAATGATTCCGTTTCTCTTTTGAGGTTTCCTTTTCTTAACCATGTCCAAGTCTTTCCATGTGCAACCGCTTCGATTTATCGTTTGAAGTGTCCATATAATTGTTTTTCTTCCCATTTTTGTTTTCTAGTCTTTGTTGTCTTTCTGTTTGTCCATCTGTCACTTCTTCTATTATTATTATTATTATTATTATTATTATTATTATTATTATTATTATTACACTCCGTTATTGGCTGATGTTCATTGACTGAGCCTGATTGGCAGCAACTCTCCGCAGGTCTTCAGAACACTTCAGCGTATTTTAACTGATCTCAACAATGCTGTTGTGTGGATGGTCTCGATTCTACCTCTGATTACAATTTCCGCCAGTCTTTGTTTTTGAGAAGATTGAAGAAAATTCACAGGGCACCTACTACAATGACTAGCACCTTCACCTTCCTGTTCCATTTTTTCCCAGTTTTCTGGCAAGTTCCAAGTATGCGCTAATATTTTTGTTTTCTACCATTTTTACTCTATCTACCAAATGACACGTTCTTTTCTTTCTTGCTAATGCATACTAAGTCTTGTCATTTATTTGGGATTAGGTTATCCATTCTTATCCCAAAATTCCAGAGAATCTGATGTATTTTCATAGTTTAATTTCTTGCACAATTCCCTGTTGAGCACCTTTCCAATCAGATCGTGCTAAGTCTTGAAATCCCTCATTGCTAGTTTTATCTTCTTCTTCTTCTTCTTCTTCTTCTTCTTCTTCTTCTTCTTCTTCTTCTTCTTCTTCTTATTATTATTATTATTATTATTATTATTATTATTATTATTATTATTATTATTATTATTATTATTATTATTATTATTATTATTATTATTATTATATCATCTAAACACACTTGTACTGAATTCTTTAAATCTACGTTAAGTTTTAAATGTGTTTACAAAATGAATGGGATTAGATTTTATAAATCGATTTTATACGAATGCAAATATATATAATATATGCATATATATATATATATATATATATATATATATATATATATATATACACCCACCCATATATATATGTATGTATACATGTGTGTGTATGTGTGTGTGTCTGTGCGTGTGTGTGTGTGCGTGCTTGATGAAGAAATAAGCCTAATTCTTATTGCTGAAAAATCAGAATTGTTAGTTGCTCTTGCCCACTGGCTTTAATATGGTCATGTTTACTTCTATGTTCTAAATGAATGCATTGTGAAGAAAAACATGCATTTCAATACTGAATTTATTTTGGAGAATATAAGGAATATATGTGTACGTAAATCAATGCTCGGACCCTGGAGACTTGAAATAATCAGCTGGGGTTTTTTTTTCTCATAGAAATAAAAAAAAATGACAAATTAAAAACCTAATACACTGTCACCGAACAGAAAAAAAGGTTAAGTGAAAGAAAAACTAACCTTCCTCTGATGGCCAAACTTTGAGAATTCTTAAAAAATAAATAAATATCCTTTTTATTTGTCGAAGAGAACCACGGAATTATTAGCACTTTATTCTATTACCAGAGCACAGAAAGAATTTTTCGTGTACAGAATTTGGTTTCGGGCACTAATCATGGAGAAATATAGCCTGATATAAATTTGAAATTCACTCAGTCAACTAAATTTGGTTAATGATTTAGAAAAAGAAAAACTATTCAGAATTAATGTGTGCATTTTCCTCGAGCAAATTCTATTACAAAGCAATTGTACAGTTTCCATTCACAAGTGAATGACCGAAAAATTATTTTGATGTTTACGTAATGTTGAATAGTGAGGCACAAGGCCAACTGAGAGAAATAAAAAAGATTATGCAGCCTCACACTTCCCCAAAAATATCGAATACAGATGTGGACTACATGTTTCGAGCTTAGTTCGAAATTCTGCTGGTCTTATCTAGTATGAAGACATTTTCCATCTTTCATAATTTTTAACCGTTTGACTCGGATAACGTGCTTTTGCTATTATTGGAGATTGGAATACACTTACGGTATCTCATATATAATGTTTACATCCAACCCAAAAGTGGTGTTCTTGGTATGTCACTAAACTGCATATAATAACATGATTCAAGTTATAGAGATCAGGGCAAAGTGTACCTCTTTACTGTCATTAATCCTACATACACTCTGACCCGGAGTGGTATTACATGTTATGGTTCTATTTGGGAGGGGGCATATAGATTTGTTTAAAATCATTTGTATTCGATCATGCAAAATAGTCTCTTCAGATACAACAAATGTAAATACGAGGGTCACGCAATAAATTAAAATATTTTTACCCAAAACGGTTAAACAGTCGCATATTCTTCAAGGAAATCAATAGTGCGAGGTCCATTTATGTCACAGAAGATTTTTTACTTACTGATATCTTTGCCCTGAAAGTTTTATTTAACTCAGTCAGATGTTTTTCCACTCCACGGACTGTCTTTTCGTCAAAGGATCGTTACGGTATACAAACGGTTAGTCAATGTTGTAACACTATTGTGTTATGGGTTGATTGGCGACCTATTAATTAAGTACTAATTAAGTAAAACTACCCTAATTATTAATTATGGTGGTTTGTTAAAAGTAAAAGTAAAAATAAGAAAAACAATAATAATAATAATAATAATAATAATTGTTTATATTAAAAATATAAATTCATCTAAGCCAAGAATTGTCACGTAGACAAAGAGATTCCTTAAATTATGGAATTTGATATACATCATCGGAATTTTAAATTTCACAAAATGAAATAATAAATTTAATAAATAAGATTCCAGTTTTTGAAAAGTTCGTCAACAATTTCAAAAACTTAGATAAATAAAACAATGGTTGGCCTTGACTCCAAATGGAAAGATACAGGCTAGGCTGGCACAAGACCATTTAGACACGTAGGCAATGTTATCGAGTGGCTGGCCAATCAGAGACATATGTTAGGGGTGGGGAGGTCTGGATCCCATAAATAACAGACCGTCAGACGAATAGAAGCGTCAGAAGAAGAGACAGTGGGAGAGACCGGGACAGAACGAAGACCGGAGAAGAGAGCTTGCCATGGCTCTGGGCCCTTGATAAAACTTTACCGATACACTCTGATGCCTTGCCACTCGGTACGAAATTGATAACTTAGCCAAAAACTAGCTGTAGATCGCCAATCAGCTGACAAGAAATCACCTCGCTCCTTTGTAAAATAAATGTATATATTTTGTACATAAGCATAAAAAAGGCGTTGTGTTCAATTGTTTTGTTGATCCGTTGACAGCTTTTGGTTATTTAATCTTATTTCAGCCGAGATGGTAAAAGGAACGAAACCAGCTCTTTTTCAGCCTTCCTGTAAATCAACAGACAACATAAGAACGGGAGGTTGGAACGGGCAGTTTCGACGACTGTAATACTGTGCCGGAGCATCGTTCTCTATAACACTATAGCATACATACATACATCTATAACATACATCGAATACATACATACAGTGAGACGGTGCTCCAGTTCATAGTATTATAATGTGTATACAAATTGTTGACTTAAACAGGCTTCTGTATATACATCAAGCATTATTCTATAAATTTCCCATGGATTGCATTTCTCAACCACAAAATATTTGATGACTCATCTCTATTCATTCCAGGAGCAGTCTGTATAATACGCCGCCATTTTTAAAAGCCACAAACATCTATTTACTCTTATTTCTTGAAAGTAATTCCCTAATCTCTGAGCATAAAGTAACACTTGATCGGTTGACAGCCGTTAAAATCAAAAGTATATAAATCAGATAACCTACTTTTTGCAGGTTAGCTGGTTGATAGACAAATTGATTTTTGTCGGATTAAAAAGATGTTGGGTGTAAATCAATTCCAAACCATGCAGAGTATAATGTCATTAACAAGAAAATCTGAAAATTAAAAAAAGGCTCACTTCGTTATCTTTTATAGGCATGGGAATATGACAAAATGGTCCTAAGCTTTGAGCTGTAGACAAATGACGAAGCAGAAATGACGAAACAAACGCTCTTTCTTAGAAATAATATATCCCTTCACAAGCTAATACATATTATCTTAACATATAATAGAGGCGCTCCAGGTATAAGCGTTAAAGTCATAGGAATAAACTTGATTAACCGAGGTCAAAACATGAATGAAGCTGTTTTATTTCATATAGCGCTAATAATTTGAGAAAAGTATAATTCCACCTATTTTCTCTCCGGTTTGGGTAAATGGTAGGGAAGACTGGTCCCTTTAACCTCGATATAGCAATCGGTCTCGGAAAAGGAAAATTCTGAATTTAAACCAGTTATAGAGCTGGATAGAGAAGGACTCAGCCATATTGTTCTTGTCCAAGGCATGCTATATGGGTAGCACCCTCATGATGAAAACATGTTACAGGACCAGTGAAAAACAGTATGTGATAACTTATGAACAACTAACTTACTCGAGTAATAATGTTTACTGGGAATGTAGAATACACCGACTGCACCTCTGCAGAAGGCTAAGACTGCCCAATGGGACCACCTATTTATCATTGGTGGTGACCCGTGATGTTTTGTGACGGAATCCTGGTGGTTAAGTAGCCCATGAAGACAAATTGTTGACTAAAACATGCGTCTTCATATACATCAAGTAGTATTCTATAAATTTCCCATGGATTGCTTTTCTCAACCACAAAATATTTGATGAATCATCTCTATTCATTCCAGAAGCAGTCTGTATAATACGCCGCCATTTTTAATAGCCACAAACATCTATTTACTCTTATTTATTGAATAACCATTGTATGAAAGCGATTCCCTAATTTCTGAGCATAAAGTAACACTAGATCGGTTGACAGCCGTTAACAGACGGGCAATCACGTCAAGCCAGATAACCTATCTAATTGTTCCGACCGTATTCCCTATTTGCTCTTATGGAAGAAAAAACACATTTTTCAATCATATATGTACTAGAAGGCGGTGGCTGAGTGTTTTAGTGTTCTGCGTATGTCGCTAAACTGAATCACAAGATGAGTTCCATTTCCGGAGCTCTGGGGACTGAGGTATCGCTTAATTGCCATTACTCCCAGGTCCATTCTGACCCGGAAAGGCAGTACCATTTAAGGGCAATATCAATAAATAGATAAAAAGTCAGTTTTAACAATGTGTTTAAACATGAGTTAAAAAAGGAATACGCAACAAAAACGTCTACAGCAAAGAATAACCAAAGGGTTAACATGCTGTAAAATTCAACCAACCATTCAATAATACATCTCCCTGTACATGAAGCTCCATCGTTGTCATATGAAATGATTAAAACATTTCCCATTAACTTCAAACTCTAATGAATAAGTCCAATAATTATACACCAATAAATTGAAGTTAAAACACTCGATTAGTCAATTAGAGACATGTTCATTTCGAAACAAAGAGCAATTATGAAAATGCAGTTTAAAAAAGTCTCCCTAATCAGGTGAAAATCTATGTTTTAGTAATTTTTCTTTTTCTAAAATTATAGTGTCAGGAAATTATTCTTTTGTCCGATCAATGCATCCGAAATTGTTTTTCTGTTTTTGAGATTTTTCTTTAGTAAATGGAATGATAGCGCTGAAAATAAATTTTAAATTCAATCGACAGACAATATCTGCTTAATGATTTAGAAAAGAACAATTCTTTCCAAATTTAATTGTTAGTGAGTTGCATTTTCAAACTTCCTACTAGCGGCAAATTGTCCGGTTTTGAGCTAAGGGATTGTTTTATTAAAAAAGGAAAAACAAAGTAGGAAAAAAGTAACTGAACCCTTATCTTCACGGCTGGTATGAAATTTCTAATTAAGATATTGGCTCAAACCCAACTACCGATATCATATTTATATCATGTATTGTACTTATCTAAGGTAAGTAAACGTCTCGCTTCTGAATCATATATATATATATATATATATATATATATATATATATATATATATATATATATATATAGTTTGCTATAACAATAAGTAATGTGTCCAGTAGCGAAGACATGAAGTTAACGGCGCTTGCTAACTGACAGAAAATCACATAGGTAAAAAACTGTCAGTTACCATGCACCATTGACTCCATTAGAATGTCGTATTATCTTGTAAATTAATACAAATCTTATATCACTGCATTAACCCTTGCTAAATCGTTGTGAATACAACACATGATTATACGAGGAAGCTGCCTCTTTATCTAACATTCTCACGATGTGACGATTATCCAATGGATATCTGGGTATATAATAGATAGCTGGTTATACGATATTACTTATGTAGGCTGTGTTAGTAAAAATGGTACTTTGACCCCACAGTTACGACTGATTCCAAATCCATCATCTGAAGAAATTTTTTTTTCGACGTACACCCTTTTCCTCTCTATTTCGTAGTTGCATGTGTAGGCAATATTATTTACAACACACTTTCAGTAAAGTTTGGATGATAAAAAGAGTAACCTCTGAGAAAAGCTATAAACTTGCTAGCATGTCACAAAAATTCGACGACCTTGTAGCAGTAGAATATGCCGACTACACCTCTGAAGAGGGTTAAAATCCCCCTAGTGTAGCGAACACTTTGTGATTTAAAAGTTTAAAAATGTATATCCATAAAGAATGAATAAAACAAAACGTCTTCGTCATAACATAAAATTCAACCCAAAAAGTTAAATACGCTTCCACCATGTGGGTGCGGAGGTAGAGTAACATGATCCCGTCAGATAGCAATGCAGAAACATCTTGTTAATATTGGTCACCTGTGTCGATACCTACTTATATTATATACTGATATATCGGACTCACGACAATGTCACAGCTCGGCACGTTACCCACTACAAATGTATCAGATCACTCTGCCTTACCCCGTATTTACCAACACATTCACAATGACTAGGAATTGACTCAAGGACAATTTATTAAAGAAGTTTTTTTTTTATTGTTGTAGCAAAACTGAAATAGCCATCCTTCTCAGATATTCACAGACAGTGAAATGTTCATAGAAATTTCCTTTAGAACCGTTAATTCTATATTGATATGGTTTTAACTAAATAACAACCATTGTCCACGGAATTTGGTGAGTTTATTTCTAAGAAAAGGCCAAATCTTATTGCCGACATTTACAATAGAGGCAAGAAACTGAGTCTTTTTATGAAATTTATTCTTAGCACCCCCGCGTGACGATTTCGTTTTGTCATCTGTCTTTGCAAAGTAATCTACACCACGCTCTCTACCCATCATTGTTCTGGGATTAGAATCAGTAATTATTTTATTGTTTTAATTTCATAAAATTTAACTTCAAATTTCCCCAACCAGATATCATGCAGATACAGTTAAAGGTAATATACAATTGATTGATTGATTGATACATTTTAACAGCATGTCCACCAATCTGGAGTTATTTTACGCTTAGAGGTGAGAGATTCATATACCTTGAGCGTTCATATTATATATATATTTGTAGTTGTTTCTTCTTATTATTTTAATTTTACCCATGGTCCTATTGTAAACATATAATTGTTAAACTGATCTATTTGTCTTATAAATAGAATTATAACAGGTATAAGTACTTCACATCAGATTGAACGTGAGAGTAATGGCAATGAAGGAGTACACAATACCTTGCGGTGTAATAGTTACCCTGGTAGGAATCGGATCCGAGGAACTGAGTACAAATACTGGAGGAGGCTGTTTGCAGTTCACACAGCGCTAATATCCTTGGGAAAGGTGTGAATGCAGTTATTTCCCTCCATATATGAGTAGACTGCTGGGCTGTTTGAGCCCGTTAATCCTTGCATAGCAACTGGTCTAGGAGAGGGAAAACCTGTTAAACTTTCGTTGAAAATTACCTTGTGTCGTATTCTGCTCGTGTAGAAGGATTGGTCAATATGTACTCCACATTCAGCAGATCTCCAAACCGGAGTCTCACCATCAGATACAGCTTGATGTAAAACCATGGACTTCAACAGTTAGGAGTATTCTATATACTCTGTAGGGAATACAGTCTCCTCATTATAAGATAATGTAAGACTGTCTACAAATATTAAAAAATTCTTAAGATATTTTATTGTTTAAATTCAGAAACTTATTTTTGCTTTCGAAATAATTTTTATCTAAACATAAAATACTCTGTTCAAATTATCACTGAAATTGCTTGTTCATTTTCATTAAATATGTCAGATAATCATGAAATTATATAATTAGATTTAAACTAATAATGTACTAGCAGAAAATCCCCACTCCTAAGGCGGACTTTCAAATAGTAGTCTTAATTTTATTACCGGAGAATGGAAATCATGTTCTCGTATATTGAATGTCGTTTGAGGCACTAATCGCTAATAATGTTTCTAATAGAAAATTCCAAGCTCAATTATTCAAACATATGTTGATGTTTTAAACACTTCGTTTTTTTTTTCTGAATTATTTTTCGGTTCAATTTCCTAATGATAAATGTATTAGAAAGCAATCATGCGGTTCCATTGAGAAGTGTACGTTGACTTTTGAACGACAATTGTTGGTCACTATCGAAGCAAACGTTTTGAATCGCTCATAAAACTCAATCCTTCTGGCACAGGAAATAAACAGAAACCTCTTATCATCGTAGAAAATATGCAATATCTTTCAAAAGGTAATTGTATACATTCCTTTATAGCCGGCAGCATTTTTAGAGAATTCTCTTTAACGTATTACGCGAATCTATCTCACTGTCGAATGACCTTTGCTAACAGATTGACGCTTTTCTGCTTTCAACTGAAAAAGTTGACGAACAACAAACAAATACAAACAGATGTCAAAAATAAACTAAATCTATAAGGGAAATAGAATGAACAAAACATGTTTTCATAAAACATGTTCAAGAATTAGAAAAGAAATGGAATTAAACAAAAAGATGTTGAGTAAAAAATAGTTAATCTCATTAATGTCATTCTGTCACTGGATTGTCTCTGTGTCGATATCATTTTAATTTTTGAGATGATTCCATTATTCTTCTTTTACTGCTTCCTCCTCCTCCTCCTGCTCCTCCTGCTCCTCCTCCTCCTCTTTCTTCTACTTCTTCTTCTACTTCTTCTTCTTCTTTGTTTACCTTCTTCTTCTTCTTCTTCTTCTTCTTCTTCTTCTTCTTCTTCTCTTCTTCTTCTTCTTCTACTACTACCACTACTACTTCTTCTTCTTCTTCTTCTTCTTCTTCTTCTTCTTCTTATTATTATTATTATTATTATTATTATTATTATTATTATTGTTATTGTTATTACGCTAGGTGTGGTGCTACTGAAAAGGGGATATACTCCCTCGCTGTCGGGCTTATAATGACTTAGGCCAACCCGACTACCTATGCTGACTGTATTCACCTTCCCCTAAGAAAAAAGAGTATGTGAGACTAGTGTCGTATAGATCTAAGGAGTGTGGAGTATATCTTTATTGCAATTACTCCCAGGTCCACTTTGATCCAGAATGGAAGTAACTGTTAGGTCACAGCTATGGTTCAAATAGATCTGTTTAAAAAGTATTCGTATTCTATAGGACCGTGTGCAAAAAATACAATGGGCGCGATTCCCTAACCTCTACGCATAAACTAAACCTCGACCAGTTAACATGCCTGTTTTTTTTCTTTTGATTTCTTTTGTTATTTGTTATTTTTCTTTATTCTTTATTTGTTTTGAGGGGGCTGCTAACTCCACTATAATTATTGACATTACTCATATGGCAAAGATCAGTGGGAAATATTCATTTTCTTTCTGTTTGGTCTTGTGACATACAAAATAATTATTTCTTGGAATATCTCATTATGATTTTCAAATCAAATTAAGGCTAATCAGAAATTTCCTCCCTCTGTGATGGTTTAATGCTTTGTAAACTGATAGCAATAAAATCTCTGTAGCTTGAAGGAAGATTTGCCATTCGATATTTCTTCGAAATCTGTCGAAAATTGCTTTTAAAAATTGTGATATGAAGAAGGCTATAAAAAGTAAAACCTAATATAATTATGGATAACATTATTTACAATTTATTGCTTATAATGAGTTATATAATCTGTCTGTGTCTATTTCAACACTTAAATTTATCTGTGTTGTAATTTATTCCTCTCTGTTTGGTCATCAATTCATATATATATATATATATATATATGTGTGTGTGTGTGTGTGTGTGTAAAAGTCTGATAGTATAAAATGATAATGTATATTTCTACCATCATATGTCTATATTTTTATCTCTCTGATCTCGATCTCTTCATATATATATATACCAACCCCTCCGAACGAGTAGGATGTGACACAAGGTCAAATTATTAACAGGTTTTGAATTGAGAGTTTTCCTTCTCCTAAATCAGTTGCCTAACCAAGTTTAAAGAACCCATTCTGCCGTACTATTTATGTACAACTGGAGGGAGAGTAGGATTCATAGCTTTCCCAAGGGTATTAGCGCTAAGTGAAATGCAATTACCACATCCAGGATATGAACTCGGGGCAACGAGTATATCTCCCATGACTTTAACCATTACACCACCAGTTCCATATATATATTATTATATATATATATATATATATATATATATATATGTGTGTGTGTGTGTGTGTGTGTGTGTGTATGCTTGTGTGTGCGCGCGCGTGTGTATTTGTATGTGCATATATGTTTTTGTAAAAAGCTGGAAGCCTCTCTCACAAGGAGTGTATATGTCTGTGTCTGTTTCGCTTTCTGTTTCTCTGTCTGTATATCTGTGTGTGGGGGGATGTAATTTAGTTTTATTTTCTTGAACTCCATCATATGACATGCGGTTTCACAGTCAATGAAATAATGAACGGTCTCGAATTAGAACATTATAATTCTTTATAGAAATATAATGATAATAGAATTGGTTATTTGCCATAAGGGCAGTAGAATTGGTACAATCCTATAGGTTTAAGGGCTTGGCGTGACCAGCCAATTGATCAAAAGAAGCCTCTCTGACTAGCCTAAGTAAGGGTAGAGTAGTGCATGTCATTGACTGCTAAACCACGAGGATTCCGTTCTTAAGCATCAAGTTGGGGGGGGGTACCCCTCTGCAGAGGTGAAGTCTGTATATTCTACTGCCCCACCCGACAGGACAGTAGATTTTCGGGGCTGGAAATCCTAACGGCTATATTCCCATAGTCCATGACTATTCTGTTTTATTCCATTGTGACGTGAGTATAAATTTCAAGCGACCACCATAGCCAAGAAATCTTATCGATCTTAACATGAAAAACAACGAAAATCTCCGGAATAATCTAAATATATTCAGCAACAAATAATAAACAGTTTTTACATCCGAAGCAGTAATTTACGGAATAGCCTATAAGCATTGACCGAAAAAATGCATCGACAAAAGTTGCTGCAAATAAAAGAAGTGATTTGAAAGTAAACACTTATTTCCTTCATTAGATCTGATGACGTTCTTAGTAAGTAGCCAGTACATGTCGTAAATAGAAATGGTGCTAATGTATCTCCTGGAAGGAGAATATAAAAAATCAGGTCAATGCACCATATATTTTTATAATTACATTTTACTCTTTGTTTTCTTATTCGACTCCAGGCATCAACAGACATATCTTAGACTGTAACGCCAAAAGTTTTAATCCGTAAATACATGGAAATCCAAAGTAATTTCACAATGTATTTCAGGTATAAAATATAAGATATAGAAGACAATAGAAACGCACGGTCCAGAGTTTCGCTATTTCGATCCTCAGGTTAGCTCGTATTCAATACGCCTGATATTTTCATATATATATATATATATATATATATATATATATATATATATATATATATATATATATATATAACGGTTGTAGTAGAAATAACGTGATTGAATTGAATATTTTCTGATAAAGAAGATACACAAAAGGGTGTGAATTAGGTTTTTTTCTTAATTAATTATTCAATTCGATGTGACACGTTTTTCAAAATCTTAAACACGTGTCGAATTGAGTAATTTTAAAACAAATTTCAAAACTTTTCCAGGCCTTATATATATATATATATATATATATATATATATATATATATATATATATGTGTGTGTGTGTGTGTGTGTGTGTGTGTGTGTGTGTGTTTATGTCACTGTTATGTACGCTCTGTGCTTTTGATGGAAATAAAGAGATAAAGGCGTATAGGTCATTAAAAGTTTTGCATGTATAAACAATTAATCAGCAAATTATATAACTTGTATCACTTCATTATTGTACTCATTACATCCTATGGGCAATTTCGTACATGTTCTCCATCACGTTTCACAAAAATTCTCCTCAACACAGAAAAGTTTAACCCGGCAAGAATGGAGATGTACATGCTCTAGGATAAATTGTATCTCCTGGAAGAGTTTATCTTCCCAGTAATTGTGATAAAACTCCTCTTGTACAAAATTACACAGGGAATTGAAGATCCATTCAGGGTGCAGATTGTAACATGAGGAATGGGTTAGCCTTCTCATTTTGTTATGTAGTGTAGAATACAAAAAATAACATTTAACTTTGGAGAGTCATGCAAAATTACAGATAAGGTGAGAGAAAATTAGATGAGTATGACTGACAGCATTCCACCCTCAATTGTCCTGTGACGAGATATTCTCATTGTTTGAGAGTGTCAAGTGATGACCAATCTGTGAGAAAGTTTGTGAGTTAAACTGTAGATGGCCTTCAGGTTAAACGCTTAATGGCGTGCTCCTCTGAATTCTACTCGACGCGCGTTAACATTATTCTGCCTCGTATTATTAATATGTACACCAAACAATTAAAGTCTCTGTGTTCCTGATTTGAATGAAGAACTAAACAGATGGACGTGGAGATAGATATGCCCCGAGATGAGCCGAGAAGATGAAGAAAGACTCAGAGAACTCAGCATTGCCAGTAGAAGAAGAATAAGAGGAGAATAATAATAATAATAATAATAATAATAATAATAATAATAATAATAATAAGAAGAAGAAGAAGAAGAAGAAGAAGAAGAATAGGAGGTAGAGGAGGAAGAGAGTAGGAAGAAGAGTAGAAGAAGAAGTGAAATGGATGGTGGTGTGATGATGATGATGATGATGATGATGAAGAAGAAGAAGAAGAGGAAGCAAGCAAGAAGAAGAAGAAGAAGAATAGGAGGTAGAGGAGAGAAGAAGAAAAAGAAGAAGAATGGTGATAAAGAGGAAGAAGACGAAGAAGAAGAAGAAGAAGAAAATGTGATAAAGACGAAGAAGAAGACGAAGAAAAGAAATGGTGATAAAGAAAGAAAGAAGAGAAGAAGAATGTGATAAAGAAGAAGAAGAAGAATGATGATAAAGAAGAAGAAGAAGAAAAAGAAGAATGGTGATAAAGAAGAAGAAGGTTGGTGATAAAGAAGAAGAAAAAAGAAGAACAATAATAATAATAATAATAATAATAAGATAGCATAACATATTGTGTTAAGAAATAATAAGACTATTTAGCAAAATTAGCAATTCAAATTTAGAAGAATACAATATTTTCATAATGAAAAAGCTTGAGAAAATGAAGTTACTTTCTATTAAGTAAGATATTTTCTGAATCTAAAGTTCACCTGGTTTAACCCGAATAAAGAAAACATGAAAGACAAGAACGAAAGAACCGAAATCGCTCAAAATAAGTAATCTGATGAGAAGAATGTAATAAAAGTAGAAGCTGCATATACATATTTCAAAGCTCCCATATGTTTTTTCAGCTTCAAAAGAAATATTCCACACGTATGACGCCATTTGACCTCAACAAACATTACATAGCCCAGCGTTATCGACAGACAATGCGGCTGCGTCCTCAAAAGGGAAATAAAGATTGGGCTAAAATAAAGACAAACGGTTTTCCTTCAGTTTCAGTACCTTAATGTTCTGTTGGCTTTTTCCTGTGATCTATCAAGTTGCACCTACCACTGGCTTTGTGACAGCAGCACGCACGAAACTATATGATCTTGAAGGGATGCGGTTTTCTACCTTCAGGAAAAACGGACAGGTGGAAATTAATCGGGAAACGCTATACATAACAACAAAATAAAAAAAAATAGAAATATTTTTATCAATCTATAAAAAACGCAAAAGAACATACATGTTTACGAATAAGATTCATCAGATATTATATTGCAAGCTATCTTTCTCTCTCACACACATACAAACACACACACAAACATAAACATGCAGAATCATACACATCTAATAATAATGGAGATTCGCTTCCGGTTTTTGTTTGTAACAAGAATTACGTCACTGCTTACGTCACATTACCCAAAATCGTCATAACATAGAATAAATACATTCAAAATTTGAAATGCAACATTAGACAGTCCTCATTGTTTTTTTTTAAAACAAGTTTTAATAAATGCATGACTGGTATCATATATATATATATAGTTTGTTTTAATACATATTTAAAATTTACATTTCAAATTGTTTTATTTTTTAATCCTTACTTAGGGTACAAACTCGCTGACATTGAATTTTTTACTTCCACCCCTCAGGCAATATGTTTCAAAAATTATTTTACATCACCCGGAGGGTGTTTTTTATTTTGTTCTTGTATATATATTTTTGTCTATGTATATGTGCGTGAGTGAGAGTGTGTGAGAGAGTAGGCAAACATTTCATGGAATCCGCCAGAATGTTAAGAAATTATGAATTTAGTTTTAAAATAGGAAAGTGTCAATTGGAAATTTACAGTATCGAACTGATATGAGAATAAACATGTAATAGGCATGTGTTTTCAATCTCCATCAGGATTACATATATTCTGTTAGTGCCAATCACGGAACAGAAATTGACATTAACAGACGATATTTATTATTTTACACTGACACTCACTCTCATCATTTTTCAGTATATATATATATATATATATATATATATATATATATATATATATATATATATATGAGTAAATATGGAAAATAAATCCGATAATATTAAATTTGAAAAAAACAAGTGTTCCGAAAATAGGATGAATTTATTTATCGATGTTTAAACATTTCGGTTTCTTTAAACCTTCATCAGGATGTATCTTGGGGTGAAGAAATTGATGGATGTTTTATAGATGACAGGAGATGAAAATCTTTGTAAAATCTTTTTTGTTGTGTAACTGTATTTGTTCAGCGTTATATTTTTTAAAGACAAGTCGCGATCCACGATATATATATATATATATATATATATATATATATATATATATATATATGCAAACTCCTCTTTACGAGGAGGATGGAAAACAAGGTCAATTTCTTAACGCGAGTTTAACACGTATGAATTCAGTTTTTCATCTTTCACCAAACCAAGGTTAAAGATTCCAGTATTTGCTACTATTAACCAATAGCGGGGATACTTAGATACATACCTTTCCAAGTGGTATTTGCACAAAGTGAAATACAAGAGAATTTGAACGTGGATCACCGTGTCCATTTCATAAACGATAACCATTACAGCACGCGCCAGCAGACACACAGACACACACACACACACACACACACACACATATATATATATATATATATATGAAGATACTATGAGGTGAGGTAAAAGGAAAAGAGAACAAAAATATTGACTCAAACAAGTTAAAATAGGAGATAAATATTTCGTCCTTCTGACGCGAAGAACATCCTCAGTCTCAATCTGAGGATGTTGTTCGCGTCAGAAAGAAGAAATATTTCTCTTCTACTTGGACTTGTTTGAGTCATTATTTTTGTTCACTTTTCCTTTTACCTCACCTCATGAATATATATATATACCTATCGGTTATCACTAGGAGGTCCTCTGCACAACATCTAAGCTTCGCACAGAGCTGATTGAAATTTTTTTTTTCTGGTGGGCCTACACTGGTATAGTTGTTCACAGGAGAAAATCACATAAATTCGCCCTTGCATGCTTCTAGCAGTGTTCAGCATGGCTTGTTCGTCTTAATCTGATGGTTTGTGTGTAAGTGGTCATACAGCTGCTTTTTTGTAGGTTTCTACTTCCAAGATTTGTTCAAGATAGCACGCAGCATCCCATGTCGCCTTTTCTCTAAGCGCTTTGTTAGTCCAAGTGATGCAGCATTGATACGGCTACGGCTTGGAAGATTTTTGGTTTATC
>CM042159.1:65440475-65467975 GCA_023376005.1 Doryteuthis pealeii | reverse complement strand
TCTTTCATAGTAAAAACAGAAACCCCAGACAGAATATTGCTGGTAGTAATAAATAGAATAGAAAATATTGCTTGGAACAGTTTTTCTCGTTTTATCTATAAAAAAAGCACACATAAAACTTATAGTTACAGATTTTGTAACTAAAATGTCATAAGAATTTGTTTTGCTTGTGTTCTGCTCTCTCTCTCTCTCTCTCTCTCTCTCTCTCTCTCTATATCTATATATATATATATATATATATATATATATATATATGTGTGTGTGTGTGTGTGTGTGTTTGTGTGTGTGTTTGTAATGATATAATATACAATTTAAACCGTTTGTTACCATTGGTTTTAAAGCAGCGTATTAGCCGCTTATAATCAGGAAAAAGCAACATGGAAAGTGAAAGCATTTTTTTCAAATTTAGTTAATTTATAATGGTGAGTTAGTTTTGTATTCATCCGCGCATTTACCTCCTCTGGAATTCAACTATAGCACAAAATAGGGCGCCACTCGCCAGCAAACCCGCATATAATAACAAACACAAAGATATTGCGTATAAATACATACACACACGCACACATGAACACATATATTGGAAACTACTCATTTGAACATAGAACAGAGTGATTTGCCTTTATATATAGAATCAACAAATATAGTTCTTACACCGTTAATCGAACACTTTATTTTCCTTTCACCTGTCTGAAGATCGGATTGGCGAGAAACTGTCTGTAACTAGGCGGATTTGACTCAATGTCCACATTATCTTAACTCATATATATATATATATATATATATATATATATATATATATATATATGTGTGTGTGTGTGTGTGTGTGTGTGTGTGTGTGTGTGTGTGTGTGTGCACTAACACACACGTACACATATAATTGTGGTGATTCTTGTAATAAACAATCTGCTCAAACGGATTCTTTTATTTGTTGAGTTTGTTCTTGTTATTTTACTGAACACACGATATCAAGGCAAACGGAAATAGTTGCGTTTCCATTAGAGTCTGTTGTTAGCATCAAAAATCGATTGGTTCCCATTAAAAAAGGCTCTCTCTGGCTGAAGATACGATGTAAAATATTTCTTTTCTCCATCACATCAATCAGTTTGAAAGACCTCAGTAAGATCACAGAGATGTTCCACAGACATTCATATCCCCCTCAACACACGCTATATATATATATATATATATATATATATATATATATATATATATATATATATATATATATATATATATTTAAATGCTTATCAAAAAGAAAAAAAAACATGCACTCGCGTGTTTTCGCACTGACAGAACTTTATAGGCAGATAAAATACTGATAATTCCTGCAAAGTCTGATATTTCTTCATCTCTTTGTAAATAGGCGGGCGAGAGACATCTCTGTGGATCCATAAATTTCCCCAACCCGCAGAATAATAAATATCCTCCGTAGAACTGAAGCCCATCCATTTAGTACAGATCCAAAATACTGCGCACACTGCTTCGCAGATGTCATGAGGAAAATGCAAGCTAATTTTTCACTTTCCTATCAAACACACGGGCTTATGAGCGTAAAACGACTTGCATGCACACTGGAAATTTGTATATAAACATCAGGTTGTTCAGCATAAAATCACCAACATATTTAAGGAACGAATTTGGAAGATATAGAACAGTGATTACGTAGGAATTCTAAAACGATCGTCTGAAAAGTTGAATAACAATCTAATGGGGATAATAAGTAAGATAAGGACACCAGTTCGAGTAAATCCTAATCAAGCATCGTAACGGTTATTGTAGGAAATGGAATCGACGACACGAGTTCAAATCTTGGACATGGTTGTTGACTTTTCACTCGGGAAAGGTATTAATTCATCTCCAACTATAGGAAAGTGTGATCTTTTAGGTTAGTCAACCATAGGAGAAGGAAACCTCTGAATTCAAGACTAACCGTACTTACCCTGAAAGATTAACTTTGTGCCACATCTAGTCCATGACGGAGGGGTTGGATAAAAATATATAAATACTAGAGTGTTCAGTATATTGGTATTATTGAAAAGACCTGAATCAAAATAACATAATTGTTGGCTCTAATTATGTTATATGTATTTCTTTTTGTGTTGTGTTTGAAATGGTTAAGTTAATGTAGACTTTTGAATACGTTTCCAATGTTTATTTTTTTATCTGGCTACAAATCTTACGGGCATTATCAAACAGCCTATGACTATTCTGCGTTTTAATTTTTAGTTGTAGGCTGGTTTGTTGGTTGTTTGTTTGGTTGGACTTCACGGCATATCAACCCTTGGGTTATTTTATGCCGAATACACTTTTGTTTTATTCATTTTTGTTGGATATTCCTCCTTAAAAAAACTTTTTAAAACAAATTTTATCTACTTAACCACATAGGAGACCCTAACAGGTACAACCTCTCTGATGCATAGTGGGCCTGCGAGTAATGGTAATGAAGGTGCACCCCAAATTTCCCGGAGTTTTAGAATTGGAATCGCACCACTAGATGCCGTATAGTGTCATACCCAGGACACTAGTCTTCTTGTGCATACGATAAAAGGGTGCGTGATTTGCCATATAACCAATGCAGTTAGGACAATCATAGGTGCAAGGACTTAAGTGACCACCTGATTGATCGGAGGGGACCTCTCCGACCAAGTTAGGGCCAAAGTGTAGTGTTGCATGTCATGTCCTGCCCAGACACCAAGAAACCATTCTTAAGCATCATGCGTTACCACCAACGACCAGCAGATGGCCCATTGTGGGGGATTTACCTCTCTGTAGAGGTGCAGACTGCATATTCTACAGTCCCAGCTATCGTAATTGTATGTGTATAACTTACAAACGAACATCATTGTAAAAAAAATCTCAAAAAATATCTTAATTTAAATATAGCAACAAATTTAACGAATTCAAAAGAAGCTTCGCAAAACGTAAATTATATCTAGTGACCTATCCTGTCGATATGATACACACACACGGCCAATATATACAATATATATCAAGGTAATCTACAAAGCAAGATATCCAATATATTTAAAATTCACAGCAAATTCTTTGTTTAGTGTCGATGATGTTTACATCATTTTAAAGTTTCAACATCTACTTTTTTTCAACAAAATCACCATTTGGGTCGATGAACTTTTGTAGGCGTTGTGGTTTTTTTTTGTATGCCCATGTCATATCAGCTCGCCACCATGTTTATGAGAAAACGTTGAACATTGTAGTTGTTTCTAACTCTTAAACACCTTGCTGATGCTTTTGACATCATGCACGACTGGCCATACACTTCTGTTAATTGGAGTTGCATTTCACTCGCTTTAATGCTTTTCCGTTCAAAAATTTGAATAATTGCGCAAATTTCATACTTGGTATTAGCGTCTATCGGGAGCGTCATTAGAATCGACAGCGTGGAAGCAAAGCGTGCGAAGGGAAAAGTACAGGTACAGGCGCATGCACAACAAACACAATAGTGTGGCCAATAGCCAAAGGAACAGTTGCCATGCATCCCCAGCGATTTGGAGACATTACTTTTGGGATTATTCTCGTATATTCCTCAATAGTTAGCGTGGAATTTCCAATGAATTGGTAAAAACCTTTTACCATATTTTGACTAAATACATTTTGAAGGATATGCATAAAACTTTGTTAGCAAGAAAAAGGATACAGATATAAGAAGTGAATGGTAATTATCATCATAAACATTTGGTTAATTGGTAGAATTCATTACTGTCCCTATCTTTAATTAATTAAATATAATTCGGCACTAAAAGATCCAGCCAAACGACGCAGCGACATGAAATATTTCGTTTATTATTGATTTGAATGAGGAGTTCCCTTAATCTTCATTTTGGTTTCTTCTTAATCGTAACACACTTGTCTCGTCATTTCTATGGCCGATGGAAAATTAATTATAATGAAGATTAACTATCTCCAAATAAAAATGTTTTTAAACGCCGAGTTTACAAAAAATTAGCAATCCCATTGGAGAAGACACCATTTTGCAACATTATGCGTTATTTAAACACCAATAATAGCACTGCTCTTTTAGATTATGTTAAAGCAGCGGGTATATAAAACAGTGCTTTTCAAAGGAAAATTAGATGAGAATTCGGATCTTGTATGGACAAAAATCGAAATGAGATATGATTAAAGTTAACGAATACAATAGTAGGCATGACTAGATAAGAGGATCTACTAGGAATTGTGCAAGATATTAAGATTTGGCCCTGTTGACAAATGTATATGCACAATCCAGAATCTGTCCTATAAAATTTACAATTATCATAGAATCTAACCACCAAATTCCGGTTTGAATCACAGGATCACACTTTGTGTTAATTAACAAGACAAAAACGTGTCATCGAGTGAATTTTGCAAATGTAGAGTCGGGTTGGGAAAAAGGAAGTTATTAAATGGGTACAATTAGTTTGCATTCAGAGTTTCCTTCTCCAATACTAGTTTCTTTACCAAAGTTAAAGAGGTCAGTCTGCCGAACTATTTACCCATATCTGTGCAGATAATTAGATGCATATTTTCACAATGCAATGAGCACTAAGTGCGTGTGAGTGTGTGTGTTCGTGAGTGTGAGTATGTATGTGTGTGTGTAATTCTGAACGAAACTCTTGTATGAACACAGAAAAGAAACCCTCTATAATATTCTAGATATATTAAAGTGGTTTTAGTTGATATCTTGACTCCCCAAACCCCTTCGAACCATTATGTAGTACATTATGGCTTAGATAGTTTGAAAGTAAAACCTTCTATCTATGTCAATATAATCTATAACATATATAAGAAACAAAATAAAACAATTGGATAGAGCATCTTTTCGGCTACAAAACTTGTTTCCACATTACTAACAAATCTTCTTCAGTATTTTCACTAGTGATAAACAAATTGCTAGATATCAGGCTCCTTAAAATCTTTAGAGATCTTGGTTGCTTACCGCATTGTAATGAAGGTATCCTCATTAGGGAAATATTTATCGTCAAATCTATCTTCACCGTCTCGTTTCGTCTTTATGACCTGATATTTGCCTTCTTCATTTCTTAGACTGAACTTGGACTTGATACGTCACTCATATCACTGTCAATACTACTGAAATGCATTCCCGCCACCTGATTGTGCCCATATCTCAATTTGGCTAATAAATATTCATCAGTCATCAATATATGTCAATGACTTTAAATATTTGAAGAGGGCGGATCTCAATAATACATCTGAATTAATCTCAGACGTCACTTTGCCAGAATGCCACCCTTTTTCAAGGGACCGTTTAGCTCAGTCGGTAGAGTATGTGACTAGAATCCCATATGAGTAGCACAGGAATATGTGCGGTAACGTGAGATGCTGATGGCAGGTGTGGTGCTTCACCTCATACGCTAAAAAACAACATCCTTGGTCTATCACAAGTGAAAAGGAGATAGACACCCTCGCTGACTGTCTGATACCGACTTTAGGCCACCCAAACGACTCTATTTTACTTTACTTACCAACATATGCTACTAACTTAGTAATATAAAAGACATTACATTCATAACGAAAACCTTTAGCTTTAAAGATGTTGTTCATCATTATCGAAAAAGCAAAACTAATAACGGTGCCCTTGTAAAAAAATTCAAAAAAATCGTGTTTTGTAGCTAAAAAGTGTATCTATCCAATAATGGATCTGTATCTGCGTAGTTTCTGTCGAAATTAATAGGATGTTTTATTTTCAGAGTTTTTCCCTATTACAACGGATAATATAAAGTTGGATATATTTCATATTGAAAATGAATCATGTGAGCCTTCATAGATATGATTTTTTCTTCCTTTTTTAATTCAAAATTGAACCCATTTATCAAACATATTTTTTCTTGATAATCTATCTCAGGTGAATGAAAATGATTTCTATGCAACCTTCAAGTATCTTTTCTTTTTATCTTTTGCTTCTGACCGATCACGCAACTGCTTTCATAAACCACAACGTGCGCACATCTTTCTTCATAGGATTTATTTTCCAAAACACAGAATTCCTGTGTCTTATAGTTGTAGCTTCATTAAGGTCGAGTTTAAAACAATAATGTAATGCGAAAATAATGACGTAACAGACTTTTCACCTCCCCTTAAAATATATCCTTCCACTGCAACTAGAGCAAAATTCCTTACGTTGTGTCGGGTGTAATTTTACGACGTTCCGTTCGCTGGTTCGTATTTCTCACATGCTGAAAGAATCTCAAATGCGGTTTTCCCAGTGTGCCATACTGTGTCTAACTACAGTTCTTAGTAACATATTTTTTGTGCAAATGATGCGCTTGCAAATATGCCACTTAGTGATTATGAAAGCTGAAAAAAACTGCAGCGAAAGAGTTAATATCTACCTATATTTCGTGTGTGTCATACTTTCACTCAAAAATATCCAAAATAATGCAAGAAAAAAGAGAAAAATCAGATTTGATGCTAATGGTGGAAAGGATATACGAATTAAAATCTATTCTCACTTCCACACACATTTGTTCTTACTGAGTCAACGTATATATAAACTCAGTAAATAAATATTTAGTAACGTAGTACCTACCAAACAAATATATACGGTCTGCGTCATGAGAAGAGGGGAGATTGACATTTATATATTCATATAAATATATATATATACCAACCCCTCCGTACGAGCAGGATGTGACACAAGGTCAATTTCTTAAGCGGAGTTCAACAGTTTTGAATTCAGAGTTTTCCTTCTCTTAGACCGGTTGCCTAACCAAGGTTAAAGAGCCCAGTCTGCCCTACTATTTACCCAGGAGGGGGAGTAGGCTTCATACCTTTCCAACGGTATTAGCGCTAAGTGAAATGGAATTACTACATCCAGGATTTGAACTCGGGGCGACGAGTCCATTTCCCTTGACTTTAACCATTACACCACGCGCTTCCATTATTCATGTAAATAAACAGAAGTAAGAAAGACAAGAAGCAAACCTGATTTTCAACTTCCTCTCTCTCTCTCTCTCTCTCTCTCTCTCTCTCTCTCTCTCTCCCCTCTCTCTCTCTAATACATAACTCCTCTCTTATGAGCTAATGCAACTGTAGTAAGAGTCGGAGAAAGAAGAGCCACCATCGTATACCCGAAAGAAGAGCCATCATCGAGATAGCCATGATAGAAATGAGAGATAATCGCAATTTGTGCGAAAAAATAGTTTATCGTTCAGTACAAATTACTGAAATATTCCCAAAGTAGTTTCATTAATTTGTTCACTCAGTCCGACTTATTGTGTCGCATTGCATAAAACCAGGTACAATCAAAAGTTATTGAGACTAAAGCTTTCATTTATAATTTTAAAATTTATATCGCCCTAGCCAACAACTAAATGAAATTAAGGGTTAATAAACATTTAATGATGAAACATCAGGCACTATAAAAAAAATAATTATATGTTAAAAATTGCAAAATAAAACCCGCCAAAATAGACAAAAATTATCAACTAGGTTTGTGATTACAAAGCAAAAACAAGTCCTATTGTGAAAGTAATGTGACCCGAATTTTTATGTGTACAGAAGTTTTTAGGCGAGCACCATATATTAACAGTAATTACGTTACTTGTTATTGTCCTCACCCACCTTATAAATTTTCATGGAGGACTTTCATAAAAATATAAAGCTTTTTGTTATGCACACCTCTCAGGTAAATGTGTCTATGAATTGCCGTTGACAATATTTATAAAATATTATTTGGCCTACTAATATATAACCAGCGACCTCAATTGATAAATTGTGTACAAATAAATCTAATGAAGGAATCTATCTATCTATCTATCTATCTATCTATCTATCTATCTATTTTCCTTTCTTATGCCTATCTCAGACTCTTTCTACCGTTTGCTTTATCTATCTCAGTATATTTTTCTTTCTTTCTTTCTTTCTATTTTCTGCATCTTGATTTAATTTTCTTCCTTTCTGTCTATACTGAGCTCTCAGTTTCCCGTTTATTTCTGTCTATTCATTTCAGGCATTTCTATATTCCTGTCCTTTTGTCTACCTTTCTCTTAGCGTATTTCATTCCTCCCTTCGTTTAGACTCTCGTCTTTCTTTCTTTCTTTCTTTCTTTCTTTTTTTCTTCTTTCTTTCTACAAGTCTTTTTTTTCTTTATTTCTGTTTATCTATCTCAGCCTCTTTCTTCCTTTCTTTATGCCTATCTCATAATATTTATTTTGGTCTTTCACAATCTCTTCATGACGTCCTCTATCCATTTGTATTATTTGTATTATTTGTATTAATTCACACACACACACACACACACACACACACACACACACACACACACACACACACACATACATATATAATATATATATATATATATATATATATATATATATATATACGAGGGTGATTTTAAAAAAATGCCATTTTGTATAGGACAGATATAATCACCAACACAGGAACATGTATTATACATCAAAATTAAGCTGGTCTACTGGGCATCATCTCTCTCTCTTTCTCTCTTTCTCCCCCTCACACACATACACACGCATACACTCACACACACACATATATATATATATATATATATATATATATATATATATATATATATATATATATATATATATATATATATATATATATGAGGGTGAGTCAAAAAGTAATGCATTTTGTTTAGGAGGTATAATTACCAACACAGGAACATATATTATACATCAAAATGGAACTGGTCCTCTGTGCATCGCAGCTCTATTTCTCCACATAGTTCCGGTTGCTCTCAATAGCAATGTTCCACCTTCGACGAGAACATGTATCCTACTCCATATAATTCTGTTGACTATTAGTTGAGCCACGTTTTCACTACAGATTTCACTTCCTCGTCACTGGAATAATGTTTTCCTCTCAAACCTCTTTCGATGGGCCGAAAAGATGCGGGTCTGAGAGGCAAAGATTCCTAAGCAACAATGAGATATATTTTATTCTATCGAAGCGATTCCTTCATCAAAAATTTGTATGGATTAAAAAATAGTCGTTTGTTTCCTACAATGTTTCCGGTTGTTAGTCAAGAACAATAGGATGTGACAAGGATTTAAGAGTCGTGCTTTTTCTGAGATTGGGAGTCAAACCATTGCTAAATAACCTGGTCTGACCAACAATACAAATATACTTAAGTAACAATATTGCCAAACCAGTATTGATCCATTCATTATAGTTACTGTAGCATACAATCCTGCCGTAGTAACTTGTCTGCTCACATACGCACACAAGCACACACATATATATATATATATATATATATATATATATATTATATATATATATATATAAGATATATGAATAAAAACATGTACATGTGAATACTTGTATATCAAAAAGATAAATTCATGTACATATGTGCACACTTTCCCGGCGAGCGTAAATAATATTTAATGTAATTGCATATATATATATATATATATATATATATATATATATATATATATATATATATATATATCCTACTCACTTTTCACGTAGGCCTTTATCAATATATGCGAATCTATATTATTTATGCACATATTAACTCCTATTTACATCTTTAGATGCATCAGAATTATGGCTTTTTTCTTCTTTTTTCACGCACAATAAATTATTCTTCCATCTTCTCTAATTTTTTTCCTGTTATGATCCATTTCTCTTCTGTTAAACACAGACAGTGACAGAAGATTTTCTCTCAGCTGAGAGCCATTCTTTCTTCCAACCCACGGACCAACACCCCCACAAATTCCACACGCGCATAAATGCATCTCCGCCCTAACCCGACCTCCTTTTTGCGTAGGAAGTTTGTGAGTAATATTTTATGTTTTATTTTCCTCAAGCGAAGGCCGAAAATTACAAACAATAAATAAATAAATACGTATTCTAAAATTGACATGCAGGTAAAAAAAATCAAGGAAAAAAGAAAGATTTTAAAGTAAATGTTTTTCCTTTTTTATTTTTTTATTTAGTTTTAGATTCTTTTTTGATATGGTTGGATTTATCATCATAAAAATCAACGAACATATGTCTGGCAATTTTCTTCGTTGTCCATGGTTGAAACTCAATCCCTAGACGTTGCGAATTACACTGAAACAAAGAAATATTTATTTCAAATACTTACAGCAAATTAATTCCCCCAAAAGATTTTCCCCATAATTGATTTGGTCGTGAGGGCACAGATTATGTATCCTGACTGGATAAGTGTGGTTTGAATTCAGAGTTTTCCTTTTCATAGTTTTGGTTTGGTTTGTTGGATTTTACGGCATGTTAACACTTGTCGGGTTATTTAATTCCGAAGTCCTTTTGTTTTATTCACTCTTGTTGAGTATTCAAAAGAGCTTCACAACTGGAACTTCTTCACTAGATGCAGTTTAATGTCATATCCAGGATATTACTTATTCTTGACCGATTGCTATACCAAGATTAAAGAGCACAGTTTACTCTTCTATTTACTTATATCTGTGGGGTATACTTGAATTCATATCTTTTCAAAGGGCAATAAAGCTATGGTAAATTCAAACTGCTTGAATTTGAACTTGCTAGCTGAATCCACTTCCTACGATGGAAACCGTTACACAACTAGCGCCTCCAATTTCTAAACACAATCTCAATGATGTTAATTGCTATATATTTAAGTAACCAGTTCTAATTTATTTTGTGTGCAAATTCTCTTCGAATGGTCATGTTTGGAACCCGGCCTTTTGACGATGTAAGTTAAAATCAAACAAAGACGGATTAATTTCAAATATTTCAAAGGAAAATTAATTCGTAAAAGATGCACCACTTGGACCCTAACGAGGCACCTTGAGAATAAGCTATATGGAAGCTGCACAAGAATGCTGCGTGCGGTCTTGAACAAATCGTGGAAACAGCACCCCACAAGGAAATAGCTATATGGCCACCTGCCCACCATCTTAGAAACCATCTGAGAGAGGAGGACAAGGCATGCTGGACACTGCTGGAGAATCAAGGACGAGCTCATAAGCGACGTTCTCCGGTGGAAGCCAACACATGGATGTTCTAGTGTGGGCCACCCACCAAGGACCTACATTGACCAAATATGTGAGGATGCTGGGTGCTGTGCAGAGGACCTCCCTGTGACGATGAATGATTGGGAAAATTGGCGAAGAGATTGTCATGGATATCCGTGCTAACTGCGCTGATGATATGATGACTTATCCCTTAATTGATTTGGTCGATGGGATGGTACTGATGTAGCGTATGTTAGGCATTTTAATTCAGTTCTCCTTCTCTTAGACTGGTTGTCATACCTATATTAAGGACATCTGTTTGACTTACTATTTACTTATACTTGGAGGGAACATGGTTGTATTCATACCTTTCCAAATGGCATTAGGGCTATTTAAAATGCCTCGTTCAGAATTTGAAATCGGATCGCCGTTTCTTACAACAATAACCATTACACCACGACCCGTTATGCAAATGGCGTCTTCAATTTCTAAACAACAATCTGAATTAAATTAATTTTTATAGTTTTAAGAAATCCGCTTAGGTTTATTTTGTAATTGTTTTATTTAAATTTTATTATAATTCTTTGAATTGTTGAATTTTATTATAATTCTTTGAAAGTCGAATATTTACGCTTAGCGTTTTTCAAATATCTTAACACATTTAAATGCAAATTAAATTGAGTTCATTTCCTGAATAAATCATTTGCCAGAACAAAATTTTGTAGCTTAATTATTAAACCTTCTTTCATTAAATTTTGACACAGCACAGTCAATTGCTAATCTCTAAAAGTATCCTTCGGTAAGTTTTGTTTTATTGTAAACGGTGGAGAACATAAATCTGTAGTTTTATAGTTAATTTACTAAGCTTTGCCTAGTTGTGAGGTAGAAACGGAAATATTGGACACCCAGTGAGACTTAATTCACTTGTAATGGTTTGCTACTCTAGCTTGCTAACCATTATACAAGGCGAGGAACAGTAATTTTATAAAAGAACAAAAGAAATAAAAACGAAGCAAATAACATCATCATCATCAACTATGTCAATATCAACAGCAACTACTAAAGCAACAACAATTACAATAATAACAATACTACTACTACTATTACTACAACAACTACTGCTTCTACTACTACTACTACTACTACTACTACTACTAATAATAATAATAACAACAGCAACAACAAGAGCCAACATAATACAACTATAGTAAACAGCATAAGACAAAATAGCAAAATCCGGTTAACCGGTTATAAAGATGTGGCTCTCAATCATATAACAAATGAGTGCAGTCAAGCATTAGAAATGATCATTACAGAGAGATAGAGACAGATACAGAGATATTTAACCAGAGAGAGAGAGAGAGAGAGAGAGAGAGAGAGAGAGAGAGAGAGAGAGAGAGAGAGAGAGAGAGAGAGGGGAGAGGGGCAAAGCAATAAATTTACTCCTTCTATTAAATTTTATTTTTTGTAATTTTTTGTAACAATATTTTCATAACATTTACATTTGTTTTACTTGTTTTCATATGGCATTTTTTAAACATTCTTTTTATTGGAAATTCAGATACCTACAAAAATATGGAAAACGCAAACAAAATGTTTTTTGGTAGCTGAAAGTAACATTTCCTACTACTACTACTAATACTACTACGAATACTACTAATAATAATAATAATAATAATAATAATAATAATAATAATAATAATAATCAACACATCCTTGAAGAGGTTTACCAAAGGTAGAAAAATGTATCCATGGCATGGATTGATTACAGAATAGCCTATTATATGGCCCCTCAAACTTGGATAATTGAATTTAAAAAAATGTACAACGTATTTGACAAAGTCATAAATTTCAGCGCGGAATTAACAGCAGAAAGACGGACCTGAGCAGATTGGAAAATCCATATAGGCATCTTCCTGGGAGACTCCCCACTCGCCACTGCTATTTATTATAGCAATCAAACATCTCAACCATATACTTAGGAAATGTACTGGGGGCTACACATTTACAAAATAGGAGAAAAGAATAAAATACCAGATGTACGGGGATGATATCAAGATTTTTGCAAAAATTTAAAAATAACTAGAGACCCTTGTACAAAGAATAAGAATCTACAACCAGTTTATATGAATGGAATTTGGCATCGAAAAGTTTATCATGCTCCAGTTGAAAAATGAAAAATAGAAGCAATGAAAAATACCAGATCTGGACACTTGGGGAGAAGGAGAATTACAATTACTTTGGAATACTGGAAGTGAACACCATGAAACAAACAGAGATGAAAGAAAAAGTGAGAAAGGAGTACCTCAGAAGAAAAATAAAAACCTTCTCGAGAACACACCCAACAGCAAAAATCACGTCATGTGAATAAACACTGTGGCTGTCCGCCTTGTAAAATACTCTGGACTATTCTCAAAATGGACTAGGGTGGAATTCCGACAGATTGCTCAAAGGACAAGGAAATTAAGGACAATGAAAAAGGAATTACAACCGAGATATGACATAAACAGACTATTTGTGTCGAAACGTAGGAGGAAGAGCTATCGCTAACAATGCGGATTGTGTAGATATGGCAATTCAAGCACTATAAAAATAAACTACTACACCCACTAACAATAATTGGACAAAAAACAACTACAACAAAAAACAACAACTAGAAAACAGAGATGTGAAGGACAGCAAGAAGCTATATACTTCAAGAAACAAATTGGAGATATTGCACACGATAAGACCTGGGAATGGCTTAGAAAGGAGAAACCCCAAGAGGAACAAAATCCCTCATAATTACAACACAAAACAGTGCTATAAAAATATATTGAAGCAAAGATATGACTTAACAGAAAAGTGTAGGATGTTTAGATATAAGGACGAAATGTTTAATCATGTAATAAGCAAAAATAAAAGTAAAAAAGAAAAAAAGAGTACAAGACGAGACACGACTGGGTGAAAAAGGTGAGCTACGGTAAATTGTCCACCAAATTATAAGTTTACCATGCCAGTGAAAGCTATATACACAAACCATCCTATGAGATGCATAAAATTCTCTGTGTTTTTGTGGATAATTCCAACCACAAGTCAAGAAGAGGAGGAGAACTTGTAATTTTGTGGATTTTGTCGACCCGGTGTTCCACGAAAATGAAAGAAAATTAAAAGATATACAAATACTTGGGCCTTGTCAGAGAAAAACTGAAACCTGAAGGGAAAGGTAGTTCAATTCATCAGTGAATTTGGAAAGGCCCCCAAGATTTTGGAGATGAGACTGTAGGAATTGAAAATCAGAAGAAAAATGGAAACCATCCAGACAATATCAGTATTATTCAGACTCGTGAAAGACCACCAGATAACGCTGGTTAGAGAAAGTCAATACACGATAATAATAATAATAATAATAATAATAATAAGAAGAAGAAGAAGAAGAAGAAGAAGAAGAAGAAGAAGAAGAAGAAGAAGAATAAGAAGAAGAAGACTAGCACATCTAGGATAATTGAATATCTAAAAATGTACAGAGTCATAAAATTCTCCATGAAAGCCATAAAGGATGAGAAAATGGAACTAATAAGAGCTGGACAGGATTAGCAGGGGAGCTTCTGCTATTTGTAATAGCAATGATACAACTCAATTACATATTTGATATTTGTAGAGAGGCTTACCAATTCACAAAATCAGAGGAACAAGAATGTATGTACATGGATGATATCATCGATTAACACATAAGTAAAACGGAAAAACCAGAAAGAAAATATAATCATGGAATAGATTAAAGACAGGAAGCTGAACGTTAT
Organism: Doryteuthis pealeii; assembly: GCA_023376005.1. Classification (NCBI taxonomy): domain Eukaryota; kingdom Metazoa; phylum Mollusca; class Cephalopoda; order Myopsida; family Loliginidae; genus Doryteuthis; species Doryteuthis pealeii. Next base: position 65,453,259 of record CM042159.1, on the reverse strand, counting down.
TATCCCGCATCCATGGATATTAGAATATTACAAAATGTTCAAAAACTCCGAACAAGTAATCAACTTCATCAGAAGAGTTATGAGAAACTGGAAAGTGGAATTAAGAGCCGGAATACAATGTCTAGCAGAAATCAAATTACAAAGCTGCACCTGCCAGAGAAAAACATTGTCCACACTACTATTAATCATAGCGATGACACCACTAAATAATATATGACGAAAATTCAAAGGACGATATATATTCATATAATAAAGATCAAACCACATTATTTATACTAGCAAATATATGCACCCTCCGGGTGCATGTATTTAAGTTTAAATGTAATAAAATATTAGATTAAATCAGAAAGGCTAATGAAACTAATTAAGAATTCAAATAAAAATATTTGAAACGGAGGGGGTATAATCGGAAAATAGAACAACTGAAACGTACTCTTTCATCACTTCCGTTTTTCAATGCTAAATTTTCCTAATTTAACTATTTAGTTAAAATAGGAAGTAAAGAATAAAATTACAGTTATTTCTTCTTGTTAATGAATTTCTTTTAGGGTTTATTGAAGAGATTTTTACTCATATTCATTAAGATAAAACCAAACAATTAGAAATCAATAATACCAAGCACATTTTTATTAAAATCAGTTTTTTTAATATAATATGCAAATTAGCTTTAAGTTTACACTGAAAACTGGGTTTTTTGTATATATAATACAATTGCATGTTATTAGTATTTAGGTAAGGCCAACAGTATTAATAATGTCAAACAGTTTTATTATTATTGAGGTTTAATAGAAATAGAATCATGGAGAATGTGTCGTGAGTAGTAATCTAGTTTCGGTTACAGACAGAAAACACACAATCTCCATTATAATAAGATGTACTAGCAATATATGCACCCTCCGGGAGCAAGTATTTAAGTTTTAATGTAATAAAATATTGTGTTAACTTAGAAAAGCTAATGAAACTAAATCAAATGCCGATAAAAAGATTTGAAACAGTGGGGGAACAACTAAAGCTTGCTTTTTTCTTCACTCCCATCTTTCATTGGTAAATTTTCATAATTTAACTATTTAGTTAAATTAGGAAGTAAAGAATAGAATTACAGTTAATATTGTTAATGGATTTCTTTTAAGATTTATTGGAGATATTTTTGCTCATATTCATTAAGATAAAACCAAACAATTAAAAATCAATAATACTAAGCATATATTTATTAAAATCAAATTTTTAATATCAATATGCAAATGTCTTTCCTTTCACACTGTAAACCGCTATTTTGTTGTATATATAAATACAATTGCATGTTATTAGTATGTAGACATAGTCAACAGTATTAATAATGTAAAATAATTTTATTAATAATTGAGGTTTAGATATAAATAAAATCATGGAGAATGTGATGTAAATAACTATGTGAATTGTGACTCGATAAGTAATATAGTTTCGGTTACAGACAGAAAAACACACAATCTCCATTATAATAAGATGTATCAAAAATGTTGCTTAGCATAAAAACTAAATGGAAACCTTAGCACAAACCAGATTTTCAGCAAAAGCATAGGGATGAAATGTGGAATAGAAAAATGTAGAATAATTCTAATGAATGAGGAAAGGGGAGAGTGAATTGAATAAGTACGCAAAGGCCACTGAAAGAGATAAAAAATGATCATTGATAGCAGTCCAAAATAACGCCATAAAAACTATTTATATAAACCTCAGAATATATACATTCAGAATAATAGCATGGATAGGTTACAATGTATGTTTTCTTTGTTTAACGCCATATCAACGATCGTGGGTTATTTACTACCAAATCTATCTTGTGGAAGAATAGTAATGGTACTATTAACCCAGAGCTTAAAGATGAGGGGTCCACAGTTTCCCAAAAGTACTAGTCTGAATGTGAACTTAATTGCGTGAAGAAAGACCGAACGATAATCTAATGACTTCATTGGCAGTTAGGAATGTCTTTGGCAGTTGAGGATGTCAAAAAACAAATGCTTCACGCTTCATGCTTCATGATGAAAACTGTAAGAAAACGAATACAAATCTCATTGCTTATGTAGCACATAATCGTCGCTCCTTAATATCCTCAGAGGATGGCTAATGATTATATATATTAAAGTGGAGTGAAATGCAATGAGTCTCGTCCAGGATCTGAACCCAGCTTACCGATTTCATTTCCCTCCAGAATAACTTACGCTAATCTCACCTGAATTCTTCGGTCTGTATGTTCATACCTGTTTATACACACACACACACACACACACACAACACACACACAATATATATATATATATATATATATATATATATATTATAATTAATGTTGATATTATGATTTCACACTCATAACTTCAAGTTTCTTGGTAGTCCAATCATCAGATGAGAAGTGGTTGAGATGTCAAAAACCAGTCGTGAAATTTCACGACTGGTTTTTGACATCTTAACCACTTCTCATCTGATGATTGGACTACCAAGAAACTTGAAGTTATGAGTGTGAAATCATAATATCAACATTAATTATAAATCTGCTCTGCTTTATTAGCATTGAGCACCTTTCCATGCAAATACTTTTCTCATTTTTTCATTCACTAATCATTATATATTATATATATATATATATATATATATATGAGAGAGAGAGAGAGAGAGAGAGAGAGAGAGAGAGAGAGAGAGAGAGTGTGTGTGTGTGTGTGTGTGTGTTTGTGTGCTTGTGTGTGTGTGTGTGTGCTTGTGTGTGCGTGTGCTTCTGTCTTTGCCTCTGTGTGTGTATCTCTATGCATATGTGTGTCTGTGTGTGTTCACTGTCTAACATTACTGTTTCTTTTAAGATAATTCAGGTTTACTTTATCAGGTGAAATTTTCTGTTGTTTTTCTTTTTTGTGTGAAAAATATGTGAATTTTGACAAAACTTTTTGAAGGGCAGAATCAAATATTGCTGAACCTGCCGATATGTCGTCGTAATTTGATTATTTGCCGTGGAAGATTGTTCCATTTCTTGACAGCGGCAATTCTTAAATTTAAGAGATTTTTTTTCATCACTTTTATCATTGACACGTTCGTTGCTCTAACCTGATAAGCGTTTCCAATGGAAAAAGATTACCGCAACAAACCAATTGCAATTCTTTTTCATCTCTATTATTTGAAACTCAATAAATCTAAGAATTGCATGCAAGCATGTGCTTCCAAGCAGGTTTCTATCGATATCAGCAAAACAACAGAAATTCTGTTGTCAGAAAACGATCTCTCAAACATTGTAAATAAAATGTAACATTTATCAGGAATTGAATTATATGTAAGACTTTCTACAATTTTCATTTCAGAATCAAGAATCAAATTATGTAAATATGCTTTAAATTTATACTCGACCGACAAATGTATTCTTCTTACGATAAAATAAGTATGTAGATTTATACATGCGTTGTAGTTAGCAATTCAATGGCCGGTTGTTTTGATAAATTAATACATTGTTAATAATTCAACTCCTATGAAATTGATATGATTAGAATTTTTATTTTGTAAAGTCATTAATTTTACTGAAACATGCGCCTGTCATGTAATGGTTATGGTAATAGAAAATTAACACAGTTATTCGAGTCAAAATATGAGAGAAGGCTGTTTACATTTCACATAGCGCTAATACTCTTGGTAAGGGAAACATCCAACAATTATCCTTGTAGCTATAGGTAAATAGTAGGGTAGAGTGGGCTCTAACCATGGTATGCCAACCGGTGTAAGAGAAGGAAAACTCTGAATTCCAACCTGTTATTTTCTTAGTAAGAAACTGACCTTGTGTCACATCCTGCTCATGCGGAGGGGTTGGTAAATATATACACATGAACATTTTATTATTTGCCGACAATATTGCTAATTCACTTTAAATTTCTACAATAAATTAATAAATAAGCAATTATTTAAACTGGAAGATTCAAATGGCTGGACAAAACAACTCTTCACTGTTAAGTTTACATATATAAGAAATACTTTATTTAAATACCATGTTATTCTACCATTCATAGGCATCTTATGTATTTCATAAATATATTATTTTATTGTAACGAGGGATCCAGAGACAGCAGGTTCAGTCGGGGAGAGTTGTGTGCGAGGGGGGAAGAAACTATTGTATCGCTGTTCGTGTAGGTGCGTGTAAGGTGTAGTTAAATATCTCTGAGGAAATGGTTGTTTACTTGTGTAAGGTGCGTAAACACGAACAGGGTCTGCGTGACTGAAAAGCGTGCATGTGTATTGCCGAGATGTGAGTCCAGTGAATTCTCCAGTGCGTTTGTGTTATTTTATAATGCCTGGCGTCCAATAGTTTTTGTATTTGCCCTGTTACTGATAGTAACAGAAGCTTTCGCGTCCACTGGCTGTGTGCATGTGCGAGCGGTGCGCATGTGTTTGTGCGTGTACATAAAGAATAGATATTGCTACAAGGGTGGGACCCCTCACAATGGGGCTACCTTTTGGCCTTGTGTGGAATCCTGGTGGGTGAGCTGTCTATGACTAGCAACACTCCACTTTTGGACCTTACTTGGACTAAATAGGCGGTCGGAGAGGCCCCCTACGATTAATTGGCTGTAATGTCAAGCCGTAGCACCTATATGATTTTACCCACCATATAAATGTGCTAAGCTAGTAATAAAACGGGAAGAAAGAAAATTAATGGACGGAATACAACTGCCAAATTAGGACACTATAAATTCACTTGATGAAAACAAAAGATACAAATATTTAGGAATTTTAGAAGCAGACAATATCAAGCAAACAGAAATGAAAGGAAAAGTTTCAAGAATACCTCAGGAGAACTAGAAACCAAGCTTAACAGCAGAAATCTTATTAAAGGAATAAATACCTGGGCCGTCCTCATTACAAGATACTCTGAGCCATTCTTGAAATGAACAAAAGAAGAACTCAAACAGATTGACCAAAGAACTATAAAATTAATGACAATGCACAAGGCTTTACACCCTAGAGGCAATAGAGATAGACTATATGTATCAAAAATGGAAGGTGGAAGAGGTCTTGCAAACATAGAAGATTGCGTAGAGGCCACAATCCAACAACTCGAAGAACACACAAAAAAGAGAAAAGACAGATTACTTATGGCAGACAACAATAGCAGATGTAATATATGAACAAACAGAAAACAACAAAAGCTAGAAAACAAAAATGGGAAGAACAAATTATTTGGACACTTCAAACGAGATATTCGGCGAGGTTGCACTTGAAAAGGCTTGGACATGGTTAGAAAAAGGAAAACTCAAAATATAAACTGAATCATTTATAATTGCTGCACAAAATAATGCCAGGACAAATTATATCAAATCAAAAATTGATATGACCCAACAAAACAGTAAATGTAGACGATGCGGTGACAGAGATGAGACTATAAACCATGTGCTAAGCGAATGTAGAAAACTAGCACAAGAGGAATAAAAAGCTAGGTACGACTGAGTTGGGAGGTTGATCAACTGGGAATTACGCAAAAAATTAAATTTTGACCATACAACAAAATGGTATATGCATAAACCAGAATCTGTCCTTGAGGATGAAATGCATAAAATTCTCTGGGAATTCGAAATAAAGATGGATCATTTATCCCAGCAAGGAGACCAGGCCTAGTGTTGATTAACAAAAAAGAAAGAACTTGTCAACTAGTGGATTTTACAGTTCCAGCGGATCACAAGGTGAAGATGAAGGAAAATGAAAAGATGGACAAATACATGAACCTTGCCGGTGAACTGAAAAAGCTATGGAATATGAAAGTCAGTGATACCAATTGTAGTTGGTACACTTGGAACGGTCTCAAAAAGCTTGGAAAAAAGACTGGAATATCTGGAAATCAGAGGAAGAATTGAGACTATCCATAATACTGCATTGCTGCAATCTGCCAGAATACTCAGAAGAGCCTTGGACACCTGAGGAGAGTTTTTGTCACTCAGACTCCAGGGAAATACCATCAGCTAATGCTGGTGTGAAAAACGCATAATGATAATAACAATATTGAATACAACTACCAAATCAGAAAAAATATACGAACACTGACAGAAAAGCAAAATTACAAATATCTGGGAATTTTGGAAGAGATGATCATGGAACAACTCTGCATATCTCCTGATTCCTTACCTGAAAACGTATATACCAACTCCTCCGCATGAGTAGAATGTGACACATTGTGAATATCTGAAACGGGGTTTATCAGGTTTGAATTCGGTTTTCCTTCTTCTAGACTGGTTACCTCACCAAGAGTTAAGATTCCATGTTGTCTTACTACTTATCTTTACATATGGGGAATATTTTTATATATTATTATTATTATTCATGAAGAAGTGAGCATCCTTGGATAATTAATGAAATAATATGACTCCAGTAGAAACATCGAAACGGTAATCAGACACTACACACGCACACACACATACGCGTATACACATACATACTCATATAATTATGCTTGCACTACATATGCATTACTGCACCAATATATGTTAACCCAGGGTCGGAAGAGCTTTTAGTGTCACAATAAGTATGAGGTGTATCAAGAAAGTATGCAGTTATAGAAGGAAATGAAATAATAATGAAACGTCAGTTTAATTTAAATACTTACCTGGCACTCAACAGACCTCCTTAGAGTTCTACACTAACAGAAGCATCTCCGAAATATTTATTGTAATATGATGCAATATGATATGAAGTTTTTATCATATGTCCTTCAATATAATTCATAAATACAATTTGCCTTGAGATCAGTTTTCTATTTAGGAAACGAGAAAATATCACACAGTGCGAGTCTCGTAATTATGGAAGTTCTGCACTTGCACAATTTCGTACTTTCTTAAGAATTGCTGATGTTTCCAAACTCTGCACACGCCTTCATTCTAATTTTAAATTCTAATCTTAAAAAGAAGTTTCAGTTATTTGTTGACCACACCTCATAGTACAGTAATATATGTCAAACTTATTTTAATCCTAAATACATCTATCTTCTTCCTTAGCTCAATTGTATTATTAGTTTGAGTATCCCGCTAATTAATTTGAAAAAGCTGCTTCTTCCTTTGTATAAATCTAATCAAGTTGTATAAACTTAATCACTTTGTCCATTTTTGGCATTTGGTTGCTAAGTTATCAGTATAAAATAAAATAATAATGATAATGAATTATAATAGAATCCGTTAATTGATAATCGTGATTATGGGATTGGCTAATAACCGGAGAAACGCTCCTTAGAAATACATAAATTCTACACGGGAGTCATTCCTTAATTAAAGTGAATGAGTTAGATGAGATTTTAGCGAAACATCTGTTTAAAATAAATTCCGGAAACCTCTGAGTACATTAACCATTACTAGTCCCAAGTATACTCTTTTTGACGCAGAAGCAAACAATTTGTATAACTGTCTTCAATAGAATTACTATTGTTTTTTATTAATAATTTCGAGTGGTGTAATCGCTAGTTTTGTTTCCTTGAATAATTATATATAAACCCTCGTGGGGCATTTAAGCTAATCTATCGTTGTAGAAGAAAAAAAAACAGATGTGGTTCTATTTAAAACATTGCTAGTAGGGTGAGTGGGTGTATACCTTTGTCAAGTGTATTAGTCAGAAAGTTAACTTAATAACGCAACTGGAGATCGAACTCGCTTACTACGATACCACAGTCTAGTACAACAGCCACTTCAGCACGGGAACTCCTTCTGTAATTGTTAATGAGTCCAGTTAGCAAGTCATTGTCAGTAAGTTCGTTTTTTTTTACTGGATAAATTATGTTTTCGGATTTGTGCATCACTTGCCGACATTTGTAAATAAATAATTTAAAGTATACGCCATGTTCGCATAGCTTAGCATACACTGACTGTATTCCCTGCAGAAGGGTAGGAGCCCCCAAGGAAGGGGTGTCCTAGTCATGATACTAAAATGTATCTGATAGTGGGACTCCAATTCTGGAGATCCTGGCAGTATGGAGTACCCCTTCATTGCTATTACTCTTAGGTTCACTCAGACCTTGAGTGATAGTAACTGTTTGTCTCCAATCTCTGCGTCAAATAGATCTGTTTAAAAACTGTTCATATTCAATCGAAACGTATACAAAAAAATCTCTTAAGAAACAACTACTCAAAACAAATGAATATGAATATAAATGAACGCGATTCCCTAATCTCCAAGCATAAAATAACCCGAGAGGCTTTGACATGCCATTAGAATCCATCTTGACATCATGATTTGAAGTATCCTGCTGCTTCTAATTTTCTGGGATACATAAGACGAAGGGTATGATTTTCAGTCTGAGGGTGTATTTGCCACCTGTTCACCCGGTAGCTATTGTACTTAAAATCGAAGAAATACTGCTAGGATGTGAGACAAGGTCGATTCTTAAGCGGAGTTTAATAGGTTTTCATTCAGAGTTTTCCTTCTTCTAGACTAATTGTCTAAGAAAGTATAAAGAAAACCCTGTCTACCCTACTATTTACACATAACAGGAATGAGAATAGTTTGATTCATATCTTTCCCAAGGGTATTATAATTATGTAAAATGCTTGCAGCCCCGTCCAGGATTTGAACTCTTGTCGCTGTGTGCTTACGATGATAATCATTCCACAACAGGCGCCTGAAGATTATTTTGACAGATTTTGATAAGCCACGTCTCATGCATTAGAAAATATCGACGGTCGATCTAAAGAGAAGCACATTCTTTTGAATTGATTCCACCACGTGTGATACGAAGTTCAGAAAAAAAGTAAAAACAGATTTTAGTATTTTAGTCAAATTGATTTTTTATCTATTCATTTAGTCAAGTGACGCTTTAGGAAGTTTTTTTTTTTTGAGATCGAAATCCGAAAAGCCAAACATGTCTGAGATTTACATAGTAACGTACTAAAAATAAACATCACTCTTCAATTACCTTTCATTTTTAAATAGTAAAACTAAGTAAAATGTGAAAAAGTGTGTGGGTTAAGGAAGGGGAGAGACTGCCTCTCAATTTGGTGATAATGAAAAAGAAAATTTCGAGGCTCGGTTCGTCCGTGACTCGGTCCAGACAATTTCCACCTGAAAATAGAATCTACTTGAAGATTTTGCAATACCACAAGAATGCGGCCAAAGAGGAAGGAAAGAAAAATAAGAGTGAGAAAGATATATATATATATATATATATATATATATATATATATAGAGAGAGAGAGAGAGAGAGACAGACAGAGAGACAGAGAGAGACAGAGAGACAGAGACAGACAGAGACAGAGACAGAGAGATACAGAGAGACAGAGAGATTAAGGGAATGGTTAAGTGGAAGATAAAGAGAAAGAAAGAATCTCTAGAAATTCGGTGCCGTGAGAATGTATTATTATCCTGTTGAATGATAAGACTTCTGGTATTTCAGGACGTGGCGTCTTTGGCCACCGACAAAAATGTGTCTCCCTCAATTTCTTTTATTAGTGATATGGAACGATCGGCAAATCATGCAGTCTGAGACCGGATCGGTAAGATACTTGAGATAATTACATGAAATATATATATATATATATATATATATATATATATATATATATATATATATATATATATATATAAGGTTCGATTAAAAAGTTTGCAAACTGAATCTTTCTTACTTGAGTTTAAGTTGTGTAAATTCAGATCGATACGATCAATGGGGTATTGTGAAAAGATAAAATCAGACTTTTTTCAGCATATGAAATATATGGTTTTCTATTAATAATGAAGATTCGCTTCCGGTTTTTGTCTGTAACAAAAACCCCGTCACTGCTTACGCCACATTAACCAAAATCGTCATAAAAGAATAAATTCACTCAAAATTTGAACGTGCAATGTTAGACAGTCCTCATTGGTATTTTAAACAAGTTTTAATAAATACATACCTGGTATTATCAATCTATATATAGTTTTTATTTTATTTTAATATATATTTAAAGTTATCAGAACCAAGTTCCCATTTCATTTTTTTTCATTTTTTACTCCTTTAATAAATTTATTCTATTTTTTACTCCTTTAATAAATTAGATGATTTTACTTTACTTATGATACAAACTATCTGATGCTAAATTTTCAACTCCCGGGATGGGAGTTGAAAATTTAGCATCAGAGAGGCAATATTTATTTTACGTCGCCGAGAGGGCGTTTTTTATTTTGCTAGTATGTATAATAAATATATGTTGTGCAAAATATTGATGCAGCTCACTTGACGATTGAGTAAGTGAAATTTGGAGTCGTGAGTTATTCCGCTGCATTAAGTTTTTTTTTAATGTATTGAGATATTGCTCTGCATGTTTGTGTATTGAGCATTGTAGAGATTTTGTGGTGTGGACGTGCTTTTGCTTTGAATTCTTACCACAATTTATATATATATATATATATATATATATATATATATATATATATATATATATATATATATATATATATATATATGTGTGTGTGTGTGTGTGTGTGGTGTGGCTGTTTGTATGAAACAAATCTCCAGGTTTAAAACTTCCTTCACTTCAAAAAGATCTCATATATTGAAAAAAAAAAACAACACCTTGATTAAACCCTTGGAAAAGCTTAAAGCACCCAGAAAGAAATCTCGAACAATCTTTTAATATGTATCCATCTAAACCCCTCCACTTAAGCAGTATATGACCCAAGGACTATTTTATACAGAGTTTTACAGGTTTGAATTTTCCTTGTCAGAGACCACTTTCCATACCAAAGTTAAAGAGCCCAGTCTGCCCTACTATTTACTCTATCTGGATGGAGAATAGTCAGATTCATACCTTTCCCAAGAGTATTAGCGCTATGTGAAATGCAACCAGCCTCGTTCAGGATTTGAACTTACGTCGCCGTGTCCATTTCCTACGACGATAACTTTTACACAACGGGCGCCTCCACATAAAATTAAACCAAATCTTGTATGACAAAAAGCATAATTAAAAATTGTTTAAGAATAAATTATTTTTGGTATCACGACAGTTTAAGAATATGTTTTTTAATATACCACTCGTTTTATGAGTTTCATTTTAGTATTGTTATTCTCAAATACAAGGTATGTCATTAAAGAATCAAGATTGAAGCTGTATTTACCAAGATAGGAATGAAAAATAAATGTAACGTTCATTTTTTTTCAGAACATAAGGTCGATCAAAAAGTACAGATTTGAAAGCTGTATTTACCAAGATAGAAATGAGGAACAAATGAACGTTGATTTTTCAGAACACAAGGTGTGTCAAAAAGTACCGAAAATCTCACTTTTTGACACACCTTGTATGTGCAGAATGCAAACGAAGACTGACAAATTTATAATGTATTCAGTAGAAAAAAAAATAGAGAACATACAGAGTGTAACTTGTTCTTCTTGTTCTTGTTCATCTTGTTCTTGTTCTTGTTGTTCTAGTTCTTGGTCTTGTTTTTGTTGTTGTTGTTGTTGTTCTTGTTCTTCTTGTTCTTGTTCTTCTTGTTCTCATTATTATTATTATTATTATTATTATTATTATTATTATTATTAATATTCCTCGACCAACAATTTTACACGCAAACATGATCAGCGCCATTTGAAGTGATTATTAGAAAACTATCTCAAAGGATTTCCTCATATCAAAAGAATTAATAAACTCTTAAACTATTACACCAACATTTGAATATAAACGTACAATGTACCCGATTTCGTATCCTCCCTGTATTAAATAACCCAATACGATTTGACCTTCCGTAAAAATCAATCAATCAACATTCTACATTATTAGGTTATCTATCTACCTATCCATCAACCTGTGTATGTATGTATGTATGTATGCATGTATGTATCTATGTATCTATCTATCTATTATTATTATTAGTTGTAGAAGTATTATTAGTAGTATTATTATCATCATCATCAGCATCATCATCATCATTATTATTATTATCATTATTATTATCTATTTACCTATCCATCAATCTATAACTATGTATCTATGTACCTATCTATCTATCTATCTATCTATCTGTCTATTTTATAATTATTATTATTATTATTATTATTATTATTATTATTATTATTGTTGTTATTGTTATTATTATTATTATTATTATTATTAGTAGTAGTAGTAGTAGTAGTAGTAGTAGTAGTAGTATTAGTATATATTATTTCCCTCGATGCAGTTGTAGAGTGAAGTACTGATATTTTTCCATCTTTTCCTTTCATTCAGACACTCTATTCAAAGCAGACAGAGCAGATCTATCTAATACCTTGCATCGTTTCTTTGTTCACTATAAATAACTCTGGCTTTCCGGCTTCGATTGGCTGATCTGTCTGGATATCAAAGTCACTTGTCTTTTTTTAAATATTGAATAAACCCGAAGTTTGTATGTCAAAAACTTAAGTAAGAGTGAAATATTTAACATTTTCCGATTTTTTGAATACAATAAGGTGAGTCAAAAGTTTTGCATTATTTTGGCACATGTTAATGCATCACATATGGAAGCAGTTAAAACCATGGAAACTTCAAGCTCTTTGTTCGTAGTATTGTGTTAGTTGGTACGCTGATATGTTGTGTGATTTCAACGCCACACAGATGAGTGTGAAACGTTGACTAATTCAGGAATTTATTCTTTCCGAGTTCAAACTGGCTCATGACAAAACTAAAAATATTTGCTCTGCGGAAAGGAAATATACAGCTTATCACATTACAATGACCAAAAGGTTCATTAAATTTCACTCGGGAAAGATCCTAGAAGATCAGGCAAGTTCAGGTAGGACTAGACCCATAGTTTCCTGTTTATTTTCCAAATACTTGTGTACAACAGCATTAACAACAAT
>CM042159.1:65422975-65430475 GCA_023376005.1 Doryteuthis pealeii | reverse complement strand
AATTAACCGTTTGACGCCGAGTGACCGATATATGTTCCACTAAATAGAAGTATATATCTCCGGGAGGCATATTTTAGCTTGGGTACTCTCTTCTTCTACATCGCTATCATCAATAAAATATTGCAGTTTTGTATTTTATATATAATCTTATAATTTTTCGCATATTTCAAATTGTACATAGAAACTGTCACCATCTATTTAACAGTGTGTAATTCGGTTAAATAGCAGATTACAACATTTAACATTTTATATTTTATATTTTCACTAAGGTGTGATGGCTGCGGTCATGGGAGGTTCAAGGGTCTAAGAATTAATGACAATTCACAAAGCTATACAAATAAGGGAGAATTTTAACAGCTTCAACAGAAAGACAAACAAAGCAACAATGGAAAACGGCGGCAAAGAAACCCGCGTTAACGCAACAATAAATGAGCTGCACACAATAAAATATAGAAAGAAATATAATGGTAATTCTAAATAACAATGACGACAAAATGACAGAAGGAACAAAAACGATAATTCACAGAAAAAGAAAGATAAACAAAAAGAAAATTATGTGAGAAGAGAATAACCTTTAATCGATTAAGAAAAATGTTTTAAAATATCTGACAAAATGATTACACAATATCTGTGGAAGAATATCTTAAAAGAGAAAAGGAATCCCATGAAATAAGATTTAAATCGATCATGCGGCGGCTGAATCTACAAACACAGCAAAATAGCAAATATTGTCTGTGTATATAAATTTGGATTGGATAGTAAATCATTTTAAAGCGAATGCAAACTGGTCAAATGGTAGTGGTAACCCTCATTATCACCCATCACACATCCACCGGACTTTAAGAAAATAATCAAAAGTGGAATGGCTGATGCAAACCATGTTCCAGGCCATTGTTACAATTTGTTTGCTGCCATCTTAAAAGCGGAACAAACAGCATTTAAAATGATTTACAGCTTGAAAATAATATTTTCTTAAAAAGTAACCCTAGCATTATGTAGGAAAATAAAGACAAGGAAAAGGAAAACAAATTAAAAGAAAACGAACAAACAGAAGAAAAATAATATGATTGGGTAGGTCTAAGAATACAAGAGGAACATTGCAAATAACTTGCGTTAGGGGCATGTTAACGAAATACTATAATTATTTGACGTTCATAGTACGTAGTTTCATTGAACGACATTAGAACTAACGAAAAAAAAAGGCTTCACGCTAAAAAGGCAAGATACGGTGTTATCCCTAGAAACTGTTTACAAATACTGACTACGCATATAATCTAGCGCTTCTACAAAATACATCTGCCCTACTGACTCACTGTTGCATAGCCTAGAGAAGGCAGAGAGATATATTGGCCACTATGGAACTAATATAAAATGGAGTTCATATGTTATAAATAAGATGGAGACATCTCCACAGTGGATAGTAAACCTCTCAAATTAGTGGACCAGTTCACATAGAAAGAAGTAATATCTCATCAACAGAAAGTGATGTTAATATAGGAATGACATGGCCTGCTATAGACAGATTACCGAACTTATGTAATCTGATCTCTCTAATAAAACAAGCGGCAATTCCCTTCCAAGTAGCTGCTGGTAAGTGCTACTGTATGACGCATCAGTTGGACTCTAACAAGACGATTTGGGAAAAAGCAAGATAGGCACTACTAAAGGATTCTGTGTGCTGTCTTGAACAGATTTGGGAGCAGCAACCCACAAAATGAGCTGTGTACGGCACTATCACCAAACCATTCAAGCAAGACAAACAATACATGCTGGACACTATTGAGAAACAAGGAAAATTCATATGACGTTCTCCTGTGGACATTTGCGCATAGACACACCAATGCAGACCGACCAGCAAAAACTATATAAATCACACTGTGCGGATAATGGAAGCTGTGCAGAATACGAGCCAGGCGTGATGACAGATAGTGACGGATAGCAAGAGCACGTTATGGAAATCTGTGCTGCAAGCGGGACATGATGGTGATTATGAGATGATGATGGAATGATGATGAGAATGATGAATGATGATGATGATGATGATTTTACAAAGCTTTGAGTTGTTGTGACACAATGCTGTAATGAATGGGGCATTCAGTGCCTTAGTCAAGTTTCTTTGCTGTCCCTCGACGACGGAAAGCGTGTGACAAAAGTAATATTTAGGTGGATGCACTAACAAAGACCAATGCTAAAAGAATTCCGGTTGTTTCCATCGATTGCACTTTAAGACATCATGCAATCAAATTGACCCGTGCCCTTTTAGACGAGGGTGTGTAGTGCCAGGGTGAACGGCCCCTGAAGGCAGTGTATCATCCCGAAGTGAACCATTTGAACGTATGGTAACGAAATAGGAAAAAACAGAACATGACCTGAGAATGAGAATGCATATATATATAATATATATATATATAGATTATATATATAGTGTGTGTGTGTATGTGTGTGTTTATAAGTTTTTAATCGGAGTTGCACAGGTTTAAATTCAGAGTTTTCTTTCTTACAGTAACATAACCTCCGTTAAAAGAGACGTCTACACTACTATTTACTAAAGCTAAAGCGACCTCCGTTGTATTCATGCATTTCCCATGGGTTATTAACGCTATGTGAAATGCAAACATCATCATTCAGAATCTGAACTCTGGTTTGCTGAGTCCATTTAAAAAATAATAACCATTACTTCACTCACGTCCATAAATGTGTTAATAAGGGGACTTTCGCACTTGAACGTGCCTTTTACTCCCAGAAAGTATGTGTGGTGACATCTTTATTAAAAAGAAAGAATGAAAAATAGAAAATAGCCTTGAATAAATGATTTTCTTTTCGGACATATCTGTTGTAAATAGTACTATAAAACTTTTTTAAACTTCAGCAAGTTGTAAAAGCTAAATACAGTTACCTTTGTAATCTTATTCCGAAGAATCCAGCCTGTCTTGTTCTCCGTGAGATTTCGGCTGTCAAATCTGTAAAAACATGCCATTCACATCCAATGAACAGCGGTAGAAACCTATTCAAAAGATAAAGAAGTATAAAATATTCAAAGAATATTAACGACATTTCACCTCAAAACCCTTCGACAAACGATAGGATAGACAGCTCACCTCAAAATTCCCAGACAAAAAGGAGGATAAACATATTTTAGGGAAGCTATTGTGACGCCCCGCTCAAAAAATATTCAAGTCAAATATTCAACCATAAAAAAGGTCATGGAAAATCCTGACCTTTTTATTAGCTGCCTATTCCTGATTGTGTTTGTCAAATATAAGGGAAAGACTATATATGAAAAAGACTTAGATGAGAAAAGAAGTTTCGGCATCGTGCATTTTATAAAAGAAACAGATATCTCAGAAAAAGTTTGTTTTGCAATTAAATTCAAACCTTAATGTTGTGTAAACAGTCGGTCGTATAGGGGATATTGCATTCGGTATAAATGATGTGTAAATATATGTAAAGAATGCGGCAGTAAAATATGTAATAGTCCTACGTTATATATATATAATAATATATATATATATATATTATATATATAATATATATAAATGTTTTTCAAATAAAGTTATTTATTAATGCTTATCTTACTGATATTGCAATATTCGATTTCTTAAGATCGCTTTTTAGATGGATTAATTATACCGGAAATTTTTTAGTAAAAAAGGGAATATGTTGAATTTAAACAAATAAAAATCTGCAAAAAGCATGTGTCACGTTCCTTAACAGGTGATTCTTGATAAAAATCAATTGCACCTGATTAGAAGGACTAGTTTGGCACCGTGTACCTTTTGCTTCGTAACTGAGAATCCAATATCTCGAAAGTATTTGTGGACGGCGAAGACTTTTAGGGAAATAAGATGCTTCGGGCTCCACACGCATATCAAAATATTGCTTTCCTATGCTAACTTAGTTGAATGTAAAGTGCCATTATAACAGGGTATAGGATTAATCTGTCTTAGTTTCTTAAAGAATATTAGGTTATTTCTTTTGTAATGGCATATCAACAATCGTGAAAATTTAATTCCAAAACCTAAAATAGTTCTGGGGGTTTAAAAACTAAAAAATTTTAAACCAAATAAGTCCCCCCAGAAAAAAAAATAAGTTGGGGTTTTAAAATTTATTTTTAAACCACATAAGCTTGGGAGAATGAGGAGGGTTTCGCACTTTCCGAGAAGGAATGTGATAGCCTGAACATTGCAATTCTAAATCTCTTTCAAGATATCCCATCCCAGCTCGTTAACCCACTACGCGTCACGCGTGTCCTTCCCCTAGTAAATCCTTTCAAGCTAATATTTTAATCTGAAAAGTATATTTAAGCCATATAACTATATATAGGACTAATTATTGTTGGAACTTTTATTTTCTCTGTATGTATAATTTTGAAGACGTTGATGGATATCTGTACTACAATGTTCAAATATTTACTTATCCGACTCGTGTCATCTATAAGCAAATAAAACACTATGCATGTTCCCGTATGTTATTCTTTCCCCACGTAGGATAATGAAAGATGATTTCAGTTTCGCAATCGGTGCACGATACTCAAATACGCTCATCAATGAAGTGGCGTATGTCATGTTCTTGCAGTCATTTGTTTTGCAGTGGCAAGATAAGATATCACACTCTTCTAAGAATCATTCAGGACCGTCACTTAGAAGATCCCCAGTTTCAAAACCGCATCCGGAAATTTGCCATAGGTCATCATCTTGAATCAGCAGCTCACCACACGCGAATGTTGACAACAGAGAAGACTTGTTTAAAGCATTTAGTGTCAGTGAATTGTCCACCAGATCAATTGAATTGACACCACGTTCTTGAGGGTCTATTCATAGGTTCCACCACCTAATCCCGATGAAAAAATTACAATCGATAGTGCCACGTGTAAATGTAACTATATGGTTAAAAAATGCACACTTTTGATTTGTCATGTAATAGTCAGATTAGTGACTTGTGGTTTTCTTACTGCTTCAATCCAATCCTATAATCTATCTATCTACCTACTATAATCCAAAAGATATAGAACATTTATACATCGTTTTCTCTGTCCTCTGTTCTGTTATTTAATCTCACTGTTTCAAATGGATATAATGTAATTGTCCTTTACTCAGTAGAATCAAAAGATTTATATCAGTTGTCTATGTATATGTTAGTATTTTATCTATCATCTATGAATATTTTTTAGTATCTATCTATCTATCATCTATTAATCCATAATATATATATCAGGACATATACGTATAAATATGTTGTATACATCTGTCTATATATCTATCCAAGCATCTTCTCTCTCTCTTCTTCTCTCTCTCTCCCTGTCCTGTAATGTCTCGTCTCTCTATATATATATTATATATACTTATATATATTATATGTGTGTGTGTGTGTGGTGTGTGTGTGCGTGCGTGTGTTGTGTATGTGTATCTATCAATCTAACCTATTAATCTATTTCAGTATTTTATATCTAAATCTAAAATCTGTAAGATCTATCGATATTACAATCATGTTCCTCCCCTATCTCTCGATGTCCTCTTTTTTTTTATCTTCTCTTCATCTGGTATTTTAAACAGAAAAAATTGATTAAATTATTTCCTATCCATGCATTATCAACCAAGTGGTTTTATTCTAATGTGATTGTCGTACGCCTGTCTTCTATATAGCTCACATCTCTGCTTTCACTGACAAATATTCACTTAGAAATATCTATATTCCTCTATGTATATTATCTCAGTTATTTATACGCATTATATCCAGTTTAGATTATATTCATTACTCTAAGTCTACATATTCGAACTCTCCAGGCCGTATAATAGCAAATTGGGCATATCTATCGTTCACTGCTATATACACAATTTTCTCAGTGGAAGACGTTGGAATATCCACCAGTTATTGGGGGTGAATTGAAACTTTAACTCCAGAATGGCTCAATCATTTAAATCAACGAAGTTTACATTAATTAAAAATATGTGTCATTCCGATTGTATCTTATGTGTACGTCTGCTTTATTCGACTGTCTAGATACCTACCAACACATCTCTCACTCTCAAATATAAATACACACACACAGCACACTACATAACACTACACACACACACACATATATATTATATATATTAATATATATATAACTACGAGTTTGAAAAGGATATACCATATATAGAATGATATTTACAGGCATAAACAAATTCAGAATTTTAAAAGACATAAGGCAACGTGTACATCATGCAGAAAAAAATTATATATAAATATATATATTATATATATATATATATATATAATAATATGCACGTTAAAATAACCATAATGTGCGTGTTATGTAAATGAAAATAGGTATATGATAGCACCGTAATATCTGTGGCCAAATTATTACATTAACTAAATATAAAGATATATCTCAATCTCTCTCTCTCCTCTCGTCGTCATCTCTCTCTTCTAACTAATATATATATATATATTATTATATAATATATATATATTATATATATTATAAGGGTTGTGTGTATCTGTGTGTGTGATAATTGAGTTTACTATTCAGATTCAAGATCACATCCATATATTATTATGTATATAGTACATATATTATGTATGTTAAATTATATATACTGAGAGATATACATCACTAATATATATATATATATCATATATATAATATATATATATATGAAGGTAGGGTGGATGGGTATGGCGGTTCGGACATCTGCTGTGAGATAGAAGAAAGTGGCCAAGAACATGGACAACTCAAACAGTCCACAAGTGAAGACAGTTTCGTCCGTGTTCACAGACGTCGTCAGTCAAGTGAACTTATTAAAGCAAACACTCATATATATTATAATATATATTATATATATATATATATAATATGTTCATGTTATGATTAAAGGTATTATATTAGAGATATACATGCATACATACATAATATGGTAATTAACGTAATTACTAAGAAAAGTTAAACTGATATATATACATCCGCATATGATTACATTCTGTGTGTAGCATATTTATAAATACGATATATGTATAATTTATATCAATATTACTTATATTTGTAACACATACACACCTACACAGATCGACCTATTATACATACATCCATACATGAAGTAATATTCATATATATCATACAAAATAAAGATAAAATGTAATACACACACACACACCACACATCACACAACACACAAATATTTCATATATATATAATATATATATATATGGGAGTAAATTGGAAATAAATACGCAAATTGAAATTTGAAAAAACAACGTGTTCCAACATAAAATGAATATATTTTAATCGACCGCTTAAACGTTTCGGTTTCTTAAACTTCACAGGAGTATATGGGGTGAAGAATGATAGATGTCTTTTAGATGACAGGAGATAGAAAATCTTTATAAATATATTTTTTTGTGTGTGTATACTGTATTTGTTCAGCGTTAAGTTTTTGAAGACGAGTCGCGGATCCGCACACACACACACACACACAGCACACACCCACATCATATATAAATATTAGTATATTAGTA
>CM042159.1:65419242-65422875 GCA_023376005.1 Doryteuthis pealeii | reverse complement strand
GCTGATACGACTTAGCGGCACCGTTCGACTTTACTTACTTTTACTTATTCAGACAAATAAATGGATACCATTTATAAAAAACATCCTTTTCATGAAGTCTTTAGTGGGGCACGACAGAGTTATATTTTCATTGTTGGTAGGAATGATCTTCCTGGTCTAGTACAGGGAAAGGAGAGAGACTCCATAGTTCTTGCCAAGGCAATATGAAGCACTTCTTCTAAGAGGCGTTAACTTCTAAATAAAAATTCAGTGAAGCGATCCTCCGAAGCAAATTTCTGTTATTGGTAGGTTAAACTTTGACGGAAAAGTCTAGAGAATATATTATAAAAATAATACCTACAGTTTTCATAGTCACCATTCATATGCTGTGCTAGTCAATGGGTTTTGACTATGAGACTCTGAGAGTTAGCCCATACATGTCATTCAAGTATATGTCACGTAATCCAACGATGAACTGATGTCTTACTACCTCATTATCATACGAATCTTATAAATCTCACTAAATAAATCAGTTGCTATGCTTGTCACTATGTTGTAGACACAAGAGTGGCGTACTATCTGAATATGCTCAATTAACCAATTAACAACATTGAAAATCCGGAAGAGTTTATTACTTTTTTTTGTTAGGGAATATAAATAATACATTTCAACGCAGTTCTCCAACAGTATGACTAGCTGTTCGACTAATAGTGACGCGACTACAAATACTACTACGTAACTCGACTACGAATAACCTTGTGTATTCGTAGACTTATATGTTTTCCGTTGAACGAATCTAACTATCTCGTGGGGGATATATATTTCCTTCAACAGTACCCCTTAGCATATGTCACTATAATCCGATGGCATACAAACGTCTTACTGCCTCCTTATCTCGCCAAACTTGTATATTTTCCCAAGATTAATAAGTTATTTATAGAAGGTTAGCATCTGTCAAAATGTGTCAGTCATCATACTTTCTTTTACCAGAATATGTTTAGCCCTTTGTAGTGCCTACAAAAAGCTTTGCTTTCTTAAATTATATTTGTTTTTGAAAAGTGAGCTCCAGAAAATAAGTAAGTAGTTAAGTCGTGGAGTGGGCCTATTGATAGACAGCTATGGAGTTCTTATCCCTTTCCACTTCGCTAGACCAGGAGATTGTTTTGCGACTTTGGTAGAGCGAGACACTACCATCAGCTGCCCACTTCACTGAAGAACATTATCAGTTTTCATCTTAAAAATCTATAATTAATAATTATTGATGTGTTTCCATTTCCTGCAAATATAATTCCGAAAGGCCAATTCCTTGGATTCCTACGAATTGTTACTTTTCGAAATCTAAGAGTGATGGTCAAGGGTATAAACCATAACATAGAACACATTGGGCATGAAACGTTAAGATTTGTCCATCTTCTCTCTCTCTCTCTTCTCTATATATATATATATATATATATATATATATATATATATATATATATATATATTTCACGACTGGTTTTTAACATCTCAACCATTGGACTCATCTGATGATTGGATTACATGAAACTTTAAGTTATGAGTGTAAACCCATAATATTACCATTATTAATATATAATATATATATATATATATATATATATATATATATATAATCAATGTAATATTACTATATTATATATATATAAATATATATATATATTATATATTATATATATATATATATAGTGACAAACATTGACAGAAGACAAACAGAAAGAGACAGAGTATTTATTAGAATATATATAAATATATATATATATATATATATATATATATATATATATATATATATATCCGTTAGATTTCTCCTGTACTTTATTATTATCATTTGTTTTTATACATCCTTGAGCATTTCCACTTAATTCTATCCACTCATACCAAACTTTAACAAAAATAATTATTTGCACAGAACGTATACACTAAAAATGTAATATTTATTATGCAGATAAATTTTGGTTAATTAATTCAATAGTTCCTGAAAATGTCCTCATAAATGATTTTCTTACCATTATTTCTTAAATCCTCCAAATTAATCTTACGCTTTTTTATTATCTAATTAGGGAATTGTGTTCCAAAAATAAAACAATCTCTTATCTAAGACATCCGATTAGTTAATAGACTTATTGTTTGAAATCTCGGTTGAAATTATCTTTCCTGTTCGAAAAAATATCTTTCAAAATATCTACTATAATTAGAAATTTCATTTATTATATATGTTGCGTAGGCCTTCTTCGCTACTCTGAATCGTATACGTTGTTGGTATACTGCGGGTGTCTAACCCTTAGACGATTATTGTAGTGGTCGCTTAATGAAATCACAAGGCAGCTGTATGTAGTAGGAGATTGAACATTTATTTCTTTTCATTCCCTTCGTGGTGCGTGTGGGTAGTGAGGTTGTCAATGGGAACTACTAATGTTGCAGGCTGGCGATCGGGAGGTGAAGGGGTGGGCGCTTGCCGCACTGCCCGCTGGCAACGATTTGACCGCAAGCGTCGGTCACTCCGTTCGCCGTCTTTCTCCTCACTGGGGTCTGCTTCACTACAGACCGCTGACTCTTTTTTTATATCTCTCAAAACGCCTACGCGGTTTCTTTGTTTGCTCCCACCAGGAAAAAAGTCCTTTGTCACCTTTGTTGTCCCCCCCCTCTGTTTAATTCAACCGGAAATTTTCTATTTCCGTTTGTACAATATACAACAATAGAAGTTTTTAATTAGATCAACTCTCATTTTCCTTTCTACCGAAGTAGGTAAACCTTAATTCTTTAATATTTCCCGTGACTGTAATGGTTTACTATTGCTTTTATTCGTTTTGTCACTATTCTTTGTGTTGTTATGATTTTTAAGATATAGGCGTGTGGTGAATGGTCACTTCTACTTATAGACTCGCCGATAAGCACGTGACCTGGGAAGGATTCCTATTGCCCAATCACTGGCAGTACTCTGCTGCTGATATTTTATATTATACTGACCTTTCTGGCCACACTAATCATTACTACTTGGACGACGGAACGTAATATTATATCGCGGGGACTTATTGACTTACCAAAGGAATATACCACAGGCTTATTGACTTACCAAAGGATACTATACCACAGGACTTATTGATTACCAAAGGATGCTATACCACAGGACTTATGGACTTACCAAGGATATACCCACAGGACTTATTGACTTACTTACTTATTTACTTTAAGTTCTTTTACAACTGGCCAAGGATGGCGGCCAGATACTTAACATTTGAATGCCCTCCAATCTTAATATTACGATCCATTTTACATGTTTAATCACTGTAGACCTCTCATTGGTACAATATTCTATACGAGGTTTTATTAGGATTTTATACATTAAAAAAAAACCCATTAAAATCCAATTTCTAACAATACAGCCGATCATTCTATTTGCCCTCAGTATGAAAGACAAAATATGATTGTAAGCTTTAAAAGCTAAAATTGCATGCCTCATTTAGAATAGAAAATCTAATAAAATGTTCAATATATAAAACTTTTATAAACTTCGCAAATGAGTTACTTATTGAATTGATAAAGCGTAAATTGACACTTGATTAGTACTTTAATATTTTAAGTCGGCTGGGGCGTTAGAATGCACCGACTGCACCTCTGCAGAGGGGTAAGACCCAC
>CM042159.1:65379242-65414242 GCA_023376005.1 Doryteuthis pealeii | reverse complement strand
TAGATACACATACACACACACGCACGCACACACACACACACACACACACACACATATATATATATATATATATATATATATATATAGAGAGAGAGACATACAGACAGGGAGAGAGAGAGATAGAGAGAGAGAGAGAGAGATGGCTTGATAGATATATAGACAGATGTATACAACATATTTATACGTATATGTCTATATATATATTCATGGATAGATAGATAGATAGATAGATAGATACTAAAAAATATTCATAGATAGATAGATAAAATACTAACATATATACATAGACAAACTGATATAAAATCTTTTTGATATCTACATAGTTAAAGGAACAAATACATTAATATCCATTTGAAACAGTGAGATTAAATAACAGACAGACAGAGACAGAGAAAAACGATGTATAAATGTTTATACATCTTTTGATATAGATAGGTAGATAGATAGATTTATAGGATTGGATTGAAGCAGTAAGAAACCACAAGTCACTAATCTGACTTATTACATGACAAATCAAAAGTTGTGCATTTTTTAACCATTATTATGTTACATTTACACGTGGACACTATCGATTGTAATTTTTTCATCGGAGGTGGAACCTATGAATAACCACCTCAAAGAACGTGGTGTCAAATCAATTGATCTTGTGGACAATTTCATAGACACTAAATGCTTTAACAATGTCTTCTCTTGTTGTCAACATTGCGTGTGGTGGAGCTGTGATTCAAGATGATTGACTATGCAAATTTCCGGATGCGGTTTTGAAACTGGATCTTCTAAAGTGGACGGTTCCTGAAATGATTCTTGAGAAGTTGTGATATCTTATCTGCCATTGCCAAAACAAATGACTGAAGAACAATTGACTTGACGCCACGTTCATTGATGAGCGTATTTGAGTACTCGTGCACCGATTGCGACAACTGAATCAATCTTCATCTCTCCTACGTGGGGAAGAAGAATAACAGTACCGGGAACATGCATAGTGTTTTATTTGTATAGTAATACACGAGTCGGATAAGTAAATATTTGAACATTGTAGTACAGATATCCATCATACGTCTATCAAAAGTTATACTATACAGAGAAAATAAAAGTTCCAACAATAATAGTCCATATACATATACTTATATGGATATAAATATACTTTTTCGATAAAATATTAGCTTTGAAAGATTTACTAGGGGAAGGACACCGTGACGTAGTGGTTAACGAGCTGGACTGGGATATCGTTGAAAGAGATTTAGAATTGCAATGCAGCTATCACATTCACTTTCGGAAAGGTGCGAACCTCCTCATCCTCCCAGCTATGGGTTAAATAATAACACTATTTTGACTATGGGTTAAATAGTACCACTATTTTAGTTTGGAATTAAATTTTCCACGATTGTTGATATGCCATTAAACAAAAAGAAAAATAACCTAATATTCTTTAAGAAAACTAAGACAGATTAATCCTATACCCTGATATTAATGGCACTTTTACATCAACTAAAGTACATAGGAAAGCAATATTTTGATATGGTGTGGGCCCGAAGCATCTTATTTCCCTAAAAGTCTTCGCCGTCCACAAATACTTTCCGAGATATGGATTCTCAGTTTACGAAGCAAAAAGGTACACGGTGCCAAAACTAGTCCTTCCTAATCAGGTGCAATTGATTTTTATCAAGAATACACCTGATTAGGAACGTGACACATGCTTTTTGAGATTTTTTTTGTTTAAATTCAAAATATTCCCTTTTTACTAAAAAATTTCCGGTATGAATTAATCCCATCTAAAAACGATCTAAAAAATCGAAATATTGCAATATCAGTAGAAATAAGCATAATAAATAACTTTATTTGAAAAACATTTATATATATATATATATATATATATATATATATATATATATATATATATATATATAAAGTATGGACATTTACATATATTTACTTGCCGATTTACATATATTTACACATTCATTTATACGAATGCAATATCCCCTATACGACCGACTGTTTACACAGACATAATGTTTGAATTTCAATTGCAAAACAAACTTTTCTGAGATAATCTTTTCTTTTAATAAAATGACGATAGCCAAAACTTCTTTTCATCATAAGTCATTTTTCATATATATCTTTCCCTTTATATTTGACAAACACAATCAGAATAGGCAGCTATAAAAAGGTCAGAGATTTCCACTGACCTTTTTTATGGTTGAATATTGACTTGAATATTTTTTGAGCGGGGCCGTCAAATAGCTTCCCTAAGAAATATGTTTATCCTCCTTTTTGTCTGGGAATTTTGAGGTGAGCTGTCTATTCTAATCGTTTGGTCGAAGGTTTTGAGGTGAAATGTCGTTAATATTCTTTGAATATTTTATACTTTCTTTATCTTTTTGAATAGGTTTTCGTGACCCGCTGTCATTGGTGTGAGATGGATGTTTATTACAGTTTGACAGCCGAAGAATCTCAGAGAACAAGACGGCTGGATTCTTCGGAATAAGATTAAAAGGTAACTGTATTTAGGCTCATACAACTTTGCTAGAAGTTTAAAAAAATGTTTATAGTAATTTTACAACAGATATTGTCCGAAAAGAAAATCATTTATCAAGGCTATTTTCTATTTTTCATTCTTCTTTTTAATAAAAGATGTCACCACACATACTTTCTTGGAGTAAAAGGCACGTTCAAGTGCGAAAGTCCCCCTTATACACATTTATGGACGTGAGTGAAGTAATGGTTATTATTTTTTTAAATGGACTCAGCAAACAGAGTTCAGATTCTGAATGATGATGTTTGCATTTCACATAGCGTTAATAACCATGGGAAATGCATGAATACAACGGAGGTCGCTTTAGCTTTAGGTAAATAGTAGTGTAGACGTCTCTTTTAACGGAGGTATGTCTGTAAGAAAGAAAACTCTGAATTTAAACCTGTGCAACTCCGATTAAAAACTTATAAACACACACATACACACACACACATATATATATATATATATATATATATATATATATATATATATGCATTCTCATTCTCAAGGTCATGTTCTGTTTTTTCCTATTTCGTTACCATACGTTCAAATGGTTCACTTCCGGATGATACACTGCCTTCAGGGGGCCGTTCACCCTGGCACTACACACCCTCGTCTAAAAGGGCACGGGTCAATTTGATTGCATGATGTCTAAAGTGCAATCGATGGAAACAACCGGAATTCTTTTAGCATTGGTCTTGTTAGTGCATCCACCTAAATATTTTACTTTTGTCACACGCTGTCCGTCGTCGAGGGACAGACAAAGAAACTTGACTAAGGCACTGAATGCCCCATTCATACAGCATTGTGTCACAACAACTCAAAGCTTTGTAAATCATCATCATCATCATCATCATCATTCTCATCATCATTCTCATCATCATCATCATAATCACCATCATGTCCCGCTTGCAGCACAGATTTCCATAACGTGCTCTTGCTATCCGTCACTATCTGTCATCACGCCTGGCTCGTATTCTGCACAGCTTCCATTATCCGCACAGGTTGATTTATATAGGTTTTTGCTGGTCGGTCTGCATTGGTGTGTCTATGCGCAAATGTCCACAGGAGAACGTCAATTATGAATTTGTCCTTGTTTCTCAAATAGTGTCCAGCATGTATTGTTTGTCTTGCTTGAATGGTTTGCGTGATAGTGGCCGTACAACAGCTCATTTTGTGGGTTGCTGCTCCCAAAATCTGTTCAAGACAGCACACAGAATCCTTTAGTAGTGCCTATCTTGCTTTTTCCCAAATCGTCTTGTTAGAGTCCAACTGATGCAGTCATACAGTAGCACTTACCCAGCAGCTACTTGGAAGAATTGCCGCTTGTTCTTATTAGAGAGATCAGATTTACATAAGTTCGGTAATCTGTCTATAGCAGGCCATGTCATTCCTATATTAACATCACTTTCTGTTGATGAGATATTACTTCTTTCTATGTGAACTGGTCCACTAATTTGAGAGGTTTACTATCCACTGTGGAGATGTCTCCATCTTATTTATAACATATGAACTCCATTTTATATTAGTTCCCATAGTGGCCAATATATCTCTCTGCCTTCTCTAGGCTATGCAACAGTGAGTCAGTAGGGCAGATGTATTTGTGAGAAGCGCTAGATTATATGCGTAGTCAGTATTTGTAACAGTTTCTAAGGGATAACACCGTATTCTTGCCTTTTTAGCGTGAAGCCTTTTTCTTTCGTTGGTTCTAATGTCGTTCAATGCATAGACTACGTACTATGAACGTCAAATAATTATAGTATTCGTTAACATGCCCTAACGCAAGTTATTTGCAATGTTCCTCTTGTATTCTTAGACCTACCCAATCATATTATTTTTCTTCTGTTTGTTCGTTTTCTTTTAATTTGTTTTCCTTTCCTTGTCTTTATTTCCTACATAATGCTAGGGTTACTTTTTAAGAAAATATTATTTTCAAGCTGTAAATCATTTTAAATGCTGTTTGTTCCGCTTTTAAAGATGGCAGCAAACAAATTGTAACAATGGCCTGGAACATGGTTTGCATCAGCCATTCCACTTTTGATTATTTTCTTAAAGTCCGGTGGATGTGTGATGGGTGATAATGAGGGTTACCACTACCATTTGACCAGTTTGCATTCGCTTTAAAATGATTTACTATCCAATCCAAATTTTATATACACAGACAATATTGCTATTTTGCTGTGTTTGTAGATTCAGCCGCCGCATGATCGATTTAAATCTTATTTCATGGATTCCTTTTCTCTTTTAAGATATTCTTCCACAGATATTGTGTAATCATTTTGTCAGATATTTTAAAACATTTTTCTTAATCGATTAAAGGTTATTCTCTTCTCACATAATTTTCTTTGTTTTATCTTTCTTTTTCTGTGAATTATCGTTTTTTGTTCCTTCTGTCATTTTGTCGTCATTGTTATTTAGAATTACCATTATATTTCTTTCTATATTTTATTGTGTGCAGCTCATTATTGTTGCGTTAACGCGGGTTTCTTTGCCGCGTTTTCCATTGTTGCTGTTGTCTTTCTGTTGAAGCTGTTAAAATTCTCCCTTATTTGTATAGCTTTGTGAATTGTCATTAATTCTTAGACCCTTGAACCTCCCATGACCGCAGCCATCACACCTTAGTGAAAATATAAAATATAAAATGTTAAATGTTGTAATCTGCTATTTAACCGAATTACACACTGTTAAATAGATGGTGACAGTTTCTATGTACAATTTGAAATATGCGAAAATTATAAGATTATATATAAAATACAAAACTGCAATATTTATTGATGATACGATGTAGAAGAAGAGAGTACCCAAGCTAAAATATGCCTCCCGGAGATATATACTTCTATTTAGTGGAACATATATCGGTCACTCGGCGTCAAACGGTTAATTCTTGCGCCTTTTGATCCTTTGATTTAAGTTTTCCTTGTCCAGATTAGAATATTTTCTCATTAAAAACCTTCCTTATTATATTAATAGTTTTTTTTAATGATATTTCTACTGGATTATTTTGTCATTGTGATTCTTCTTAGATAGATTCTATATTCTGCAAAATATATTCCTAATTGGGTTTTGCTTAAAGGCTTATCTATTTTTGAGAGTTATTTAATGCCAACTTTCTTGGAAAAAACATTAATGTTACTATTTAACCCATAGTTGCTGGAAATGTGGGATTTCATACCTTTATCAAGTGTATAGGTCCGGAAGTCAATAAATGATATGTAGAGCGGCCTTCTCTGTTCTCTACCTTTCTCATGAAGCTGCCTCAGAAAGAAGATCATGTCAGCAGTGGACCTTCCTGGTCTGAAACCGGCCGGTGATTCAGGGTAAGTCTTCTCTGTGCGAATCTTGAGTCTATTTAGCAACTCTGGCAAAGAGTTTACGTGTAATGCTGAGTAGAGAGATACCATGGTAGTTATTACAATCACTCCTGTCTCCCTTGTTCTTATACAGATTAAAGATGCGGATTTCCTCAATGTCTTTGAAATGAACATAATAGCACAACAGCATAATTGCAGTCCAGCAAGTTAGCCACTTGCTCAACGGGTCTCGCTCCTTCTCGATTATTTGAAACTGATAATAACATCTCCCTATATACATATAGTCTCTTTCACCGATGATCATGTTTAAAAATTTTAATTGTTGTCCAATTATGCACGCTAGCACACATTTTGTCATGACATTTTAATTTCAGTATTACAATTCTTGTATTTCCCGACGTTTCCTGCTCTTTTGACTAAAATTTTCCAATGTTTTTTTTTGTTTATGTACGAAAGCCGTTAATAATCCTCTTCAACATGGACTGGTTGATTTTTATATATTGCCAATCGCTTTACTATATTTTCAGAATTCTGAAGCTAAAAAAAAAAAAACAGTTTCGATAAAAAATTACCAATGTTTAATTGTTTTTGTCGCGATTTATTTTTAGTATCAGCAATGAAGCAACATTACCGAGGAGCAAATAGGCTAATTTATCTGAAGTATCAGCCGAAAAGAAGATATGTTGACAGAGTTCACATCTTTTCCAATGGGGCAAGTTATGAGAACTTACGCATGATTTAGTATCACGACATATTGCAGAAAGTCGGTACCTAAGTGGTGAATTGGACTGCGGCATCGATTCAATGCGATAGATGTGGGGTGAGTGTTCTGTGAACCTCCATATATATATATATATATATATATATATAAATATATAGGGGGAAGAGAGAGAGAGGAGAGGAGAGGAGAGGAGAGATAGGATAGAGAGAAAATATATGTACTTTTTAGATGTCCAACTGATACCAAGGAAAGACAATCCGCCGACAATATATATATATTCTGACTCACTTTTCTTTTACCAACAGTGAAAACTGTTGACTCATTCGTTTTCTTTCTTTTTTTCCGTTGAGTTTCCCTAAACATCTGAGGATATATACCACACGCACACATATAGATACACTCTCACACATACATGTATATATTGTATGTTCATATATATATATTTAACCAACCCCTCCGCACGAGCAGGCAACACACAAGGTCAATTCTTAAAGCGGATTAAAAGGTTTGATCCAGAGTTTTCTTCTCCTAGGACTGCGTACCAAGCCATGGTTAAAGAACCAGTCTGCCCTGCTATTTACCCATAGCTGCGAGGGAGAGTAGGATTCATACCTTTTCCCAAGGCGTATGAATATGTATGTTCATATATATATATATATATATATATATATATATATATTACATACACACACACACACACATATATATATATATATATATATAATATATATATATATAGAGCAGAGAGAGAGTGAAAGAGAGAATAGAGAGAGACGATTGTGATTCGGTCGGTCTCGTTTTCTCTTTTGTTGTTTGCGCGAGACAACGTTCGTGTTGAATGGAGAATGTAGAAAGAATCAGATATACGAGAAATAGACGATACTAACGAAACGAACAAAAGCCAGTCTGCACGTGTGTGTCCGTTATTACATCTTCTTCCTGTTTTCATGACCTCGGATTACAGAGCGGAGAGAATAAAGTAACAAAAGGCCTACACTAAAATGTGCTGTTATTTTTGTATCCCTCCCCCCATCAAAAGATTAGTCATCGCCAACATTAGCAATCATCGGACTATGCTACGCGATATATTATTTTTGTGTTTCATCTCTCCTGCTGCTTTTAAACTAGAAGACAGGCTTAATTTTTTGGACACTGTGTGCTAGTTCCATTACATCTAACTATGGACATATCTGTGCTCTCTCTCATCATTTTACCAGAAGTCTCTAGAATAAAACAAATACATTTGATGAAGAGAGCACAGATATGTCCATGTTAGCATGTAATTGCGAACTAGCACACAGTGTCCAAAAAATTTAGCTGTTTCTAGTTTAAAAAGCAGCAGGAGAGATGAAACACAAAATAATATATTCGGCGTAGCATAGTCACCGATGATGCTTATGTTGGCGATGACTAATCTTGGATGGGGGGAGGGATACAAAATACAGCACTTTTTAGTGTTAGGCCTTTTTTGTTACTTTATTCTCTCCGCTCTTGTATCCGAAGGTCATGAAAACAGGGAAGAGATGTATAACGGACACACCACTTGCAGACTGCTTTTGTTCGTCGTTAGTAATCGTCTCTTCTCGTATATCTGATTCTTTCTACATTCTCCATTCACACGAACGTGTCTCGCCCCAAAACAACAAAGAGAAAACGAGACCGACCGAATCACAAATCTCTCTCTCTATCTCTCTTTCACTCTCCTCTCTCTCTATATATTATATATATATATATATATTATAAATATATTATGCTGTGTGTGTGTTGTATGCTATAATATATATATATATATATATATATATATTATATATGAACATACACTATTCATACCTTGGGAAAGGTTATGAATCCTACCTCCCTCCACTATGGGTAATAGCAGGGCAGACTGGGTTCTTTAACCTGGCTTGGTAACAGTCTAGGAGAAGAAAACTCTGGATTCAAACCTGTTAACTCCGCTTTAAGAAATTGACCTTGTGTTGTATTCCTGCTTCGTGCGGAGCGGGTGGTAAATATATATATATGAACATACATATATACATGTATGTGTGAGAGTGTTTATCTATATGTGTGCGTGTGTGTATATATCCTCAGATGTTTAGGGGAAACTCAACGGAAAAAAGAAAGAAAAACGAATGAGTCACAGGTTTCAACTGCTTGTAAAAGAAAAAGTGAGTCAGAATAATAATATATTGTCGGGCGGATTGTCCTTTCCCTGGTATCAGTTGGACATCTAAAAAGACATATATTTCTCTCTATCCCTATCCTCTCCTCTCCTTCTCCCCCTCTCTCTCTCTCTCCCCCTATAATATATATATATATATATATATATATATATGGAGCGGTTACAGAAACACTTCCACCCCACATCTATCGCATTGAATGCGATGCCAGTCCAATTCACCACTTAGTTACCGACTTCTCCCTATGCAAGATATTGTCCGTGAAACTAAATTCATGCGTAAGTTTCTCATAACTTGCCATTGGAAAAAGGATGTTAACCTGTCAACATTATCTTCTTTTCGGCTTGATAACTGTCAGATAAATTACCTTTGCTCTCGGTATGTTTGCTTTCATGCTGCTGATTACTAAAAAATAAATCGCGACAAAAACAATTAAAACATTGGTTATTTTTATTCGAAACTGTTTTTTTTTTTTTAGCTTCAGAATTCTGAAAATAGTAAAAAGCGATTGCAATATATAAAAAATCAACCAGTCCATGTTGGAAGAGGATTATTAACGGCTTTCGTACATAAACAAAAAAAAAAACATTGAAATATATTTAGTCAAAAGAGCAGGAAACGTCCGGGAAATACAAGAATTGTTATACATGCATAATTAAAATGTTCATGACAAAAATGTGTTGCTACCGTGCATAATTGGACAACAGCATTAAATTTTTAAACATGATCATCGGTGTTGAAAGAGACTATATGTATATAGGGAGATGTTATTTATCAGTTTCAAATAATCTAGAAGGAGCGAGGACCCGTGAGCAAAAGTGTGCTAACTTGCTAGGACTGCAATTATGCGTTTGCTATTTATGTTCACTTTCAAGACATGAGGAAATCCGCCATCTTTAATCTGTATAAGAAAGGGAGACAGGATGAATTGTAATAACTACCATGGTATCTTCTACTCAGCATTACACGTAAACTCTTTGCCAGTAGTTGCTAAATAGACTCAAGATTCGCACAGAGAGACTACTGAATCACCGGCGGTTTCAGACCAGGAAGGTTCCACTGCTGGACATGATCTTCTTTCTGAGGCCAGCTTCATGCGAGAAAGTAGAAGAACAGAAGAAGGCCGCTCTACATATCATTTATTGACTTCCGGACCTATACACTTGATAAAGGTATGAAATCCCACATTTCCAGCAACTATGGTTAAAATAGTAACATTAATGTTTTTTCAAGAAAGTTGCATTAAATAACTCTCAAAAATAGATAAGCCTTTAAGCAAAACCCAATTAGGAAATATATTTTGCAGAATATAGAATTTATCTAAGAAGAATCACAATGACAAAATAATCCAGTAGAAATATCATTAAAAAAAAACTATTAATATATAAGGAAGGTTTTTAATGAGAAAATATTCTAATCTGGACAAGAAAACTTAAATCAAAGGATCAAAAGGCGCAAGAATTAACCGTTTGACGCCGAGTGACCGATATATGTTCCACTAAATAGAAGTATATATCTCCGGGAGGCATATTTTAGCTTGGGTACTCTCTTCTTCTACATCGCTATCATCAATAAAATATTGCAGTTTTGTATTTTATATATAATCTTATAATTTTTCGCATATTTCAAATTGTACATAGAAACTGTCACCATCTATTTAACAGTGTGTAATTCGGTTAAATAGCAGATTACAACATTTAACATTTTATATTTTATATTTTCACTAAGGTGTGATGGCTGCGGTCATGGGAGGTTCAAGGGTCTAAGAATTAATGACAATTCACAAAGCTATACAAATAAGGGAGAATTTTAACAGCTTCAACAGAAAGACAAACAAAGCAACAATGGAAAACGGCGGCAAAGAAACCCGCGTTAACGCAACAATAAATGAGCTGCACACAATAAAATATAGAAAGAAATATAATGGTAATTCTAAATAACAATGACGACAAAATGACAGAAGGAACAAAAACGATAATTCACAGAAAAAGAAAGATAAACAAAAAGAAAATTATGTGAGAAGAGAATAACTTTAATCGATTAAGAAAAATGTTTTAAAATATCTGACAAAATGATTACACAATATCTGTGGAAGAATATCTTAAAAGAGAAAAGGAATCCCATGAAATAAGATTTAAATCGATCATGCGGGCGGCTGAATCTACAAACACAGCAAAATAGCAAATATTGTCTGTGTATATAAATTTGGATTGGATATAAATCATTTTAAAGCGAATGCAAACTGGTCAAATGGTAGTGGTAACCCTCATTATCACCCATCACACATCCACCGGACTTTAAGAAAATAATCAAAAGTGGAATGGCTGATGCAAACCATGTTCCAGGCCATTGTTACAATTTGTTGCTGCCATCTTAAAAGCGGAACAAACAGCATTTAAAATGATTTACAGCTTGAAAATAATATTTTCTTAAAAGTAACCCTAGCATTATGTAGGAAAATAAGACAAGGAAAAGGAAAACAAATTAAAAGAAAACGAACAAACAGAAGAAAAATAATATGATTGGGTAGGTCTAAGAATACAAGAGGAACATTGCAAATAACTTGCGTTAGGGCATGTTAACGAATACTATAATTATTTGACGTTCATAGTACGTAGTCTATGCATTGAACGACATTAGAACTAACGAAAGAAAAAGGCTTCACGCTAAAAAGGCAAGAATACGGTGTTATCCCTTAGAAACTGTTTGTTTGTTTGAGTTTTGTTTAACGGCATATCAACCCCTGTGGGTCATTTAATGCCAAAAAGGTTATTTTGGATTTCAGACTTTAAGGTAGTGGTTCTATGGAGATAATTGTTAGTTCTATTATATTTTGTTGAAAAGGTTGCTTTTTTTAATAAAATTTAAAATGTTTTCAGGGTTTGTATTCTTGAAGATGTCTTTCAGGTTTCTAGCTTGATAGTAATTTGCGCGGATATGTTTAAGTCTGTTACAATTTAGAAGGATATGCTTGGTTGTAAGTTGTACTTTGCATGTTGGGCACACTGGGCACCCTCCCCTTTTAACAGGTACGAATGGGTAATGTGGGGTGTGCCCAATACGCAATCTGGCGAGTATTAC
The DNA here is from genome assembly GCA_023376005.1 of Doryteuthis pealeii. Lineage (NCBI taxonomy): Eukaryota > Metazoa > Mollusca > Cephalopoda > Myopsida > Loliginidae > Doryteuthis > Doryteuthis pealeii. Next base: position 65,402,431 of record CM042159.1, on the reverse strand, counting down.
TTCTCTCTTCTAATACTTCTGTGGCCCGTCGGCCACTCTCCAATAACTTCTTGTATTTCGTGGAGCTTGTTTTGAGTCAGATTGTCCCATGATTTCTGCCATTTGTCTAATATAAATTTGTTTATGGTTGGTTTCAGATCTGTATATGGGATTTTAGATTTGCTCATATGTGTCTGAAGTGCCTTTCTGCGGCTTTGTCTGCCTTTTTCATTTCTTGGATTCCAATGTGACTTGGTATCCAGAAGAAATATAATGTTATTATTTCAGAGAGGTGTTTAGTTTGTTTAGGAGCTTCGTGATCAGAGGAGATGATGTGTTTTGTTATGTAGTGCTAATAGGACTGATTTAGAGTCGTGCATATAATAAATTTGGAAGCTTTGTGATTTGCTATGTATTCATAGCTAGATCAATGGCTGTAGTTTCTGCACTGTAGATTGAGGCTTCATTGGTAGCGTTTAAGGATTCTTGTTTTTGAGAAATAGCGGCACAACCAACTTTTTTTTCCTTGTTTGATCCATCTGTATAGATGTGATGATGATCTGGGTACTTATTTTGTATTTTAATGAATTTCTCTTGGTAAGTGATAGGGTGTGTTTTGTTTAGTAATTTTAGTCAGTTCTAAGTTTATAGCTGGTTGCTTTATTGGTCCATGGTGCCGTGTTGGAGAGTATGGTAATGGTTACTATATTGGTGTTGATTTGATTTCATTGAGGAGATCACTTATTCTTAAGTTAAAGGGTCTGATTTTTTTTGAGTTATTTTGTACAAGTCTTTGTATTTTGTTTTGGTGGTGCAGTCATAAGCAGGATTTTGGGGACAGGAGATGAGTTTGATGTAGTATTGTTAGTGCTAATTTTTGTTCTTAAATAGAGAGGGGGTTCATTTGCTTCCAGTGTACAGACTTTCCTTTGGAGAAGTAGTAAAGGCTCCTAATGTGAGGCGGAGTCCTTGATGGTGTATGGTTTCCAGTCGCTGTAGGTAGGATTTTCTGGCTGCTCCATATATGAAGCAGCCCTTAGAAACTGTTACAAATACTGACTACGCATATAATCTAGCGCTTCTCACAAATACATCTGCCCTACTGACTCACTGTTGCATAGCCTAGAGAAGGCAGAGAGATATATTGGCCACTATGGGAACTAATATAAAATGGAGTTCATATGTTATAAATAAGATGGAGACATCTCCACAGTGGATAGTAAACCTCTCAAATTAGTGGACCAGTTCACATAGAAAGAAGTAATATCTCATCAACAGAAAGTGATGTTAAATAGGAATGACATGGCCTGCTATAGACAGATTACCGAAACTTATGTAAATCTGATCTCTCTAATAAGAACAAGCGGCCAATTCTTCCAAGTAGCTGCTGGGTAAGTGCTACTGTATGACTGCATCAGTTGGACTCTAACAAGACGATTTGGAAAAAAGCAAGATAGCACTACTAAAAAGGATTCTGTGTGCTGTCTTGAACAGATTTTGGGAGCAGCAACCCACAAAATGAGCTGTTGTACGGCCACTATCACGCAAACCATTCAAGCAAGACAAACAATACATGCTGGACACTATTTGAGAAACAAGGACAAATTCATAATGACGTTCTCCTGTGGACATTTGCGCATTAGACACACCAATGCAGACCGACCAGCAAAAACCTATATAAATCAACCTGTGCGGATAATGGAAGCTGTGCAGAATACGAGCCAGGCGTGATGACAGATAGTGACGGATAGCAAGAGCACGTTATGGAAATCTGTGCTGCAAGCGGGACATGATGGTGATTATGATGATGATGATGAGAATGATGATGAGAATGATGATGATGATGATGATATGATTTACAAAGCTTTGAGTTGTTGTGCACCAATGCTGTATGAATGGGCCGCATCAGTGCCTTAGTCAAGTTTCTTTGTCTGTCCCTCGACGACGGACAGCGTGTGACAAAAGTAAAATATTTAGGTGGATGCACTAACAAGACCCAATGCTAAAAGAATTCCGGTTGTTTCCATCGATTGCACTTTAGACATCATGCCAATCAAAATTGACCCGTGCCCTTTTAGACGAGGGTGTGTAGTGCCAGGGTGAACGGCCCCCTGAAGGCAGTGTATCATCCGGAAGTGAACCATTTTGAACGTATGGTAACGAAATAGAAAAACAGAACATGACCTTGAGAATGAAATGCATATATATATATATATATATATATATATATATATATGTGTGTGTGTGTATGTGTGTGTTTTATAAGTTTTTAATCGGATTGCACAGGTTTAAATTCAGAGTTTTCTTTCTTACAGACATACCTCCGTTAAAAGAGACGTCTACACTACTATTTACCTAAAGCTAAAGCGACCTCCGTTGTATTCATGCATTTCCCATGGTTATTAACGCTATGTGAAATGCAAACATCATCATTCAGAATCTGAACTCTGTTTGCTGAGTCCATTTAAAAAAATAATAACCATTACTTCACTCACGTCCATAAATGTGTATAAGGGGGACTTTCGCACTTGAACGTGCCTTTTACTCCAAGAAAGTATGTGTGGTGACATCTTATTAAAAAGAAGAATGAAAAAATAGAAAATAGCCTGATAAATGATTTTCTTTCGGACAATATCTGTTGTAAAATTACTATAAACATTTTTTTAAACTTCTAGCAAAGTTGTATGAGCCTAAATACAGTTACCTTTTAATCTTATTCCGAAGAATCCAGCCGTCTTGTTCTCTGAGATTCTTCGGCTGTCAAACTGTAATAAACATCCATCTCACACCAATGACAGCGGGTCACGAAAACCTATTCAAAAAGATAAAGAAAGTATAAAATATTCAAAGAATATTAACGACATTTCACCTCAAAACCTTCGACCAAACGATTAGAATAGACAGCTCACCTCAAAATTCCCAGACAAAAAGGAGGATAAACATATTTCTTAGGGAAGCTATTTGACGGCCCCGCTCAAAAAATATTCAAGTCAATATTCAACCATAAAAAAGGTCAGTGGAAATCTCTGACCTTTTTATAGCTGCCTATTCTGATTGTGTTTGTCAAATATAAAAGGGAAAGATATATATGAAAAAATGACTTATGATGAAAAGAAGTTTTGGCTATCGTCATTTTATTAAAAGAAAAGATTATCTCAGAAAAGTTTGTTTTGCAATTGAAATTCAAACATTATGTCTGTGTAAACAGTCGGTCGTATAGGGGATATTGCATTCGTATAAAATGAATGTGTAAATATATGTAAAAATCGGCAAGTAAATATATGTAAATGTCCATACGTTTATATATATATATATATATATATATATATATATATATATATATATATATATATATATATATATATATATATAATATAAATGTTTTTCAAATAAAGTTATTTATTATGCTTATTTCTACTGATATTGCCAATATTTCGATTTTTTAGATCGTTTTTAGATGGGATTAATTCATACCGGAAATTTTTTAGTAAAAAGAATATTTTGAATTAAACAAAAAAAATCTCAAAAAGCATGTGTCACGTTCCTAATCAGGTGTATTCTTGATAAAAATCAATTGCACCTGATTAGGAAGGACTAGTTTTGGCACCGTGTACCTTTTTTGCTTCGTAAACTGAGAATCCATATCTCGGAAAGTATTTGTGGACGGCCGAAGACTTTTAGGGAAATAAGATGCTTCGGCCCACACCATATCAAAATATTGCTTTCCTATGTACTTTAGTTGATGTAAAAGTGCCATTAATATCAGGGTATAGGATTAATCTGTCTTTAGTTTTCTTAAAGAATATTAGGTTATTTTTCTTTTTGTTTAATGGCATATCAACAATCGTGGAAAATTTAATTCCAAACTAAAATAGTGGTACTATTTAACCCATAGTCAAAATAGTGTTATTATTTAACCCATAGCTGGGAGGATGAGGAGGTTCGCACCTTTCGAAAGTGAATGTGATAGCTGCATTGCAATTCTAAATCTCTTCAACGATATCCCAGTCCAGCTCGTTAACCACTACGTCACGGTGTCCTTCCCCCTAGTAAATCTTTCAAAGCTATATATTTATCGAAAATATAAATTTATATCCATATAAGTATATGTATATGGACTATTATTGTTGGAACTTTTATTTTCTCTGTATAGTATAACTTTTGATAGACGTATGATGGATATCTGTACTACAATGTTCAAATATTTACTTATCCGACTCGTGTATTACTATACAAATAAAACACTATGCATGTTCCCGGTACTGTTATTCTTCTTCCCACGTAGGAGAGATGAAGATTGATTCAGTTGTCGCAATCGGTGCACGAGTACTCAAATACGCTCATCAATGAACGTGGCGTCAAGTCAATTGTTCTTCAGTCATTTGTTTTGGCAATGGCAGATAAGATATCACAACTTCTCAAGAATCATTTCAGGAACCGTCCACTTTAGAAATCCAGTTTCAAAACCGCATCCGGAAATTTGCATAGTCAATCATCTTGAATCACAGCTCCACCACACGCAATGTTGACAACAAAAGAGAAGACATTGTTAAAGCATTTAGTGTCTATGAAATTGTCCACAAGATCAATTGATTTGACACCACGTTCTTTGAGGTGGTTATTCATAGGTTCCACCTCCGATGAAAAAATTACAATCGATAGTGTCCACGTGTAAATGTAACATAATAATGGTTAAAAAATGCACAACTTTTGATTTGTCATGTAATAAGTCAGATTAGTGACTTGTGGTTTCTTACTGCTTCAATCCAATCCTATAAATCTATCTATCTACCTATCTATATCAAAAGATGTATAAACATTTATACATCGTTTTTCTCTGTCTCTGTCTGTCTGTTATTTAATCTCACTGTTTCAAATGGATATTAATGTATTTGTTCCTTTAACTATGTAGATATCAAAAGATTTTATATCAGTTTGTCTATGTATATATGTTAGTATTTTATCTATCTATCTATGAATATTTTTAGTATCTATCTATCTATCTATCTATCTATCCATGAATATATATATAGACATATACGTATAAATATGTTGTATACATCTGTCTATATATCTATCAAGCCATCTCTCTCTCTCTCTTCTCTATCTCTCTCTCTCCCTGTCTGTATGTCTCTCTCTCTCTCTCTCCTCTATTATATATATATATATGTGTGTGTGTGTGTGTGTGTGTGTGTGTGCGTGCGTGTGTGTGTATGTGTATCTATCAATCTACCTATTAATCTATTTCAGTATTTTATTATCTATCTAAAATTCTGTGAAGATCTATCGATATTTACACATCATCTTCCTCTCCCTATCTCTCGATGTCCCTCTTTTTCTTTATCTTCCTCTATCTGGGTATTTTATAAGAAAATTGATAAATTTATTTTCCTATCCATGCATTTATCATAAGTGTTTTATTCCTATATGTGTATCTGTCTGTACGCCTGTCTGTCTATATAGCTCACCATCTCTGCTTTCACTACAAATATTTCACTTAGAATATCTATATTCCTCTATGTATATTATCTCAGTTATTTATACGCATTTATCCAGTTTAGATTATATTCATTACTCTATCTACATATCGAACTCTCCAGGCCGTATAATAGCAAATTGGCCATATCTATCGTTTCACTGTCTATATTACACAATTTTCTCAGTGGAGACGTTGGAATTATCCCACATGTATTGGGGGTGAATTGACTTTACTCAGAATGCTCAACATTTCAATCATACTGAAGTTACATTATTAAAATATGTGTCATTCCGATTGTATCTTATTGTGTACGTCTGCTCTTATCGATCTGTCTAGATACCTACCAACACATCCTCCACTCTCAAAATATAAATACACACACACACACACACATACACACACACACACAAACAATATATATATATATATATATATTATATATATATATATATATATACGAGTTTTGAAAAAGGATATACCCATATATAAATATATTTACAGGCATAAACAAATTCAAATTTTAAAAGACATAAGTGCACGTGTACATGCATGCAGAAAAAAATATATATATATATATATAATATATATTATATATATATATATATATATATATATATATATATATGCACGTTAAAAATATACACATATGTGCGTGTTTATGTAAATGAAAATAGGTATATATACACCTATAAATATCTGTGCACAAATTATTACATTAACTAAATATAAAGATATATCTCTATCTCTCTCTCTCTCTCTCTCTCTCTCTATTATATATATATATATATATATATATATATATATATATATATATATATATATATATAGGGTCTGTGTGTATGTGTGTGTGTGAATAATGAGTTTATATATACAGATTTCAAGATACATCCCATATATATATTATGTATATATACATATATTTATGTTATGTTAAATATATATACTTAGAGATACATCATATATATATATATATATATATATATATATATATATATATATGCATATATATGAAGAGGTTCGGACAATATGTGAGAAAGGAAAGTGGCAAGAAATGGACAACTCAAAAACAAGTCCACAAGTGGAAACAGTTTCGTCCGTGTTCACAGACGTCGTCAGTCAGAGTAACTTAAAGCTATATATATATATATATATATATATATATATATATATATAATATATATATATATGTTCATGTTATGAGTTAAGGTATATATACTTAGAGATATACATGCATACATACATACATATGTATACGTATATACCTAAGAAAATATAAACTATATATATACATCTGCATATATATATAATATGTGTGTGATATTTATACATATATGTATATATATTATATACATATACTTATATTTGTATACACATACACACCTACACAGACGAACCTATATACATACATGCATACATAAGTATATATATGCATATATACATTACAAAAAGATAAAATGTATACACACACACACACACACACACACACACACACATATATATATATATATATATATATATTATATATATATATGGGAGTAAATATGGAAATAAATACGACAATATTAAGAAATTTGAAAAAAACAAGTGTTCCAAACATAAAATGAATATATTTATCGACGCTTAAACGTTTCGGTTTCTTTAAACCTTCATCAGATGTATTATGGGGTGAAGAAATTGATAGATGCTTTTTAGATGACAGGAGATAGAAAAATCTTTATAAATATATTTTTTTTGTGTGTGTAACTGTATGCTGTCAGCGTTAGATTTTTGAAAGACGAGTCGCGATCCGCACACACACACACACACACACACACACACACACACACATATTATATATATATATATATATATATATATATATGAAAATAAAATGGAAATTAATCCGACAGTGTGAATGATAATAATGAAAAAAACAAAGGATGGGCTCATCAGGAGAGAATTGCAAACCGTTTCGGGGCCTTCCTCTCGACGGTTAAAAAGCAACACCTCACTGATATGAGGACCCTCGCAATATCATGCATCGACCGCATGTATGTATGTATGTGTGTGTGTGTGTGTGTGTGTGTGTGTGTGTGTTATCTGTGTATGTATATATACATATTTTTATTTCATTTTTTGATGCAATCCGTCAAACATCCAAGCGACCATTATTGAAGATAAAGCCAACTCACTGCCGGCAACGAAATGGGAAGTTTTCCAAATATACGCAAACTCAGTCATACATGTAAATCTACAAAAGGCAAGTGAAAGAGAATTCCGTGAAGGGGAGGACGGCGTTTAAATGGACGGAACAATTAAAGGAATTATAAGTCACGTGATGGCATTTGGAAATAGGCTAGGATATTGAACCCGAAGTCCGAGTAACTGGAGTATGGGAGGGTAGGTGAGGATAGTGATCAATATCGCCAATATTGCAACATGGCTGTAACTTCCTTTCGTCGGAACGACGTAGAAAGAAAAATATCCAGAGCAGAGAGAATAAAGATAAAACGGGAAAACCGCTCACCCTCCATAAGTAATAGCGTTTCACTTGTGTGAAGTATAACTCTTGCTATGCTCTGCTATTCTCAACTCTCTCTCTCTCTCTCTCTCTCTCTCTCTCTCTCTCTCTCTCTCTCTCTCTCTCTCTCTCTCTCTCTCTCTCTCGTTTTCTGAGATTTATCGGCGAAATCTAATGCGAAAGAATCTCTTTTGTGAAAGAATTCTTCAGTCGCTGTTTTCTTGGATTTGCAGTCGATTAGAAACGAACGTAGAAGAATTAGTGCTGTCTTTTGTGTAAAAATACGTCGATGCGACCTGCGTATCTTTTGTTCCCTCACGTGATTTTTGGATCAGGCAGTACAATGCATGGAACATTTTTTTGAATCATCTCTCCATGTTTGCATATGCAGAAACTCAATGGCATTAGGAGAGGGGCCGTCTGGGTGATTATTGATGGGGCGCTCGATTCTTTATGGTTTGTAGGCAGACATAGAAATCAACAACCTTCATGGGAATAAATAAATAAAATTCATATATATATATATATATATATATATATATATATATATATATTAAGAGAGAGAGAGAGAGAGGAGAGAGAGAAGAGAAAGAGAGAGAGAGAGAGAGTAATGATATTACTCGCCATATCGAGAGGTATATATATATATATATATATATAATATATAAATATATATATATTTCTGAGTGTGTCTGTGTGTGATGTGTGTATGTGTGTGCGTGCGTGCGTGCGTGTTGTGTATATATAGTAGGTATATATATATATATATTATTCTATCCATTCATATCAAACTTTAACAAAAATAAAATCTTTGCACAGTTATATATATATATATATATATATATATATATATATATATATATATATATATATATATATACATATATGTATATATGTATGTTTGTATATGCATATATATATATATATAGTCATGATATATTCGAACTAGCACCCCGTTATCCAGTATATATATATATATATATATATATATATATATATATATACTGGATAACGGAATGCTAGTTCGAATAATATCATGACTATATATATATATATGCATATACAAACATAAAATAACACACAGACGTATATATATATATATATATATATATATATATATATATATATACGTCCGTGTGTTATGTTTATTTGCACGCGTGTGTGTATGTATATGCATTTGGTTCTTTTCACCTAGCCCACGTGATGTTTGAACAGAGAAGACCCTTTCCATTTCAATGAATAACACGACGTGATCTTCTTTCTTCGTCCCAGTAAATGAGTAAGCAAAATGGATAGGAAAAATGGAAGTAAATAAAAAAGTGCAAAAGGAAGATTCAAATGCAAAGAAACTGATTATATAAATATGAAATAAACAAAAAACTAATAAACAACTACGTTTGTAATGTGAAAAAATGATTAGAAAGGTGAATTAACTGACACACCTGATGAATCAGCTGGTGTACACATACTGTTTTCACGCTATCCAATCTTTGTAAGGAGGAGATCCACTAAAGGACAATTGTTATGATAAGGATACCAAAAATTATGGAGAAACTTGAAATAGGAGTTAAACACATAAAACTATAATGATCAAACTATAATGTTAATAAATATATGAGCTCTGATGAAATATATCTTAAAATATTTTGTTTTGTTTTACGACATATCAACCTCAGTGGGTCATTTAATGCCGATAAAGTTTTGAAATAAATCAATTCTTAATGGATAAAACCATTTTTTATGAATACATTTTTCTATTTAACCCATAGATGGACCCTAACAGGTACTACCACTCCGGGTCAGAGGGACCAGGGAGCAATGGTGATGAAGGGGTGCTCCACCTTCCCCAAACCTCCAAAAACTGAACCTCACCATCAGATAGAGTTTAACGTCATTCCCAGACATGTAGACCCGCAGCCACCGCCTTCTAGCACCCATATGATAAACAGGGTTGGGCTTGCCATAAGGGGCAATAGGGTTGGGAAAATCATATAGGTGCTAGGGTTTGACGTGACCAGCCGATTGATCGGAGGGGGCCCCTCCGACCGCCCGTCTAGCCCAAGATAGGGCCAAAGTGGAGTATTGCATGTCATGAACTGCTAATCCACCTGGGCTCTATCCTTAAGCATCATGGGTCGCCACCCACGGCCAACAGGTAGCCCCATTGGTCTTACCCCTCTGCAGAGGTGCAGTCGGAGCATTCTAACGCCCCAGTCGACTTAAAATATTAAAGTACTAATCAAGTGTCAATTTACGCTTTATCAATTCAATAAGTAACTCATTTGCGAAGTTTATAAAGGTTTTATATATTGAAAATTTTATTAGATTTTCTATTCTAAATGAGGCATGCAATTTTAGCTTTTAAAGTTTACAATCATATTTTGTCTTTCATACTGAGGGCAAATAGAATGATCGGCTGTATTGTTAGAAATTGGATTTTAATGAGTTTTTTTTAATATATAAAATCCTAATAAGACCTCGTATAGAATATTGTACCAATGAGAGGTCTACAGTGATTAAATATGTAAAATGGATCGTAATATTAAGATTGGAGGGCATTCAAAAGTGTTAAGTATCTGGCCGCCATCCTTGGCCAGTTGTAAAAGAACTTAAAGTAAATAAGTAAGTAAGTCAATAAGTCCTGTGGTATAGTATCCTTTGGCAAGTCAATAAGTCCTGTGGTATAGCATCCTTTGGTAAGTCAATAAGTCCTGTGGTATAGTATCCTTTGGTAAGTCAATAAGTCCTGTGGTATATTCCTTTGGTAAGTCAATAAGTCCCGCGATATAATATTACGTTCCGTCGTCCAAGTAGTAATGATTAGTGTGGCCAGAAAAGGTCAGTATAAATAATATCAGCAGCAGAGTACTGCCAGTGATTGGGCAATAGGAATCCTTCCCAGGTCACGTGCTTATCGGCGAGTCTATAAGTAGAAGTGACCATTCACCACACGCCTTATATCTTAAAAATCATAACACAAAGAATAGTGACAAAACGAATAAGCAATAGTAAACCATTACAGTCACGGGGAAATATTAAATAATTAAGGTTTACCTACTTCGGTAGAAAGGAAAATGAGAGTTGATCTAATTAAAAACTTCTATATGTTGTATATTGTACAAACGGAAATAGAAATTTCCGGTTGAATTAAACAGAGGGGGGGGACAACAAAGGTGACAAAGGACTTTTTCCTGGTGGGAGCAAACAAAGAAAACGCGTAGGCGTTTGAGAGATATAAAAAAGAGTCAGCGGTCTGTAGTGAACAGACCCCAGTGAGGAGAAAGACGGCGAACGGAGTGACCGACGCTTGCGGTCAATCGTTGCCAGCGGGCAGTGAGGCGCGCCTACCCCTTCACCTCCCGATCGCCAGCCTGCAACATTAGTAGTTCCCTTTGTCAAGCTCACTACCCACAGGCACCACGAGGGATTGAAAAGAAATAAAAGTTCAATCTCCTACTACATACAGCATGCCTTGTGATTTCATTAAGCGACCACTACATATATCGTCTAAGGGTTAGACACCCGCAGTATACCAACGATGTATACGATTCAGAGTAGCGAAGAAGGCGCTACGCAACATATATAATAAATGAAATTTCTAATTATAGTAGATATTTTGAAAGATATTTTTCTTCGAACAGGAAAGATAATTTCAACCGAGATTTCAAACAATAAGTCTATTAACTAATCGGATGTCTTAGATAAGAGATTGTTTTATTTTTGGAACACAATTCCTAATTAGATAATAAAAAAAGCGTAAGATTAATTTGGAGGATTTAAGAAATAATGGTAAGAAAATCATTTATGAGGACATTTTCAGGAACTATTGAATTAATTAACCAAAATTTATCTGCATATAAATATTACATTTTTAGTGTATACGTTCTGTGCAAATTATTATTTTTGTTAAAGTTTGGTATGAGTGGATAGAATTAAGTGGAAATGCTCAAGGATGTATAACAAACAAATGATAATAATAAAGTACAGGAGAAATCTAAACGGATATATATATATATATATATATATATATATATATATATATATAATATATAATATATATATATTCTAATAAATACTCTGTCTCTTTCTGTTTCTTTCTGTCAATGTTTCACTATATATATATATATATATATATATATATATATATATATATATATATATATATATATATTACCATTGATTATATATATATATATATATATATATATATATATATATATATATATATATATCAATGGTAATATTATGGGTTTACACTCATAACTTAAAGTTTCATGGTAATCCAATCATCAGATGAGTCCAATGGTTGAGATGTTAAAAACCAGTCGTGAAATATATATATATATATATATATATATATATATATATATATATATATAGAGAGAGAGAGAGAGAGAGATGGACAAATCTTAAACGTTTCATGCCCAATGTGTTCTATGTTATGGTTTATACCCTTGACCATCAACTCTTAGATTTCGAAAAGTAACAATTCGTAGGAATCCAAGGAATTGGCTTTCGGAATTATATTTGCAGGAAATGGAAACACATCAAATATTATTACATTTATAGATTTTAAGATGAAAACTGATAATGTTCTTCAGTGAAGTGGGCAGCTGATGGTAGGTGTCTCGCTCTACCAAAGTCGCAAAAACAATCTCCCTGGTCTAGCGAAGTGGAAAAGGGGATAGACTCCATAGCTGTCTATCAATAGGCCACTCCACCGACTTAACTACTTACTTATTTTTCTGGAGCTCACTTTTTTCAAACACAAGAATAATTTAAGAAAGCAAAGCTTTGTAGGCACTTACAAGGGCTAACATATTCTGGTAAAAGACAAGTATGATGACTGACACATTTTGACAGATGCTAACCTTCTTATAAATAACTTATTAATCTTGGGAAAATATACAAGTTTTGCGAGATAAGGAGGCAGTAAGACGTTTGTATGCCATCGGATTATAGTGACATATGCTAAGGGGTACTGTTGTAAGGAAATATATATCCCCCACGAGATAGTTAGATTCGTTCAACGGAAAACATATAAGTCTACGAATACACAAGGTTATTCGTAGTCGAGTTACGTAGTAGTATTTGTAGTCGCGTCACTATTAGTCGAACAGCTAGTCATACTGTTGGAGAACTGTGCGTTGACTGTATTATTTATATTCCCTAACAAAAAGTAATAAACCTCTTCCGGATTTTCAATGTTGTTAATTGATTAATTGAGCCATATCAGATACGTACGCCACTCTCTGTGTCTACAACATAGTGACAAGCATAGCAACTGATTTAATTAGTGAGATTATATAAGATTCGTATGATAATGAGGTAGTAAGACATCAGTTCATCGTTGGATTACAGTGACATATACTTGAATGACATGTATGCTACTCTCAGAGTCTACATAGTCAAAACCCATTGACTAGCACAGCAATATGAATGGTGACTATGAAAACTGTAGGTATTATTTTATAATATATTCTCTTAGACTTTTCCCGTCAAAGTTTACCTACCAATCAACAGAAATTTGCTTCGGAGGATTCCTTCACTGATTTTTATTTAGAAGTTAACGCCTCTTAGAAGAAGTGCCTTCAATATTGCCTTGGCAGAACTATGGAGTCTCTCTCCTTTCCCCTGTACTAGACCAGGAGATCATTCCTACCACAATGAAAATATAACTCTGTCGTGCACCCACTAAGACTTCATGAAAAAGGATGTTTTATAAATGGTATCCATTTATTTGTCTGAATAAGTAAAAAGTAAGTAAAGTCGACGGGGCGGCCTAAAGTCGGTATCAGCTAGACAGCTAGGTAGTCAATCCCCTTTTCAATAGCGCAACCCCAAGGAGATTGTTTAGGCATCTGAGATGGAGAGCCACACCTACCATCAGCTCCTCAATTTACTACTCATACGCTAAGTTGGCGAGGGCCAGCATCGAACCAGGAATCTTGTGGTTCCTAGTCGAACAGTCTACAGAGTTCGAAATCTGGTAAATCTGGTAAAATCGATAATGGCTACACTACAAACTCCTTCTTTTTCTATTTTCGCCAACTGTTAGATATTTAGGATTGAATAATTGAGAAGCAAGAAATAAATGTATAAATAGAATAAAACATGAATAGATCAATAATAGTCTTTCTATTATATTATGATGTCAGGGTTGATCAAATTTGTAATCCTTTTGAGTACGAGCCACTTTACAAATGGTCTATGATGAATATGATTGTGTTAAACCCCTCGTTATGCAGATATACTACGGTATTGAACTATCATCAACCTTTACTCTTAGATGAAGTCAAGGTAATCGTAATTTATTCAGGAGTTAAAAGTTTGTAAGAGGAATTGTTTCAATAAAAGGCTTCCCCCAAACCCAAGAATTTCAGTTGTGTTATCCAAAACCGGATTATGGTGTGGGGTTTCAGATTTGTCAATCTTGGATTTCACTGGATCAAGTTGCATCCTTTTAAAATTTAAATCTGCATAATTTTGGTTTTTGAAAGAATTAACCATTAGCCTTAAGGAAATTATTCATTCATTTTTATTGTTTCTCGCCAATTATTGAAAGGCGTATTGACCAATAAAGCACGATTTTACCCGTCAAAATATGGTAACAAGATTGTCCATAATTCTGTTATAAAAATAAAATTATATATATATATATATATATATATATATATATATATATATATATAAAGATGTGTGCTAAGCGTAACGGATATCGGCATAGGAAATGGAATCGATGACCTGAGTTCAAATCCTTGATGGAGTTGTATGTATTTCCCTTTGCACTAATGCATTAGGGAAAAGGATGAATCCATCTTATCCTCAAATCTGTTCTTAGATGTCCATTTCCCTTCGCTGGATACTCAGTTGAAGAGGAAAAAAATTTGGTCCACTTCAAAATTGATTTTTTCGGCACCCTAGATGTAGTGGCTAGTTTACGCCCCCCCTATATATATATATATATATATATATATATATATATATATATATATATATATAGGTTAAAAGAGAGGAAATGAATCCGACGGTATGAGAATGAACAAAATGGAATGAAATCACCACACAATGCTGTTAAAGTGAAAACAATCATAGCTGATATTGATCAATATTTCGATTTTACAAAAATCTTCTTCAGAGCACGTTTACTCTGTGGTGTTTGTGATCGGAGTCAAATGAGTTCAAAAAACAAAAAAAACTTGATTCTGCAAAAAAGAGAAGCGAAAGTTGTTACATTATTTTCCAATGTGGTCTTCCCGCTGTGTTTTTGTGGGTCAACACGATATGTATATCTTTTTTGTCGGTCACATTTTATTGTAGCTGATTAACAAATTAACTTATTCAAAAAGGGGGATGGATATTAAACAATGTGACAGTTGGCTTTCAAAAGATTTTTAGAAAAAGAATTTTTAATTTTGTGGTTAATTATTTTTTATATTTTGTTTTCTTATATATAAAGTAAAAAAATATGGACGGATGTTAGGTATTTGTTATTATTTGAAGCTTCTAAATCTAATGTAAGGTTTTTATTTTCAAAACCGAATTAAAAACAAATAAAATGCAAGGTTCTTATTAATAAAATCAAAACTTAAACCCAAATGTAAGGTTTTATTTAAATCCAAATTCAAGTGTAAGGTTCCATACATACAAATTTAAATCCATTTATTTGCAAATTCAAATTGATTTAAATTCAAATGGATTTAGATTTGTATGTGGATTTGCGATAAGGGCAATGGGGTTGGAAAAATTATATAGGTGCTAGGGCTTGACGTGACCACCCGTCTAGTCTAAGTAAGGGCCAAAGTGGAGTGTTGCATGTCATGGACTGTTCAGCAACCTGGTTTCCGTACGTAAGCCTGACGGGTCGCCACCCACGACCAACAGGTAGCACCATTGAGGGGTCTTACCCCTCTGCAGATGTGCAGTCGGTTTATACTAAAGCCCCGCCGACAGGGCTTCTATTGGCATGGTCAGTGAACATAGAAAATTTATCGTAGGAATTTTCAAAAAGTAGTCCCTGAGAAGGCAACATCTACAAAAAATCTATTAACTGATACGAGGAAAAGTTAGAATCTTTTTGATAAAAATATGGTTTAACATAGTGAAATCTATGCATGAAGGAATTAAAACTGTGCTAAAAGCTAATTTCTTTTAATTTCTTTTAATGGATTCTCTATCAGCAGATTCAAAGTGTGCTAATTCCATAATTTCTCCAGGGGTAGTAATATTGAAAAGAATACAAAATCATGATTAAAACAGTTAGATATATTTACTAGCAGCGGCTACCCGGTGTCGCCAGGGTAGAGGGAGATTTTTAAGTTAGTCCCTCAGATCCATTATTAATGAAACGTGAGTTGAATCCCCGTGGGATGCATCATTTAAATCCCTATGTAAAAAAAAGACCTTGCATTGATCCAGCTACTCTGAAAAGAAATGTTAATGTCTACTATCTAAAATATTAAATGAAAAAAAAACATGCTGTCATCATTTAAATTTTATTTTTTGATTGTCCTCACGAATATAAATCAAATCTCTATTATTTTTGCTCAAAAACCAAGCCCTGGTGATATGTACTGTGTATATATATTTACTTTGTCGTTAATTGTTTCATTTTCGAAGTTTCCTCCGGACATACATATACATGTATAGATGGAATAAGATATGGAACAAAGTTACTTTCTTAAGCGGGGTTTAACAGGGTTGAATTCAAATTTTCCTTCATAACTTTTTACCTTACCCATGGATAACCAACCCAATTTTTCCACGTATTTACCCATAGTTGGAGAGAGATTAGTTAGATACATACATTTCCCAAGGGTATTAGCGCTATGGAAAATGCGAACAACCTCGTTCAGGATTTGAACTCGGGTCACTGTATCGATTTCCTATGACGCTAACCATTACACAATGCGCATCCACAGTGATATTGACAGTTTAGGGAATAGATGTTTAGTTATTGTAAATATTCCCTAAACTGTGGATGCGCATTGTGTAATGGTTAGCGTCATAGGAAATCGATACGGTGACCCGAGTTCAAATCCTGAACGTGGTTGTTCGCATTTCCCATAGCGCTAATATCACTGTGGATGCGCATTGTGTAACGGAGACACGTATCATACATATAATAATATTGCATGTCCTGGTATTTATTAATATTTTTTATAGGATATGTAATGTCAAAGATTGATGTAAGTTCTTTACAGCCTTTAGCAACAACAATGCTTTGTGGAATTGTTCTACATTCAACATCGGTACATATGAAATTATTTTATCAACAAAAGGTGTGAGCAAAACGTCCCTGCACCTATACACGCATAGACACGTGATCCGACACAAAGAAGAAGTTGTCACTCAATTCAAGGTAGAATGCGTCTGACGCAACACAAAGAGGACATTTGGGAATGTTACGTACAACGTCGTTGCTGGAAAGAAGGAAGCCAAATCCGTTGAATTGGTTGAGAAAGAATTTATCGAAGAATGACTTCCGTCTAAGCGGGAAGAGAGTTTCCGGTCTCTGATGTCGTGACGAGAACGGGAAGTACCCAAACTGTTCAAAAATCACGTGATAGTGAAAAATGAACTTCAACAAAATGAGGATTAAGAATTTGAAGAAGAGGAAGGAGATTAGTCGATGCGAATAAAACAAAAAAGAAGTTGAGAGAATTTTCAAATAATTTATTTGAATTATTTGTTTATATAATCAGTGAATTTCAAGTCGAATTTATTCACAAAGAACCCGAGTTTTGTCTTGAATGTATAATATATATATATATATATATATATATATATATATATATATGATAGATAGAGAGATAGAGATAGAGATAGAGATAGATAGATAGAGATAGAGAGAGAGAGAGAGAGAGAGAGAGAGAGAGAGAGAGAGAGAGAGAGAGAGAGAGAGAGGCGTCTATGATCGGCCAGACAAAAAATCAGATGCAGATATTAATATAAAAATCGCTGAATTTAACTAGCGCTTAAACGGTGTATTTTAGGAGACAAATCTAACATATCGGCCAATGCGTAAAATACATACATAATTTAACCCTAAACTCACCCCAATTGATCAATAACATCCCGTTTAAAACTGAAAATTTCATTTTGAAAGAATTCACATTCGACAAAATATTGTTAGGGGTTCAGTTATCCGGAATTAGTTATCTTCAGGTATTCGGTTTGTTAATTAGTTTATTAGATAGATAGATAGATAGATTTAATACACATGTGTCAATGACATTAAATTTTACATTGTAGACATACACTTAGTTTGCGTTGTTTCTTTTAAAGTAGTTAATTCGTGTTCTTATAAAGACATCCCCCTCCCCCTCTCTCTCTCTCGCTCTGTGTGTGTGTGTGTGTGTGTGTTTTAACATTCAAGTCAAATTCACAAAGCAAAGCCCGATACAGCTCCAGCTTTTGGATAATCCTTAGCCGTTTCGCTAACATTAACCCATATATATTACTTTATATTCGTTTAAAGTACTTTTCATTACTATCAGGAACCTGTCTGGAAATACTGAAATGCACTTGGAAAGGACATTTGTCTTTTCTTACTTTACGATTTGGCTTATCAGATCCTGGGAACCGAATTTTTCTTGTTTGGACATCTTAAACCGTTCGCTCGAGATAATTCTTAAAGTCTAACTACAGATTATAACTAACTCAAATAAATGGTTATTGTTAAATTCAGTACGAGGATTTCTTTGTGGCTCATTTCTTAAACTGAAGATATTGTTCTATGACATTAAAAATAAAATTATAGGGTCATTATAGGATTATTGTTGTAAAATGCATTCCATAAATATTACGAATCTCTCAGGTTATGTCTGTAGCATTATTCGCTCTTCTAAAATTATTGGATATATTAGGTATTTCATATTTACATCTATCATTAGAATATTCAAGGGAAGATCTTAGATGAATTCTGGATAACGTAATGGTTTGTAAACTGCTTGAACATATGCAAAAACCTTTTGGATATTTGTGCGTCAATCGGGAGCTCCATCAGATACGAATCCCAAGCCAAGGTTCAGCGTGGATTTGAGGCGTGGACAGCGGCTGGCGCAGGCGCCTGCTCAACAAACACATAATTTCTAATCGGTATTCTACTTATTGGCTTTCAGTCTATGCGAATATGGCTATAATATCTCTCTCAGCTTCAAGCAGAAATGTATATATTATAATGAAGTGGTCGCATTCCCATGACTACCGCCAATGAAAGTTATGTTTGTGGGACCCAATAGCAAAGGGTTAACCGGGAAACTTATTGCAGTAAGTGAGAGAAATAATTACACGAGAATTGGAGATTTTTAAAAGAGCAGCCAGTCAGTCACATAGTGACCGACAGAGAACAAGTAAGGAGTTTAAATCTCAAAGCCAGCAAAACCGTCACCTCTCGTCACCATTTGGGTAGGGCTATAATTTATGGAACAATAAGATCTTTCCTCCAGTGACTCAACAACAAAAAATAACTCTCCATGTCTGCTTTATTTAAGGCCGGTCTAGAGGGAGGTTGAAACGCACTGTGTTGTACTTTTCTGTCATCACCTGTCTACTTTTTACTTTTTCCTGATAGGAACTTGACGTTATCTCTTCATCTCGTCTTTGTCTCTGACAGTTCTCGTCGAGATGCAGCAATGCGACAACGTGGTTTCTCTTGTCGGTCAGGAATTCGGCAAAGATCTATGATGACATATGGTAACTGTTCAATGACAACAAATTGACGTCGTTTTTTCTTGAACGTCATGTAAAAGGACGATTGAGACAGACATCATTATCAGGGGTCTTTGTTTATCAGATGACGACGCCTTCACAATGTATGCGATGTGCTATTTCGCTTTGATTATTATTGTAGGATGTTCTAGCTTTGATGTACCAGCGAACTCCAGGGAGCAACAGCACTGAAGCAGAAATTAATCAGTAATCCCTGTATGCATGACGTCCACACACACACACACACACACACACACATACAACAGAAATTAACAGACATGCACGCACGTACGCACGTTCGTATACACTTGCGCATGCACACATAGAAAAAGAAGTAGTCACGTTCGCGCGCATACTCACGCACACAATTCATATGTATGCTTTCTGGGAAGCGACTCCAAGTAACGTTATCATCGGAGGAAATAAAATCGGTAACCCGAATTAAAATCTTGGACGATGTTTATTGCACGTCACTTCACGCTAATTAACTTAGCAAAAGCATGAATCCGTCTGTTGTTCCCCCCCCCCACGCCACCCAGTTAAGGTTAAAGAGTATTCCATCCGCAGATATGAGTAAATAACATGAATTTCTTGATTTGAAAATGTAAATTTGAAAATGTTTAAATGTTAAATCATTAAACTTTTGGTTTCTATGCTTTCTGATCGGAACTTGTATTTTCCTTTCCTGGCCATTTTTTGGCTACCAGTCTAAGAGAAGAAAATGTGTGAATCTTAAAAAAATGTATTTTGCTTAAAAAAGACTTGTGTTACATCCTGTGTGTTGAGGAGATCTTCAGTAAATACATACACCTACACGCATTGGAAATCTCATCTCTACCTTGCAAAATGATTAAAACTATCATTTACACACCAACAATTCTGAGCTATCATACTTCACACAACAATAATTCTATAGATTGAACTTGATAATGCGCAAACTTCAGGTCCATAAAAATGAGTTGAAATGAGTTGTGATATATATATATATATATATATATATATATATATATATATATAATAAGGATATCTACTGAGTCAGACAAACCTACTGTTAGTTTCGCATAAAGCTCTTCAGGGCTAAAATCTGACTGAAGAAGAAAAAGGAGCAAGACAAATAAATACTACTAACTACATTAATCATTTAAATTATCAAATCATACTGACCAATAAAAACACAGAACGCATTAGTTTATTGTTTAATTAAAAAATATTTAATTTCTATATTAACTGATTTTTTATTTATTTATTTATTTTTTTATTATTATTATTATTTATATATATTTAGAATCAAGCAGATTTGAAACAAAAATTAAGTGTAAGCACCCCGTCGTCATTCTCATCCCCTCAACCAAATGGAACCCAGCACGCCAACGATTGTCCATCTCTTTGCCCGTAGTTAAACGATCCATCGATACGACTAAATCTAGGGAGACGGGGTTTATTCTTTAAACCTCGACATCCCGATACCCATCATGGGGGAAGCAGCAAATGAATTAGGGAATTGGGCATGACTCCCGTTGCTGACATATGCCAATATACCTTTTCCCTGTTGCTACCAAA
This sequence comes from Doryteuthis pealeii, assembly GCA_023376005.1. Taxonomy (NCBI): domain Eukaryota; kingdom Metazoa; phylum Mollusca; class Cephalopoda; order Myopsida; family Loliginidae; genus Doryteuthis; species Doryteuthis pealeii. The sequence continues at coordinate 65,381,201 of CM042159.1, read as the reverse complement.
CCCCTGAGGACAAGGAGGTTAATTTCCACTGCTGCCATTACCTCCATTATATGGCGAGCAATCAGAAAGGCACACGTTTAAAAACGGTCGGGATGCATCCCTTAATTCGAACGGGTTTTTTATACCCAAGGAAGCAACACAACGTATGCTTAAACAAGCAAATTACGAACAATGTTGGCAAAGTTAGGGAAATGAAAACAACTGAAGAGCGCTCACCCATACTAAATCCATAAAGTTAACAACTACGGAGAAGCCATGTTTTTTATGCATACAGTTGTTTAGCCCTGAAGAGCTTTATGCGAAACTAACAGTAGGTTCGTCTGACTCAGTAGATATCCTTATTACTTGGCTCTACTTAGGTATCGAGCACTTTTTACAAATTAGCTTCTCCTAGCGGTTATATGAATATATATATCTTATACATATATATGCATATAAATTGTTTTCTTTTGGCCAAATACTATACCAATAGATTATTTTTGTTGGTACGAATATCTTGGTCTTTTCTTTTTTTCAAAAATTTTTTTTCTTCCTGGTTGATGTTTGGTAGTATATTTTTACAATCAAACTCTCTGCCGGGTTTTTTCTCTCCGCAAGGATCTACCAACACGCTTGGTATATTAAATTATATATATATATATATATATATATATATATATATATATATATGTGTGTGTGTGTGTATGTGTGCGTGTGTGTGTGTGTGTGTGTGTATTATACATTTATTATTTCTTCCATCTGATTTCCTTCTCATCCCCCCCAAAGATTTTCCCCTATAACCAATCAAATATTTCCCTCACCACAAGGCTGTATGTTCCTGGTAATTTAATAAATAGTGACGAAGCCGAGTTCAAACTCCAGCGAAGTATACTATACATTTTTGTCTGAGTTTTGTTCTTTCATTCCTCATATTTCTACCACATTCTGTCGGATTCATTTCAATCCTCTTTCCTCATATATATATATATATATATATATATATATATATATATATATATATATATATATATATATACAAGTTTTGTTGAACTGTACAGACAATTCCTATCGGGCAAGTCTTTGGTTGATCCGTTCCAATTTTCGGGCCATCCTTCTGGTGTCGGGGTGTAACTGATATAATAGTCCACCAAAGGTTTCAAAATTGTCTGTACAGTTCAACAAAACTTGTATAAAAGAAAAAATGCTGCCAAAATACACGGGGCGGCCTAAAGTCGGTATCAGCCAATCAGCAAGGGAGTCTATCCCCTTTTCAATAGCGCTAGACCATACAATGCTACTCATACGCTGAGTTAGCGAGGACCGGTATTGAACTAGGAACCTTGTGGTTTATGTATATATATATATATATATATATATATATATATAGTCGATATATTCATAAAAAAGTTGCTCAGTATTAGTGATGGAGCACATGCACCTACGTTAGGATAGCTTAAACATAGTCAAAAGTGTTGGTTCTCACTTATTCTAAAATGTTTGATTTAATGATCGTGTGTGTGTGGGAGGATACTTGTCAAACTTGTAATTTAATTTGTATCCCTCTTCTCAAAATCATTTGTCAACAAATACTTCAAATGTTTATGATCATTACTATAGACAAAGAAATACTTATAAAGCCACTTATAATTAGACATTCCAGTTACCCATTGAATTTTTCTTGATCGATTCTCAATGAGATTTTGTAAACATGTGACTTTTTTCTTTCATTTAACAAATATGTGAAATCACATTATGAATTTAACAATCCGAACCACATAACATATGCAAGTGTTATCTTGATTTAAATACAATTTCCTCCCGACTGATCTTTTTTATCCCGCAAAACTACGCGAAATTTAATAAAATACCTCTTTATCCAAATTCTAATGTATTTCGTATACAAAGTTGACTGTTACGGCAATCATTTTTATTTAATAATCTGTAATTTTTGTAGATTCAAGTAATATCTTAAAAGATTTT
>CM042159.1:65364242-65369242 GCA_023376005.1 Doryteuthis pealeii | reverse complement strand
CTCAACTCTCCCCATATATTCAAAAACATGAGAATCACCTTCTGATAAATGTTGTATTCTCGACTCTTATTTTACCGATGGACGTCCTTGATTCGTATGGTACACTCATAGCTATTCAATTTTTAAAAATCGGTGACGTTGAAAAGACCGGTTACCGCAAGATCACCGAAGTTAAGAAGCGATAGGCCTGTTTACTATTTAGATGGGTAATTATTTATGCAACAGTAGGCACTGTAAACACCCTGAGATCAAAATAATTTGAATCGGCATTAAATGACCCGAAAGAGATTGACAGGCCTTTAAAAAACAACAACCAACCAACCAACATTTTTTTATCAGCAATATTCAATGTGCTATGGACACAACCGGAGAGTGTATGCTCAACTACAAGATAGGAAAAGAAAATCATGACTTCACGTTGTCAGTATCGACATCTCTTAATTCTCTCTCTCTCTCTCTCTCTCTCTCTCTCTCTATCTATCTATCTATCTATATATATATATATATATATATAGAGAGAGAGAGAGAGAGAGAGAGAGAGAGAGTAGAGGAAGTGGGAGAGACAGACAGAGAGACAGACAGAGAGACAGAGAAAGACAGATAGACAAACAGCGAAAGAGAAATTATCTCATGAAGTTGTTTTGTTTTCAAATCGAAATATGTAATTACCCACTGTTTCCCCTTTAAAATGCGTTGGTGTTCTGTACCCCTTGATTAAAAAAACAATTCCGTAAATGTATAATTGATTTGTTGAGTTGTTCGTGTTCTCCAGTCTGTAGAAATTATTTTAATTAATCAAAAATTATTTGCAATCGAATCCAATAAGATACTTTAGTCCAGGTTTTAAAGTGAGATACGGCTAACATGAAACCGAGAGCCAGTGCTATTTACCAAAAGAAATATCATTCCCCAACGATACCTGTATAGTAGAAAGACGATTGGTTGTTTCCGATGCATGTCAACATATGACATGCTGAAGACGGTCTTTTTCCAAGAATTATATAGTTTTAAGTATTTGATAATATATATATATATATATATATATATATAGATAGATAGATAGATAGATGGATAGATAGATTTGTAAACAGTTATAGCTACAAGTAACTATTCATAATACAAAAATATATGGTTCTGTGGTTTATGTAGTATCCCAATAAATACTGATATGCTTAAAAATTATCTCACTTGACATTATAATAAACATTGATCTATAAAAACTCAGCATATTAAATAAATATTAGCTCTCACAATTTGTGATTGAGCACTGTATTTTCTTTATCACAAAAAAAAATTGTTTATATATATATATATATATATATATATATATATATATATATATTAGTTAGAATGGACCTGAGAGTAATGGTATTGAACTGCTGACTTCATACTTTAAAGATGTTTCAAACTTTTTCCGACTGCACCTAATAAATCTCAATTTTGGCTTACACTTACCTCGCTTTTAACCTGGACTACTACGGATTTTTTCTAATCCGACCAATGTACATTGCTAGGGTTTCATCGTCTACTGGTAAATGTTTCTTAACAAAGATCAATCGAACAATAATAAGATTTTTTTCTATTAACAATGGAAGCTTTTGTGATATCAGAACTTGACTTCCAAGTAATCTTTAGTGTGGCAATTGACAACCAGTCTATCCTCTCTAACTATTAAAGGAATTCCTACAGAGGAACGTGAAACTGTTTTACAAACAATCTGATAATACTGAACGTTTATAGATTTTGAAAGGAGCCTTTGTTCTCTGCTTGTTTACCATAACATCAAAACGATGCCACGTGTGAATTATTAAGCCGGTTTTGGCTGGAACAATTGTTTAGTGAGAAAAAAATGTTCCTTGACAAATAATCAGAAATGTCTCAGAGCTTAACTGAGTTTTCTCTTAATTTAGGCCTGGTGTTCCAGTGACGGTTATGAGGTGAATAGAGCACATTTTATAAACGGAAATTGCTTGTGTAATTATGAGAACCGTCTGGAATGGTTCGGAACTGTCTCGCAATTTAACTTGTAGACTTTTAAAATACATTGAATATTAGTTTTAGAACAGGTGAACAGCTTTTACCACACGCTAAATTAAATACTTGCATATATACTTTTATATACCGAAAATGTCAATACGTAAATTGAAAGAATTTCCGTTTTGATATTTTTACTCATTTTGGAAATGAATTAAATGAATGAAATATATTATGAATGGATTTTATTAGTTATTTGCCTCGCTGTGTTTTGTCTTGTATTTTTATTCGAACATGTATGGTTAAAAGTTAAAAGTACAATGATACCTTGTCTTACAAGTTTAATTCGTTCCGCTCGTAAATAATTTTTCTATTAAAGCAATTTCCCGTTAAATTAACTGAAATCCATTAATCTGTTCCAGTCACCCCACAACACCCTTATCTTTTGTTATTTTTTTTTTAATACGAAAAAAGTACTGTATTATATAAAACATAATATAATATAATGTAAGGAATTATGTGATGTAATATTTCTAGGTTTAGTTTTTATTAATAACATTTTTCTTTGTAGTGACAAATTTGGAAACTTAAAAGTTTTTAGAGAAAGCTTCGTCAAGGGTAGCTATTTACCCTACCCGCTCGCATCGGGTAGGATGTGATACAAGGATATGATACGAGATCTCAAGTATGGGGCATCCAGCAAGGATCGAACTCGCTATTCATTAGTGATGAATACTGCGCGACTAGCGAGCTGAACATTAATCCAGTATAATTTGTAAAGTAAAAAGAAAGAAAACAAAATATATTATTTCTCAGAACAATGGTAATCTCTGTTAATTATCATCCCAGAAGGGTAAATTGTATTATAACGCTAACGATTATACGATCATGTTTTTAGATTAAGGCAGAAATAATTTTTATTATGGTATCTAATATTATTTTAGAGCAAATCTGCATTGTTGCTTTACATTTATTTCTCTGAATGTTTGAGATGAGGCTTGAAGATTAGTATTATCTGCGTTATTCGGATTATTGTCCCCATCTTCATTGTTATTTGTACAACGTTTCGGTCGATATACCCTCCGGCCTTCTTCGGGTATTTCTTGTCGGACTCGGGAACCTTCTCGGACTCGAGAACCTTCTTTTCGAACTCGGGAACTTTCTTGTCGTATTCATCACGGAACTTTGAACCTACCCTTTATTTAGTCCACGGGGGTATCCGGTTCTCATTCCGCTAACCATAGCTGGGGTAGGAGTTATGTTAATTAATTATTTTCTAACTTTTTTCACTCAGGATTGAACTCGGGTTCCAGAGGTAACTGTCACTTAGAACTGTCTTAACCTAACTGCCTTATCCACTCGGCCATGTGTCCAATTGGACAATTGAGTGTGAATTTTGGGAACTTATAAACCTAATGTCTTAATTTGGCTAGAATATCTACCTATTTTACTTATTATGATTTTTTACCTAGACTCATATTGTTTTGCTTTTTTTCAATCTGATCTGGCCTTCTTGATTATGGGTTCCCATATTGTATTCATTTCTATGCTAGGTCTACTTAAGGTTCCCGAATCTGACAAGAAATACCTGAAGAAGGCCGGAGGGTATATCGGCCGAAACGTTGTACAAATTACAATGAAGATGGGGACAATAGTCCGAATAACGCAGATAATGCTTTACATTTAATCTGATTTCTTCTTGTTTGCATGTTAAATTTCTAAATGATTGATGTACTAAATTTTAGTACTTATCTCACAAATTATTTTATTTCTTTAAAACAAATCGAATAAACAAGAATCTGCAGAAGATTTTGTAAGTACTGTGTACAGAGCTGGTAAATTGTGGTTTATTTATCTAAAATGTTCTTTCCTTGAGCCTCATAGTCTATCTGTCTACTATGACAACATAAAGAAAGAAATATTGAAAACTACACAAATCTTCTTTGCATATTTCATAATACCCTCCCACCAGCAATTCATAACATGAAAATGATCGGTTTTCATATGAAAAATAGAATAATAGTTGGCACCTGCACATATACATGTAAAAACAAAGCCAAATTTAAAACTAAAATATCACATTAGAATTTCATTGTAAAAAATCCATCCCCGTGTTTTCAACAACAGTTAAAATTAGCATATATTGTTGCTTTTTGAAGGCTCCGGTTTTCTTCAATAAAAGAAAATGCAATATTCAAAGCAAATAGCTGGTCTCCAATAATCCTTTTTCACAAAAACCAATTACCCAACAATTTTTATAAGAAAGAAACAAAATTTGTCTGCATTGATATATCTAGAGTTAGACAATTAAAATCACGTGGAGCCCTATCAATTTATATGAAATAATGTTTCATCTATCTCCTGTTGTTGATATGTATGTATCTATGTATGTATGTAAGTATCGTGTGTGTATCTATCGCATTCCGTTCAGTTTCAGCTATATATTTCGCTAGCCTAGTGATGATATCTATTATATATTTATTTCTAAAATCCACGGATGTACTCGATCTTCATCAACATCATATTTGTTTTTTTTTTTTTTTATATCTGTTTAACCAGGATTTGGAGTCAGGTTTTCTTAACCAAATATCCCAGAACCACATAGTTTCTAGTGTAAAATGAGACAATGAAAATGAATATCATTTGATCTTATGTATTATCAATACAATAAAACACTGTAGGAAAAATCTAATAATAATGAAGATTTCGGGCTCTCAGAAAATACATCATTGCATACGTCAAAAGACCCCGAATCGTCAGTAAATAGAATATTAATATTAATAAAATAAATAAAAGCTGTTCCTTATAATTCAAAATTTGAATTTTTTCCATTGTAATAATGAAAATTTAAATAAATAAACTATATACAATAACATTATTTTAAAAAGTGTGATAATTGAAATAACTTAAAAATTGTATACCATAAAATTAAAATGTATACAATGAATTATTTAAAAATTGTATTATCACTTTAAATGGTAAAATTATTTGCGAAATTTGTAATCAGTTTGGTTTGGTTTGCTTTG
>CM042159.1:65311742-65359242 GCA_023376005.1 Doryteuthis pealeii | reverse complement strand
ATAATTTTTTTGTCCATTCATTTCACTTGTCCCGAAATCGGTTTTCCCGTCAGGTTGTGACTTCATGAATGACAGAGACCATCCCTTTCCAGGTCTATAACTGGTTTGAATTCAGTTTTCTATCTCTCGGACCTGTTGACATTAAGACTCAAGTCCATACTACTACTACTACTACTACTACAAGAGAAGAGAGAGGGGGAGAGAGAGAGAGAGTGTGTGTGTGTGTGTGTGAGAGAGAGAGACTGTATGTGTGTGTGTGTGAGAGAGAGAGAGACTGTGTGTGTGTGTGTGTGTCTGAGAGAGAGAGAGAGAGAGAGAGAGAGAGAGAGAGAGAAGAGTAAAATTATCTGCACTTTTGTTTTATAGAAGCCGACTCATCGTGGATGATTTGATAGGTAGGACCATGACTAATTTGAGAGAACAAACGGTCTCATCGATGATAACTCGCCGCTTCACCATTACCTTATCTCGAGTTTTCTGAATCTTCTCGCCAGTGGTGTGGTTGACGGAGTCCCACGCCATTCTTGTGACCATCTTTTTAAATTCTCCATTCACTCATACAAATTTCTACGTGGTAAAGAACTCTCATTGTATTGTGCTAAAAGCCTCCGATGATTTTGAACCCTTGAAAACTTCTTCCGACCAGAGAAGTTGGGTCTCTGCTCTTTGATCTTACTTGTGCTAATGGAGCGGCCATGTTTACATCGAAAAGACAGCAAGCAAAATAGAGCGGTTAGGCTTAACTTCGATCAAGTGACCACAACAGTACCACCTATAAGTACGCACGTGTATAACGTAGTGTGACAATAATAAGGATACATTGTGGCGAAAGTACAGATAATTTTTGAGTCTCTCTCGAACTTACCCATAGCTGGATTAATACCTTTTCCAATGGTATTTCCGCTATGTGAAATACAACCAACCCAGTCAGGATTTACACAAGTAGCCGAGAACGCGATAACTGTTACGCGACGAGCCCTTCTATTTACTTTTAAATTATCTCAGGAATAAAGGAAATCGTGTATGCTCTGCTATTCTGTACATATACCAAATATGTATATCCACGAACAGAGCTGGGGAAATATGTACGTTTTCGTTCAACGAACAAAACCGAAACGAGATAGGTGGTGTCCCTTTGAAGAAAGGAGATAAAAGAAAAGGATTCAACGGTTTGAATTATCACATGACCAACGGACACGTGGCGTGGGAAGCCACTCCTACAATCCAAGGGAAGACAATAATGTTCGTCTCTCTACTCAGGTACTACCACTCCGTGTCAGATCGGATCTGAAAGTAATGGTTATAAATGGGTAGTTCACATTCACTGGTGCGCCTGAACTGGAATATCATTGCCGGGTGCAGTTTAGTGCGATGCACCGGTTAAAGTAAAAGTTAAGAAAGTTCAGATTAAGAGCAATATGATAATTTTTTGTCTGGTTTCGTAATTTTATTAACGAAACTTTTTCTTTATCTGCAACATTCCAAATTTGTGTGTGGCATTAAAAATTTATTGAGCGGAATTATCTATTCTTGTGTGCGACTGCGCAAATTAAAAGAAACATTGGTTCAAAAACACCTCAATTAATTTGTTGATTTTAGAATTTGAGACCGGGACAGCTCTGATGGTTTTTTGTTTTGTTTTATCTTGTGTGCATCGACCAGAATTGATGCGAGCTCTGTAACGCAGCTGATTTTTTTTTATTGTAGTCAATTTTATTTTAGTGATCTTAAACAAAAGAGAAAAATTGAAAGCAAATATCTTGAATGTTTTTAAACAAAGATTCTGTTTCTCAGTAAGTTGACACGATGAAAATAAGATATTGGCATCTTTCTTCGCCTGTCTCTTCATTTAGTCGAATTATGACAATGTTCAGCGTAGATTTAATTGACTCAAGATTTACATCATTTACTAATTGTTCGCTCATTAGACTGGGTGATTGTCTTTAATTAAATATTGTAGATGAAGATTAATTATTTTAAAGTAAAAATGAATAAAATGAAAAACAAAATAAAGAAAAATAAATAAATATATGAGAAATCATATAAGAAAGAAAGAAAGAAAAAAGAAAAGAAAGAAAGAAAGAAAAGTATGCAGATTTATTTTATCAGAAACCAATTAAGAAGAAAATATAAAGAAAAAGATAAAGAAAGGAAGAAAGAAAAAAACAAGGAAAAATAAAAAGAAGGAAGATATCGATGAGAACGAAAAGAAAAAAAAGGAAGGAAGGAAGGAAGAAAGTAAAAATAAAGCTGACGGAAAGGAAAATATAGATATGGATTTGAAAGAATTAATGGACAAGAATGGAAAAGAATAAAACAGTAAATACATACATACATACATACATACATACATACATATAGAATAAAGTAAAGTAATTTAGTGAAGAAAAAAGACAGGAAGAAAAAAACGAGCGGAAAATCAAAATGAAAGATATAGATGAGAAAGAAACAGCAAAAGAAAGAAAGAAAGAATGAATGACTGAGAGGGAAATATTGGTATGGATTGAAATGAACGACAAAAAAGGGGAGATTAATAAAGCAGTACATACATACATACATACATACATAAAGAAAGAAGAAATAAAACATACAAATGATGGAAAGAAAAATATAGGTATGGATTGAAAGGAAATACTGAAAAAGGGACAAAGAATGAAGCAGTATATACACACATACATAAAATACATAGAGAGAGAGAGAGAGAGAGAGAGAGAGAGAGAGAGAGAGAGAGAGAGAGAGAGAGAGAGAGAGAGAGAGAGAAAGGAAGAAAGGAAGAAAGAAAAAGCAAACCGAGAAGAAAGTATTTGTAGATATTTAAGGTAACTAAAAAATTGGAAGAAAAGAATGAATGAAAGAAACAGAAATAGAAACAGAAAGAAAGAAAGAATGAAAGAAAGAGAGAAAGAAAGAATGAAAGAAAGAAAGAAAGAAAGAATGAAAGAAAGAGAAGAAGAAAGAATGAAAGAAAGAAGAGAGAAAGAAAAAATGAAAGAAAGAAAGAAAGAAAGAAAGAAATAATGAAAGAAAAGAAAGAATGAAAGAAGAAAGAAAGAAAGAATGAATGAAGAAAGAAAGAATGATGAATGAAAGAAGAAAGAAGAAAGAATGAAAGAAAGAAAGAATGAAAGAATGAAAGAAAAAAGAAGAATGAAAGAATGAAAGAAAGAATGAAAGAAAAAAGAAAGAATGAAAGAATGAAAGAAAGAAAGAATGAAAGAAAAGAAAGAAAGAAAGAATGAAAGAAAAAGAATGAAAGAAAGAAAGAACGAAAGAACGAACGAACGAAAGAAATAGATCAATAAATAAATAAATAAAGAAAGAAAGAAAGAAAGAAAGATCAAAATAAAAAAGATAAAAGGATAAAAGGGAATGGATGTATTGAAAGGGAAGAGAATAAAAGTGGAACAAAGAAGGCGGGAAATATTGAAAATCATTTAATTTGTTCGCCAATCTACACCTTTCAGGTCATTGATGTTTTGATGAGAACAGCAAACACATTTCATGTTACCTCTTGAGCGTTGACCTAATCCGACATGTTTGTTGACATAAAATTATTGTGACACTCGGGAAGGATGAAAAAATGAATGTGTGGAGGCGGCGAAAACGAAAATGCATTATCAAACATAAATTCATTAATGCAAATAACAAGTCAACTCGGAACAGATGTTTTAATTATGATTCATCATTAAAAGATAACATTGTCTTCATTCAACTGTCTACTTATCTGCTTTGTTTTTGTTATACTTATGACAAAAATAAATCAGCAGCTTTGCGAACATGTCTAATTAGGCAGAGTGGAAACCGAAACGATAATTGGACAAAAGAAAACGGTGGAGATTAATTTAAAGCTCGACTGTTATCTATAGGGTAAGAAATAAAGAGAGCATTTATAATTAATTCACATACTATCGGAACTCTTTCATCAAAAGAGAAAGAATGGGTCTAGTATGTAAGAAAGAGAAAGAAGGAAAATAGAAAAAGAAGTAAAGCTGAAAATAAGAGTAAGGAAGAAATAAAAAAACAAATGAGCAAGAGGAGCACCACAGAAAGGACGTTAGGGAGTAGATCAAATAATAATAAAAAACAATGTAAAAGGTGATATTCTCTTAAACATAACGGTAGATATTAGTATATTTTGGTTAGCTTGTTAGTTGTTAGTTGGTTAGATACTGTTGATGTCATATCAAATCTATTAAGAATGGAGATTCGCTTCCGGTTTTTGTGTGTAACAAAAAGTACGTCACTGCTTACGTCACATTAGCCAAAATCGTCATAACTTAGAATAAATACACTCAAAATTTGAACATGCAACATTAGACAGTCCTCATTGTTTTTTAAAACAAGTTTTAATTAATACATAACTGGTATTATATATCTATATATAGTTTGTTTTATTTTAATGCATATTTAAAGTTTACATTTCAAATTGTTTATTTTTTAATCCTTTAATGAATTTGATGATTTTACTTACTTAGGGTAGAAGTTCGCTGACATTGAATTTTTTACTCCCACCCCTCAGGCAATATTTTTCAAAAATCTATTTTTACACCACCCGGAGGGTGTTTTTTTATTTTGTACTAGTCTATTCAATATATTTTTTGTAAATGATTTTAAACCTAATAATTTCGAGACAAATATTTTGGTTTAGTTTTATAAACTGGAAGAAATGATTCTCGTTAATTTCATGTAAATTAATAAATTGGTATAATTAGCTTTATGTTGTGTTTGTCATTAACTTTATGTGTAGTAATGAATTGGGAGAACTGATTTTCATTAACTTACAAATATCTATTTTACGCATAGATGAGGTAATAACAGGTTCTACCATTCAGAGTAGAGTGGACCTGGAAGTAATGACAATGAAGGGGGACCTCTGTCTCCTCAGAGCCCCAAAATTGAAACCTCACCACTAGATGCAGTTTAGCATCGCACCACGGACATATTAATATATTTTGAATAAAGAAAGAAAGAAAGAAAGAAAGAGAGAAAGAAGGAGGAAAGTTAAAATTAGCCAGAAGGTCAAATAAAGCTAAGCAAGAAACAAAAAGGTTGTTAAATATGACGGTAGATATAATAATACTTTGATGAAAGATAGAAAGAAAAAAACAATAAGAAAGAAGATAGGAAATGATAACAAAAAGAAATAAAATGACTTAGAAAGTTGTAGCAAGTTGTGAATTATATATATTTCATATATAGGTTGTACACATCTTACTAACTTTAAACAAGACTCAACATAAGGGAAAAATGACAAAGTCGTATTAAAATAAACAATCTGTATTAAACAAAGTTACAGAAATGTAGAACAGCATACCGGGCAAAGTCCTTTCTTTTATATTGTGGTACTAATAGTTCATATTTTATCTACTTTCCTTTTCTGATAATGGAGCTGACTTGTTGCGTGACGAATACTCGCTTTCATCCTCAAAACTGCTGAAATCCCCGCTTCTTCTTTTTGGCGCGCGATTTTTGAATTCAGCGTCTGTTGGTTTCCGTTACTGCATTTTTTGAATTCTTACTCCCCCCTTTTTAAAACAATCGGCAACTGCCATTTTATTAACCATTACAAAGTAAAACAAAAATGAAATACAAAAAAGATAGAAAAATGGAAAAATAGATTCCGTAGCTCAAATAACTCTAAGCAAATCCAATTAGCGACGGTAGCCAGTTACAAAATGACAAATGAATGGTAAGTATTGAACAAAGGGGACAGCAACGCTATACTCAAAACGAAGACAGGAAAATATTTTTATTAATCGAGGACTTAATGGTGTGGGTTTCAGGAAAACATTCATGGAGTTTAATCAACAATATAACTCTTCTAAGGGAGAACATGTTTTATGGAAGTTATAGAAAATAATGGATGGTTCTCGCTTTAGCTAACAAAACAAGATCTTACTGGAAATTTTCAATTAGGTGTAACCCTAGAAAACTTCAATAAAAAGCAGCAATAGAAGATGGAAATACCTTCCATTCCGACGATGTTAAAGTAACTTAAGATGCTGGAAACGATCCATGTCTTCAAACTTGACCATACCCAAATAAAGCATAAAAAGTTGACAGTGATCTGTCCAGATAGGGGAACAGTGTTTCATTCTAGCATCATGATTTGAATATAGGTACAACAAAACATCGAGTGTTTGAAACATTCTTTGGGGAGGGGGGATATAATTGCCCTATCACTTTCGCTGAATCCTTTGAAATTGATGAAATATAAGTGTTCTACTTCAAATGACGACGAAAGTATTTGCCAAAAGCATTCGATCACTTTTAATGGAGTTGAGCCTATTAAAACATAAGGAGACTTTGGTTGTTGACCTTTTTTTACATATAAGGTGTGTGCTAGATATTCGCTCCTACTTATAGACTAGGCCAGATCATGTGATCTTTTTCTTGGCCAATCACTGGCAGTACTCTGAGGTTGATACAATACTTAACCGACCCTACTGGTCATAATTACGCTGACATTCTTTGACGACGGACATAGGATTAAATCACTGGACCTTTACCAATACGTACGATAGGACTTATACGCTTACCAAAGGATCACCAAAGGATTCCATAACATAGGACTTTCTTTCAACCCTTTTCAACTGGCCAAGGATGGCACTTAAAAACTTAACGCTGGAGAGTTATGATGTTGATGGAAAGATCACATCTTAGTGTTAGAAGTAGAGACGGACACAGGCCATTTTCAATCCCAATCAAATTAAAAGCAACTGAGAGAGCAGAGGCTATGTCAAGATGTATATAATTTCCCTAGGTCACATGATAAAATTATGATGTTAGCAATTAGCTAATTCAGTTATGTCGATTGTTGAACAAAGGACAGCATTTTTGGGAACTCCTGTATTAACTATGGATCTGGGGTAACTAACCGTTCATTATGGCCTTCATGGATCTAATATTAAGAATAAGCAAGCTAATGGAATAAACAATTTCGATTATAACAATGCAACTTAATGTGGAGTGGTTTTTGTCATAACCTGCTAGAATCATGAGATTGATCCAATGGATAGAGCCTCAGAATCACTTTTCATTAGTTCACTAATACAATAAGTGATTACTATAAGTACATCAGAAGTATAATTGGAGTATAAAAATCCATATTGCATATTGCTTAAAAGACTAGCATTTATAAAATGTTTCATAAACTTGCAGACTCAAATAGTTTTCTAATAATCCTTTTGTTTATAATTTGTCAAGGAAAAGAAAGAACGAACGAAAGAAAGAGAAAATAAACAAACAACCGACGAAATTGAAGGAAAAGAAAGAAGAAGTCGAAATAAAAGAAGAAAACAAATATTAAAAAGCAATAAAAATAAAGAAGCAAAAAGGAAAAAATATGAAATTAAAAAAATAGATATTATTAATTCAAAACAATATTTATTAAATTTTCATTATAAGTGTCAGAAAAAAGAATGGAGAAAACCAAAAGGAACTATAATAAAGATGAAGAAATTAAAATAAGTTCATTTTAAAGAAAAGAAAGAAATTAAAAGAAAAAAGTATGAGAAGTAAAAGCTGGCTTCAAAAGAAAAAGAAATAAAGAAATAAAGAAAGAAGACAAATCGCTAAAACACGAATCATAAGAATAAAAATGAAAAAAAAAAAAGAATGGAATTGTAATAAAATAGCTAATAATTATATGATAAAAATACTACTAGACAATAATAAGAAACAAATAATCATCAGCTTTTGAAAGTTGAGATATATAGGTAGTTCTTATTATTAAGTGTTCCAACCTTTCTAAAACGTTAGTATTTGAATGCTGATTTTAACAACAGGAGCTCTTTTCACACTTTCAACGATTAGTTCGAAACAAACTTTTCAATCTCTTAACTTCGATCACCATTTTATCTTGTGTCTGACTAAACAAAGTTTGAATAATAGGATAAAAAATAAAAAAGAACCTTTTCTTTGTTAGAATAAAAGGCTAAAATATTGGGGAAGCAAGCTGAACATTTATTTGAAATTAGAAGGGAAAAGAAAATACGTGTAAGATGGGGAAACAACACAAACTAGAAAAAAAAGGAATAAGAAAAAAAACGGTATATCTAACAAAAAGAATATAAAGAAAAATAGGAAGAAATTAAAGAAAAATTCTAAAAGCTATAAAAAACCGAAGGGAAGAAAAGTGCCACCATAAAAGAAACTATTATTTAGAAACTAAAACAAAGTAAAAAAAAAATGAAACACAAATTGCAAACATTGAAAAAAATAAATAAACGGAATAAATTGAGATGCAAATGTTTGATTGTGTCTGGGTCCCGGCGGCTTCAGGATGAAATGTTCGAACTATTTTCTTTTTCCTGTTCAGCACAATTACGATCGGTCGGTGCTCGTTGTCACAGTGGAAACTGACGCATTTCTATAGATGTGATTCTACGTTCGAGTCATCAAACTAACACTCTATACAAATTTCAACATTTTGTTTCTACCTAAAGACTGTGTCATTTCAACTGCAACCTCACTCAGTTATTCAGTCAAAAATAAAGATTAAAATAGTTTGGCGCACCCAGTAAGAATCCATCTCATTATTCATTTACGTAATTACGCACGTGCACCGCCTTTCGACATCACAATTTCAATTTATTGCAAAGAAGAATAACTACTTTGAAATTTTATTTCTGGTTTTAATTCAAAGATAATCGCATGAGGTTAATACTAATAAAAATAAGATACTTTGATGAAAGTGAAATCTGTTTTAGATTGAAATTACTATTTAAAATGTTATCAACATTAAATTCTGACTACGCAATCCTGGGTAGATCTGTCAATAAGAAAAATAAACTCTAGTTTTAAACTTCTTACTAGAATTAATTGTGCATCTGTGAAATTTTATTCAATGAAAATTGATTAATTAAATGTTAATCAACTGTATAATAAAATATCATCAATGTCAGGATTATGAAAAATAAATAAGGTACTGAATTTCTTAAAGCATGAGAGGGTGTCGAAATTAATAATCGAAAGGGTTAAAATGCTAAAGAAATACACTTTGCTTACGATTTTGTTTACATCTATTATATATTTAAATTTATATAAAGCAACTAAGTAGTCGCGTACTTCCGGTTCAGAAAGTATGGGAGCTTATATTGAAACACATTTTTCAAGGTAATAGATTCAAATTAGAATGTAATTTGGAAAACTAGACCAATAGGTGGTCTTATTATTTAACTAAAACAATAATTTGTCTTATGATTTAACTTCATACATTTTAGTGATAACTAAAGAAATTGGTATAACAGATTGGATTATTTTTACATTGTAAAAGTATCAGTAATTGAACTTATATGGTTTGTATGTTGAGTGATGGGGGGATATTGGTGTAATATTACTTCTAGACTTTGTTTGTGGTATTTTGTGTGATTGGTGTTTGGGCGTGATAGTGAGATTCGGGTGTATTTCATTTTCAACTGTGTCCACCTTGAACGTTTTAAATAATTGTTGTTGCCGTCCAAATAGTGAAAGACTTGGAGTTCGAAAACTGAAAAAAAAAGAATAACATCTGTGTACATTTTAATGAGGGATAGATACCCATGCTTCAGAAAAATCCAGTACATTTATCATTTTTTATAATTTTGACATCAAATATGTGAAGTATACACAAAACTCTTACAATTTAAAAAATATTGGATATTAACAGAAATCTAATACATAATATTTTTAAACTAGAGCGTGGGATCTGTTTTTCTTTTTTAAAAAATCGAGGTGAAATCGGTGTTACATCACGTGACTTTTTCGAAAGTATCGTACAGAAATCTGTCGTTGTTTTTTTGTTTTTTTTGTACATCACTAACTTTAATCAATGGATTATTTCCCAACTAGACTAACATTGAAAATCTGAACAGCGGTCGACAATGGGCAAAATCTCGTCCTACACCGGGAATCACGTTCCAACACCCCATTTCATTGCAGGCACGACCAACTCATTATGTGAGTTTCTTTTCCTCAGTATTTTATTATAACAAGCGGTGGCCGACTGACATATCAAAACACATGGCTTCTTTTGGACATTAAAGCCGGATTATTTAACTTTCTTTGACAAAATATTGTGTTGCTGCAGGTTGTCTGTTTTGTGGTAAGAAAATTGTATTTTCCTTTACATTTTATACCAGACACACGCCATTATAACTTATTTAAATTCTCTAGGCAACTCTTCGCTACACAAGTCAGAAACATAAGTTACTTCCCAAACAAAATTATATGCCTTTTGGTTTTAATTTTAAAGAAATTACCAACTTTAATTTAACATGATTTCTTTTTTTTATAGGGATACTCATAAATAAACTGAATAAATTTGTATACATAAAAAACCTTGATTTATTTTTTTAAGTTTAGCAAATTATTGAATAAAGGAAAATGTATGATAAAAGTTCAATCAAAAACTGCCGTGCGAATTAAACAAACCAACATTTTTTTGCAGTGCAGCACGGGAGAACGTATTTTCGAATGAATACGAAAATAAGACTAATGAAGGGCAGTTATCCAAATGTATTTCTCTATCAGGCATATATATTAAATACGGAACGGTTGTAAGACTAAGGAAAAGCCTAATATTCTATTAAATGCGCTCTAATCAAAAGTTATACTATACATTAATGAATTTTAATGAAAAATGAAAATAAATCTTGAAATAGCTTTTAAACAAATTCATAGTCAACAAATGTCTACAGAATATTTAATCAAAATGAGCAATAAAAAAATTGTCAACAAAAAATTAAAATCGGGTAGTTTTATTGAAGCATACTTTATACAATTCATGAAACATTTCTTCTAAAAGGATTTAAAAGTGAATACTAATTTAAATAGTCCATATAATTATCTTTATCTGAGAATAGTTATTACAAGGATATGTTCATAAAAACATGAACCTGAGAATATGCGCAGTTTCGAGAATTAGTCATAATTACCACTAACCTCGAAGACCTCTGATATATTACTAGACCACATTTTTTATTTTAGTTATGTCGTGTCGAAGCCATAAAAAAGCAATCTATGATCGAGCTTAGGGTTTGGTACAATATTTGCTCTTTGCAAATCCAAATTTAATCATTGATACTGCGGTCTTATGGGTGATAAAATGTTGGTACAGGATTTAAATATAAAGAAAATACATTAGTCTTCCAATCTCAAAGATTTTCTTACGTAAAATATAAACGGATGAAGCTATTCAATATATCCCTTTAAAGGAATTGTTTTTCTATTAATCTGATCAGCTGCCACGGTTATAACGTTATCTATCTATCTATCTATCTATCTATCTATCTGAATGTATGCATATATATTTATCACAATTAACTAATATAAACTCCTTTAAGCCTTTTTTTTCATCGTTTTTTTGTGACAAACTATGACTATTCTTGGCATCAGTTGCTTTGGCCAATGGCATCATATTTACAATTCACTCATGAAGAAAATGAAATGGACTAGCCTTGTCTGCATATACGCACCCGAATTTACGCAAACAATACACACACACACACACACACACACACACACACACACATATATATATATATATATATATATATATATATATAGAGAGAGAGAGAGAGGGGGTGGGAGAGTGTGTGATACAGACAACAGAGACTGACAGAGAGAATCTAGGATTGTTGTAAGGTACCGATGAAGCGTTTTGGGTTATTGATGAGACTTCATTATTGAGACCATGCTTCATCTTCGAGTCATTATCTCTTGACAGCAACATCCTTTACATAAAGTATATATATATATATATATATATATATATATATATATATGTGTGTGTGTGTGTGTGTGTGTGTGTGTGTTGTGTGTGTAGTTGTGTGAGTGTGTGTTCAGCTAAGTATCAGTTGGATATCGTTAAGTGAGTTCTTTTTCCGGTCTAAAAATATTTGGCAGTGTTACGCACTACACCGAAGAGTTTCAAGAGGTTCCGTGGGTGCCACTCTACAAAAGTTATTGATCCTTGAAACGTATCACACAATCCACACCAGTGAAGCCGACCTAGTTTTAGATAGCAAGAAGAAAATAACTTGTCATCTAATGAATTTTGTTTTGCTAGCAGACCACACACTGAAAGCGAAAAAAGACAAAGAAAACTCCAATAAATACATGAACCTTGCCATTGAACTAAAAATAACTATTATTAGTATCTGCGTTATTCGGACTATAGGCCTCATCTTCAATGTTATCTGTACAACGTTTTGGCGATATGCCCTCCGGCTTTCTTCAGGTATTCTTCTTCTCGGACTCGGGAACCTTCTTTTCCAACTGGGAAACTTTCTTGTCGTAGTCGGGAACCTTCTTGTCGTAATTGGGAGCCATCACCGAACTTTAAACCTAACCCTTTATTCAGTCCACGGGGGTATCCTGTTCTCATTCTGAGTCCGAGAAGAAATACCTGAAGAAGGCTGGAGGACATATCGGCCGAAACGTTGTTAAGATAACAAGGAAGATGAGGACAATAGTCCGAATAACACAGATAATACTAATCATTAAGCTTCATCTCAAACATTCAGAGAAAAACAACTATGGTTCATAAAGGTGACAATAATACCAAATGTAGTTTGTGCCGTTAGAACAGTCTGCAAGAACCTGATGAAGATTTGATGATCTGGAGAATAAAGGAATAATTGAAACCATTCAAATCACATTACTACTATAATCGGTTGGGATACATAGAAGAGTTTTGGAAACCTGATAAGACTTTCTGTCACCCAAATTCCAGTGAGAAAACCATCAGCTATGTCTGTGTGAAAAAAAACTTTGATAATAATAATGATAATGATAATACTTGTTAATTGAAAATAAGCTAGAATACTCACAAGAGTCCTGGAGACGCAAGGAAACTTGTTGTCACTCAGACTCCAATGAGAGACCATCAGGTTACGCTTGTGTGCAAAACTTGCACGCACTGAAATAATGATAATAATTAGAAGAAGAAGAAGAAGAAGAAGAAAGAAGAAGAAGAAGCAGCAACAGCTATAACAAATAGAGTGTAGTAATAGATAGTCTTTATATGTGCACATAAAAGTCCTTGTTATATATAAACAAGAAATTACTTTTGATGCAGTCTAATAATTCTTAATTTTGTTTTTGTAAATAATCATGAACTTTATTTTTTTTAGTCAACATAAAAATATCATGTGAAGATGGTCAGTAAAAAGCTTAAAAGTTACGCCACTTCTTTTATTAAGCAGAAAACCATTTAATACTTCAAACAACTCACCATAAAATTGGATCTGAAATAAGAAAATATTTTTCTGCGCTGAAAATTTGTGTTTTGACTTCTATAAACTTTTTAATAGAACAAGTCTCGTCATAAAAGCCGAGTCTATAATTGATATGAAAAACAAAATTTCTATTTCATTATTCCTCAGAAATTTCTCCTTCCGGAACAATCTTTAATTAAAGAAGGTCAAATGATTGCTGCAAATAAAAACTATCAATAAATAGACGTAGATTTTAGTTTGTTTATTCAGTAACGTTTTGTCGAGTCAGCATTTGTGATATTGTATTTTGGAGTTTGACATTCTGACATGAACACTTCGACTGATTACAACAATAAATGTCAGTTGTCGAAGAGAAAAACCCGGATGACAGATTGTGCAGTAATTAAAAATTAAATTGACCTCGAAATAAAGAAAATTCTCTTTTTCCTCCCAGAACTTTATTGAATAGACAGAGGTTGAATTATTTTGTTCAGAATAGACAATGAAAGAATAAATAGTTGGCTATGGGAAAACGAGGGAAAAAACAACAAATCAATGAGAGCAACAATCAAGTGAAATATATGATGTAAACAAATGAGAAAAAAGAGGGAAGTGAAGAAGAAGAGACAAAGAGAAAAAGTCACACGTGTAGAAAGAAAGTGTAAGAGAAGAGAAGAAAGAAATATGTTGCTAAATGAAATTGGAGGTAATATGTTTAGACAAAGAAGAAATAGAGAAAGGAAGAAAGGGGGAAAAGGAAGGAAAAAATAAATAAAGAAAGAAAGAAATCTGAGTAAAGGAAGAAAGAAAGAGTTGAGGAAAAAAGAAAGAAAGAAAGAAAGACCAAAAGGAAAAAAAAAAGAAAGAAAAAGTGACTTACAAATATAAGTTAACTTTTTTAAACTAAGAAAGAATTAAAGACCGGAATAGATAAAAAGAAATAGGAAAATATTAAAGATCAGAAAAAGAAAGAAAGAAAGACATAAATAAAGGAATATTAAAGAAAATCTAAAGAAGAAATAAATAAACAAAGTAAATGAATGAATAAGAAAGAAAAGAAGAGAGAGAGAGAGAGAGAGAGAGAGAGAGAGAGAGAGAGAGAGAAGAGAGAGAGAGAGAGAAGAGAGAGAAAGAACGAAAAAAAAGTAAAAATCAAATACGTGAGAGGGAATTACAGAAAAAAGAACGGACTAAATGAACGATAGGAAAAGTGAAAGAAAAAAAATCGTGAAATATTCAAGTGAAACATAAAATAAATTCAGCAGAAAATAAGTAAACATAAAATAAAAACTAAACAAAAAACAATGTATTTACAAATTGGTGCAGTAAGCAAATTACTTAAGGCAAATATTTCTTTCTAAATTCGACACAAATAATTTGCTTACTTTGTCTACAGGGCAACAAGAAAGCCAAGTTCATGAAATATGGCTTTGAATAGCATTCAATTTGTTTAGATTCGTCTAGTTGTTTCTGTTGTCTGATTCAAGTTATTTATTATCCAGAATTGTTTCGACCTTTTTATTCATTTCTTTTTGACAAATCTCACTTGTTCACGGAAAAAGTTGTGCCTTCAATTTATAGACCAACAATTGACATATAGAAAAATAATTCATTTGTTCCCAGTCCTGACCTTCTCAGAACAAAGAAACATATTAGGAGAAATGTATTATCACAATTCACAACCAAAACATTAAATGATTTAACTCTTTAACGAACGTGAAATATTTGCTGAGTTTTCATAGTATTTCTGTGCACAATAGGGAAAAAGTGTGGAGTCAGCTCACTGTAATTTCTGGGTATTTTGGGTGTTTTAATTCATAGAAAATAAAGATAAATACGGCATAAAATAATGTTTGCTTTAATATTTAATAGCTATCAGAAAAGCAGGGTTGTGTGGAGACAGAGACGTTACGGTTAATCACAGAATAAACGAATGCAGCAAACAAGCACAAAAAGTACATCACTTGGCAGGACTGTTGGGAAAGGAGATATACTGAGAATTGTGCAAGAGATTAAAAATTGGCCACAATACCGAATGGTATATGCACAAATCAGATGCCCATTTAGTATTTAAGACTTATAAAATTATCTGTGATTTTTAGATAAAAACGGGACACCTAATTCCTGTCATAAAACCAGAAGTCGTGGTCATTAACTAGAAAATATAACTAGTCACTTAGTTAATTTTGCCGTTCCGTGGATCACAGTGTGAAAATAAAAGAAAAGGATAAGATAAATAAATACTTTGAACTAAAACAAAATGTGAAACATGAGAGGGTGATGGTTGTACCAATTGTAGTTGGTGCACTTCGAACGGTACCCAAAACTTAGAAAAACGACTGGATCAATAGGAAATCAGAAGAAGAATCAAAACCTTTCATTGTTTAGAAAATCCCAAATACCGAGAAGAGCCCTACAGACCTGAGAGACTTGCAGTCACTGAGACCGTGAAAAGTCACCTGCTATTTCTGGTGGGAAAGACTCACAAGGAGTGATATAATAATGTTTATAATTATGAGAGCTAAATCATATGGAAGGAATTTCGAATGGACAAATGTATAACGCATTTTACAAAGAGAAATATCAATATGAACAGAATGCTGCAGATACCTGAGGATATTAGAAACTGATATTAGCAAACTAACAGAAATGGAGGAAAAACTAAAAAAAAAGAATACCTCAGAACGATAAGAAGACTACTGGAAAACAAACCTTGGAGAAAGAACTTAATGAAAGCAATAAATACCTGTTCTGTCACTATGGTAACATTCTCAAGAACTTTCTTAAAATAGCCAAGAGAAGAACTCAGAAACATGGACCACGTAGCGAGAGAAGTGATGACGATGCACAGGGCATTACTCACGTGAAATGACATGGAGAGACATATAATTTACAAGAAAAACTGGAAGAAGAGGATTCGACAGCATTGTAAAATGTGTGGATGGAACAATTCAGCGACGAAGAACAATCAAAAAGTTTAAAGACTAATTAGAACAACGAAAAACATTAACAGAAAAAATGAGACAGAGATAAAAAATAACTAGGAATAAAAGAAACTATAAGCGAACAGTAGAAAACAAATTAAGGAGATTGCTTACGTGGCGATCTGGATATGGTTACGCAGAGGGCATCTGGAAAAAGAAACCTTAATGTTAATAATAGCAACACAGAATAAGGCCATAAGAAACAATTATATAAAAATCAGAATAGATAAGACTCAGGAGAATAGTAAATGTCGCGTATGTGGATAGAATTATGAAACAGTTAATTGTGAATAAATGGATGCAGCAAACACAGTAGTGTATTATCTGGCTCGCGTGAGCGAGATGTTCCAGTGAGAATTGTGCAAGTGTCTAAACATTGAACATAGCGACAAGTAGTATACATGCAGACCAGTATCTCTCCTTAAAGATAAAACTGTGGTTTTGAGATATAATCTCGACCCGGAGACCAAACATATTAGTAAAGAAAAAGAAGAGAACGTTAACTATTGAATTTTGTTATTCAGTCAGATCGTAGAATAAGAGTAAAAGAGAGCAACATCTAGATAAATAACTGGAACCTTTCAGATCTGGTTGGATGGTTGGTTGGTTTGTTGGACTTTACAGCAAGTCAACCATTGGATCATTTTATGCCGAGAAAGTTTCTGTTTTCTTCATTCGTGATAGGTACCTAATTACGTTTAAACATATTTGATCTATAGATGGGACCCTAACAGGTACTACCACTTCAACGCTCTCAGAGACGAGAAAAATGTATGGAACATACTGAATAAAATACCAACCATACTTGGTGCCCTTGAAACAGTGCAAAAGGACATGGAAAGTATATGGCGATCTGAAAATCTGCGAAGGGATCCATTCAGACCATTGCTCTGCTCTCATAGGAAGGATTCTTAGAAAACTCATGAATAGTGAGGAAACTTACAGATTAGGATTGGTGCAATTTGTTTACATGATTAAACACAGGTTACTTTACAGTCCTCAGCGTGTTTATTTACTCACCCACTCTGCCACGAACGGGATGCGACACAAGGTAAATTGAATTTTGCTATTTAGGCAGATCGTAAAATATGACGAAAAGAGAGTTGGTCGGTTTGGTTTTACGGCATGTCAACCATTAGATAATTTTATGTCAAAGATGAAGGTTGCAAGGGGTATGAAACGGATGTATTTTGTTAAGAACGGGGATTCACAAGCAATTGAGCAAATAATTGTTTCAAATATGCGGTTGAATTTCCCTTCTCCTAGATCGGTTGTCTTACAAAGCTTGAAGACTGCCTTACTGCTATCAGTGTATTATGGTTCTTATTTTGTAATGTATTTTGTGTAGCCCTTAATAATAATATTATTATTATACGTTAAGGCGAGTGATATAATGGTTATTGCCGTAGGGAAATAGGACACGGCAAGACGAGATCAAATGCTGAACGACCCTGTTTGCATTTCCCATAGCGCTAATACTCTATTAGAAGGTAAGCATCCAACTATTCTCTCTTCAGTTATGGGTAATTAGTAGGGCAGACTGGACCCTTTAAACTTGGTTAGGCAACCAGTCTAGATGAAGAATTCAAACTTTAAATTCCGCTTAAGAAATTGATCGTGTATCATGCCCTACTTGAGAGGGGTAAATATGTAAATGTGAATTTTTATATTAGAAAAGTATTTTATAACACGTGCTGGCGATCAAGATTTGTCTGGGAACAACAATATATATTTACCAAACCCCTCCACACGAGCTGGATGTGACACAAGATCAATTTCTTATGCGGGGTTTAAAAATTTTGAATTAAGAGATTTCCTTCTCCTAGAGTGGTTACTTAGCCAAGGTTTTAAAAAACAGTCTACTCTACTATTTACCCATAGATGGAAGGAGAATAGTTTGATACATACCTTTCCCAAGGGTATTACGCTATGTGAAATGCAAACTGTCTGGTCCAGGGTTTGAACTCGGGTCGACGAGTCCATTTCCTACGACTCTAACCATTACACCACGCATCTCTAGGAAACGATAATATTCTAACACAATTTTAATAACGTTGAACATTTTTGGTGTCTTTAATTTATCCTCTGACGAATTTTCAAGATATTTTTTAACAACTTTCAGGTTTTTATCTCTAATGATGGATACTCTTACGATTCTATATTCAACAATATTTTCTGTTATCTGGTCAGATATTTTACACTCACCCTCTTTCATGATTTGTCGGTTGAATGTGACGGACTTTTGCGATACTATATTGAGAATGATTAAATCAATAATTAAAAATATCTATTTAGCTTTTTAATTTTGGAATATTTTCTTTCTGTGCATATTTAAAACAATTATTTACACAATTGCTTTTAAATCCCCGTTTTTAACCATACACATCTGTTTTATACACTTTGCAACATTCATTGATGTAATTTACGATTTCTTTTCTCTTATTACAAAGGTGATCTTTGCCCTTTATTTTTAAATTTTTTTAGATATGATAATCTTGGCTTTGATCTAATTCGGACTTAGCTATTTATCATGAACTCTTATTACAAGTGAATCTGTTTCATAATTTTAGAGCTAAGATAATTATTTTCTGCAATTCTTTCTCATTCTTTCTCATACACTCCGTTATTCTGTCTGTCTGTCTGTCTCTCTCTCTCTTCCTCTCCCAATCAATTTGAATTGTTCTACACTCTTTTTCTTTCCCTCTCTTTCACTGCTTATCATTCGTTCTTACACACTATCTATCTCTCTCTCTCACACACACACTCTCTCTCTTTTTGCCTCTGTTAATCTCTCACTCCTTCACAATCTATCTCCCTCCCTCTCTCTCTCTCTTCTCTCTCTCTCTCTCTCTCTCTCTCTCTTTCACTTCTTATCGTATGGTTCATATAATTGTCATCATCATTATCAGTTGATATAAAAAACGGATTCCTTTGTTTCTTTCTCGCAATCCGCCCCTATTACAAAACTAATGAATTTAAGTCCTTGCTTGTGTGTCCATGTGTAGGATTATACGGTAAAACAGCGCTTTTGTTTTCGTCACAGCTTCGCCAATCGTGATGAGCATGTATCGTTTGTCTTAATTGGATCTGCTTTCTTATGGGATGCTGTTTGCATTAATTCTTTAAAACAGTTCCCAGCATCTTTGTATTGTACCCATAGTGCTTTTTCTCACAGCTCTTTGTTAAATCCATGTGGCACAGCCATAAAATAATACTGTCACATCTGATTAAGCCTGGAGCAAGCAGCACGAGTCATAAGTCTCTATGTGAACTCTGATAAAACAAAGTTACTGTGTTTTAAACAAGATTGTGTCATCTCTAAATCAAATAAAAAAAACTTCTGAAATTAGTTGACAATTTCACATATCACGGAAGAAATATCTCATCGATGGAAAGTGATGTCAACATTAGTATAGGAAAGGCATGAACTGTTTTTGACAGGTTATCAGCCATATAGAAATTCTAACTCTTTGATAACATAAAACGAGAGATCTTCTAAACTGAAGCCGTACAGTGTTTCCGTTTCTACTTACTCGTGTTACCTTTATATTCATTATCACTGACATGTTTTTCTTGTTCTCTATGCGATATCTCTCTGTGCTGCTTTGTCTATTTTGGCTGTAATATAATTTGTTATTGTTGCGCAATTATCATGAGAAAATATAAATACTTAATATCATCATTTATTAATCAAGTCAAGAATGATAATACGATCAATCGTCTGTATAGTAAATCCCTAGCACCTATACGATTACTCTGACCCACAACCCTTTTTTATCATATATGTGCTTGAAGATAGTAGCTGAATGTGTTAGTGTCTTGGTT
Source organism: Doryteuthis pealeii (assembly GCA_023376005.1). Lineage (NCBI taxonomy): Eukaryota > Metazoa > Mollusca > Cephalopoda > Myopsida > Loliginidae > Doryteuthis > Doryteuthis pealeii. The sequence goes on along the minus strand of CM042159.1, from coordinate 65,339,234 downwards.
ATGACGTTAAACTGAATTTACTTTTGAGGTTCCAATTCTTTGAGGTATGTGGAGTACCCATTCATTGCCATCACTCCCAGGTCCACTTCCGGAGTGGTAGTACCGATTAGGGTTCCATCTATGGGGTAAATAGATAAACATATTTTTTCAAAATGTTTCTAAAATGAGTTTTTTAAAAAGAATTACCAACAAAAAAATTTTAAAAAAGTTTTCGGGCATAAAATAACCCAAAATGGGCCTACCTGTCGTATAAAACAACCAACCAACCAACCAAGAATTAGAAATGGTGTTTTGATGAAGAAAATAACAAATTACTATATAGTTTTAAGGTAAATCAAGACTGTTTATTATGGACAAATTTTTATTGTAATATATGGTCTATATTTGTCCATATGATTTTCTGATTCCATTGAAGACTTGAAATTCTGGGTATTTTTTCGTAAATCCAACTGTTTCTTTCTATAGTAAACCTGTTGCATAGGTCCAAAGTCGAATTGTAGTATTAGTAGTTAGTAGTAGTAGTCGTCGTTAGCTCGAAGGAACAATATACAAATGTCGTATAGTCAAAAAGGTGTTGTTTATTTCTTTCTATGATTGTGGATTCTTTATTCAGAGAGAAGGAGAGACAGAGAGTAAAGTCGAGCTGTTCTATCTTAAGTCACATTCATGCGCGCTGTTCGTTAACAACCTAGATTTGTCACGACGGAGACCCAACAAACGCATTCGACCCTTCTCGGGTCCGGCGAAAAAGAGCCGAATTTTCTTTACTTCCGTTTGTGGTTTAGAGGTGGGGACTCACACCCACTTCCGCTCCTCCACAGAAACTGGGACTTCCGTTTTATTTTTAACTCTATTAACGGGGTCAGTTGTCGGTTACAGGATGGCTCCTCCGTTGAGTGTTTACCCTTCCAAGCTTTTTGTTCTTATTTCTTTTTCTTCTCTTTCTCCAGAAATCCGTTACTGTTTTCTTTTCAATCCCCAAATTCCCCATTGACCATAATCATTACGCCACAACGCCCAAAACTCCAGCAATAATGGTTATTGTTCTACTTTTGAAATTATTACATTTTCAATTTTTGTCTTTAGGTCAATGCATTTAGTGATCTTTTTGTTATTACCCTCCTACGTTTTTGTTAGAAGGTACAGAAACATTTTGAAACAAATGTTTACTTTGATTTTATCATAATATCCAGTCAATAACTTTGTTTTATTAGCGTGGATTGTGAAGTACCAGAAAATTGCTATGCTATTTATTTTAGTCAATTATTTTAGTTTATGTTCATGCATTTTTTACAGCAAAATGTCTACAAATCTTCCACGGAAATTTTGACCTACGGCATCTGTCTAGGTATTCATTAGTGTTAATTCAGTAAATTCAATTCCTACATCATTGAATTAACGCTTCATTGGCGGAACGTTGTAAATAGAATAATGGATTATACGATGTTATGAAAAACCAACTGAAATTCTGGTGGTAAAGCATATTTTAGTAGTGTTAATTGTAAAGTTCGAGGGAAATTATTATGTTAGTTATTTTAATCAAAATTCCGTTTTTTTCCCATACCATTTTTACCAACAATTATCTAAAAATCTCATAGGGGAATATTTTCAGATACTTTTAGTTTTTTTTTTTTTTGCTTCACCAGCAGAATCCACCATATGTTGTAGTTTTACTTGGTTGGTTTGTGTGGTAGGAGGTAAGTGGCCGTGCAGCTGCTTTTTGTGGAGTGCTGCTTCCAAGATTTGTTCCATACAACACGGAAGCATCCTTGTGTAGTTTTCATCTAGCCTTTTCTCTATGCGTTTCGTTAAAGCCCAAGTTTCGTTACAGCCCATACTGTAGTACTGAGACGACTACCATTTGTAAAAATCACTTTATCCTATCAGAGAGATTTGATTTCCCTATGATCAATAATCTGTCTATTGCTGTCCATGCCTTTCCTATGCGTATAACTAAGTCCAGGTTTTTAATTCTATATTCAAGCATTTATGATTTGGTCTTGTCCCATAATTTTTAGTACTTCCAACAATATTCTATATTACTAGTTTACTGTATTACTAACAAATATTTTTGATATCAGAGATTAGTCAATGGAACACATAGCAAGAAGAGTACACAAATTTCTATTAGAATCGAAAGTCACGTTACACCTTTTAATTTGAAAATAATATTTTTCTGTTGATTACTACATCTAGCTTAAATAGAATATTTAGATATTAAAATATTAAAATGTTTTCTACATACTGGTCTGAAAGTTTTGTCACCCACTACTTATTATTTAGAGGAAAAATGATTAAATAATTCTACCCTAAATTCTAGAAAATTATTCAATTTATATATTTCTTTTCAGAAGTATAATAATTGCATAACTTATATATAATATTAAAACAAAAATAGTGAAAGTTAAAATATATGTATGGGTGAGAAAACTTTCAGACCATACTTTACAATTTTTTATCGTTCTTCTCCGGGTGGGTATGGGGTCATAATTTAAAAACAAAGTAATTGTTAAGGGTGTACTAAAACACTAGTTTTATTATTATTATTATTATTATTATTATTATTATTATTATTATTATTATTATTATTATTCACTCCTTTTGAGTTTTCACACCAGTGTTAGCTGATGGTATTTCACTGGAGTCTGAGTGACAGCAAGTCTCCTCAGGTCTCCAGGACTCTTCTGAGTATTCTGGCAGATTGCAGCAGTGCAGTGTTCTGAATGGTTTCAATCCTTCCTTTGATATCCAAGCTTTCCAAACCCTTTTCTAATCCTTTTGGGACTGTTCCAAGTGCACCAACCACAATTGGTATCACTTTCACTTTCATGTTCCATAACTTTTTCAGTTCTCTGGCAAGGTCCAGTATTATTATTATTATTATTATTATTATTATTATTATTATTATTTATTTCTGAATTTAAAATAGTTTCGACGTCCAAGTTGAACAGAAATTCGACGATCAAATTTTGTGGTTGATTGACCGAATGATTAGGTGTAAACAAAGATTCACAGTATTGAATCTTCGATCTTTCGTCGACCAAACAAAAAGTTAGAGATCTGTAAATGTTGTGTGTATCTTTAAGTAACTTCGACACGTGCAAACTTAAAAAGCCTCCAGCTAAATGATCCCGTCGTTTGTCATTGAAGTGGATCAGAGATACGAAGCATAGGTCACTGTTTAAGTCTATCGATTGACTCCAAAACTGCCCATCAGCCGGATACTGTCAAGTTGTTATCGCTTTTTAAGATTCTACAGGAAGCAGTCTCCAAAATCTTTACCTGCCGGCAATTTTCAATACAAGACAACTGCGCCGTGCAAGATAATCAGCAACTTTAGGCTCTGTCTATTCTAACTTCAGTTTTGAGCACAAAAGGTAATAAAAGTAAACGATTTTTCTCTTTGAGATAACAATGTGGCTTTGTCGAATTTGTTCGAAAGGTTTCTCTGGTTTGTAAAGGGAGAAATGGACGCAGCTCAGTCCGTTGGGACGTTGCTTCTTATATAGACATTTAAAATATTTTCGGGTTGCGTAAGATTTGCATCTCAATAACTCGTATTTTCCTTTAGTCTTCAAAAGTCATGTCCTTTGTTTTTGTTTTCTCTTCGCTATAAGTATCAAGCATAACTCAAGATTAGTAAGCTATGAGAAACAATGGACCTGCTAAACTTGGCCCTGGGATGATTATTGCCATAAAAGATCTAAAAGTCTATTTTGTTCTAACGCAGTGGTTCTCATCCATTTCTTTTTACCCATTGAGCCTTTTGATTCCTGTTATACTCTGCTGAATATCCATAGCCATTCGATGTTAAAAACTATTGTATTTCATGATTAGATATTTTTTGCTGGACACAAAAATGTTATATGCTCCCCCAGGGTTGAGAATCTCTGCTCTAACCTATTGCCCGGAGTCGAAGGCGGGATAACTATTGTATTCTGCAGTATCCTTTAAGCCTTAAGCCATCCTCAAAGCCTGTAAGCTATGGAGAGCAATAGGTTTTATCCTGCCGACCTGAGCCCCGAAGTGCTGGTAGTAGTTTTCATTTTACAGTTGTTCTTATCATTAATTGATAGCTCTAGTAAGGTTAAAAAAACTGGTCTTGTTCTAATCTATTACACTCAGTCGTGAGCGGGATAATATATATTTTTATGCAGCCGCATCAATAATTAAATTCAATACTTTTCTATATACATACAGATTTACTATCGTGTTTTCTTAATCTATGCCATTATAAATGGTTACCCTAAGGTTAATAGTAGCAGTGAACTTCAAATATAGCAGTACATTTTACAATCTATCATTTTATCTTCGTCAGGAAAAATTCCTATGATAAACTCTATAAAATGATATGTTTTCTGGGCACTTAAGTAAGATAGAAATTGATTCCATTTGGTACAGCGGAAAAGTGGCATAAACACGGGTTATCCATTTGCCCCTATTTTCATCTTTCCCTCATATTAGGGATAGATATGTTTGAATTTGTACTTAATGGAAAAGATCTACACAAATCACTTCTATTCCTCAGCCTTTTAAAATCATTCCCGGATATGTCGCTATTAACGTCAGACATTCAGATAATATCGCAATTCATTCGTTTTAACTACAGTGAGTAAGTGTTATCGATGAATGGATTTCCGATGCCGACATTAATTACCCTACCCAACATTTTCTTCTTTTATACTCAAAAGTCATCAAGGCTAATTGATAGTTAAGATACGAAGGTCAATAATGATTAAGGGACTAAAAAATAATATTTTTTCAAATTTTTTTCTCCATAAATGTAAATTTTGAAATGTTTAGAATTGGTTTATAGCAAAAATCATTTAATCACACGAAAAATATTTTTGAAATCATTCAAAATGGTAGTTTATCAAACTTAGTAATGAAGGCTTGAACACACACACACACACACACACACACACACATATATATATATATATATATACCCGAACAAGCAGGATGTGACACAAGGTCAATTTCTTAAGCGGAATTTAACAGGTTTGAATTCAGAGTTTTCCCTCTCCTAGACCGCTTGCCAGAACAAGGTTAAAAACCCCAGGTTTACCCTACTATTTACTCATCACTGAAAGGAGAATAAATGCATATTTTCCCAAGGGTATTAGTGAATATATGTGAAATGCAAACAGCCTGGTCCAATATATGATCTAGGGTCGACGAGTCCATTTTCTACAACTTTAAGCATCACACCATACACTTCCACACATATATGAACAGATTTATGGCATCAAATTGTTAACTCAAAAGTGCAAACCATGCAGAAGTGCAAATTTACAGCAGAATGTGGGATGAGTACGGTGAAGTATGTTGTAGTAAAGAAATCTTTACAAATTGCCTGAGTATCGGTTTACCACGACGAGCCTGAGTCTAAAAGACAGTCCATGGCTTGTAAAAATGTCAAAGAAAAATTCCCGGTGCAGCGGTCAGTAAAGAAGGTTATAATGAAGAACAGTCTTCTGGTACATGAAAGATGCCATCACTATTGATTTCCTTTACGGCAAAAATCACATTATTCATAAAATGACGCGGTTATTTACATTGTTGCATATGTTTTCTGGTGGGTTTTGTACAATCGAATGCGGATCATTATTTAAACATATTCATTTGAGAAGACAAAGTATTCCAATGGCTGCCCATTGTAATGTAATGGCTTATTCTAAACTTAATATTTATGACATATATTCCGTCGTTTAGATTTTTTGAAAACAAATTATTTATTAACGGCTCCTAGTGTCCCTCTGACACCCCCACCGCTCCTTTTTGCATCACCACCCCCAAAGCCCCCTTTGCCTCGCCGTCCCCTAGATTTTTCCAACGCACACTTTAGGAAACACGGGTCTAACCAATAACAAAGAAGTGTTAAAATTGACAGGATTTAGACTATCCTCCGTATTTCTATTCTAGTCTAGATTTATTTTAATTTTCCTTGAGACCGGATATTTCTTTTCTTTTATTATATGAACTGCTTTTTTTTAATGAAACGAATTATTCATGTTCCTCAAGTTTTGCTAAAAGTAACCTTGATAAAAAGTAATCGATATTTCTTTAATAGTTGTTTTCAGTAAAGGGTCTGGTGTATGTCTCGTTCATTCTAGATGTCTTTGACACACGTTCAGAAAAGTAAACATATATTCTTTCTTGTACACCTATTCTTGCTGATCTTAACAATGCACTCGTTTGGAATCCTCCAGTCTTTATTCCAAGCCGTTGGTTACTCATCATTTTACCATTATTATGATTAGTAGTAGTAGTCGTTGTAGATTTCATAGTAGTGATCGTATTACCAGTACGAGTAATAATTGTAGCAGTAGTAGTAGTAGTAGTAGTAGTAGTAGTAGTAAGTAAAGTAAAGTCGACGGGGTGGCCTGAAGTCGGTATCAGCCAGTCAGCGAGGGAGTCTATCCCCTTTTCAATAGCGCTAGACCAAGGAGATTGTTTTAGCATCTGAGGTTGAGCGCCACACCTACCATCAGCTCCTTACTTTACCGCACATATCCCTGTGCTACTCATACGCTGAGTTGGCGAGGACCGGTATCGAACTAGGAACTTTGTGGTCTCTAGCCGAACGATATACCGACTGAGCTTTGTAGGATCACTGGATAAAAACACTGACTTGCATATTATTATTATTATTATTATTATTAGTAGTAGTAGTAGTAGTAGTAGTAGTTGTAGTTGTAGTTTTAGTTGTAGTAGTACTAGTAGTAGTAGTATATAGATGCTGTGGGTTCCTATATAGTTACACACACAAACTTTAATTGATCCATTTCTCTTTCTCCATATTTTCTTGTAAAATAGTATGTTAATGTCGGGTGTAAGGCGTTATACATCACAATCTTTTTCCTTGTTCATTGGTCCATATTTCTGAGTTCTTCCCTTGTCCAGTTTATGAAGGGGCCAGCAATTAATTTATTTTTGTAGGATCACTGGATAGAAACACAAACTTGAATTTAGTTCATATTTTTCCATATTATCATTATTATGTATTCCTTGCTGGGCGGCCCATACTAGCATGTCCATGAGTTGGCTTCGACAGGAGAACATCGCTTATGAGTTCGTTCTTGCTTCTCCAACAGTGTCCAGCATATCCTGTCCGTCTTACACGGATGGTTTGTGAGATATTGGGCAGGTGGCCTTACAGCTGCTTCTTTGTCGGGTGGTGTTTCCACGACTTTGACCGGCTTTGCGAGGATACTGGATGCTGCGCAGAGGGGCTCCCAGGGACAATAACCGAGAGAGAAGGTTGGCGACATATTGTCATGGATATACGTGTTAATTGCACGACATTATTATTATTATTATTATTATTATTATTATTATTAATATTATCATTTACTCCTTTTGAGTTTTTACATCAGCGTTAGCTGATGGTCTTCCACTGGAGTCTGAGTGACAGCAAGTCTCCTCAGGTCTCCAGGACTCTTCTGAGTATTCTGGCAGATTGCAGCAGTGCAGTGTTCTGGATGGTATCAATCCTTCCCCTGATTTCCAGACTTTCCAAACCCTTTTCCAATCCCTTTGGGACCGTTTCAAGTGCACCAACTACAATTGGCATCACTTTGAATGTCATATTCCATAGCTTTTTCACTTCTCTGGCAAGGTCCAGGCATTCTTCCATCTTTTCGTTTTCCTTCATGTTCACCCTGTGATCTGGTGGAACTGCAAAATCCACCAGTGGACAAGTTCTTTCTTTTTTGTTAATCAACACTAGGCCTGGTCTTCTTGCTGGGATAAGGTGATCCGATTTTATCTCAAAGTCCCAGAGAATTGTATGTGTTTCATTCAGATTCTGGTTTATGCATATACCATTTTGTTGTATGGTCAAACTTTAATTGTTTGCATAATTCCCAGTGGATCATCTTCCCAACCCAATCGTGCCTATTTTTTTAGTTGTGTTCGTTTGTTATATTCGCTTAGTACATGGTTTACAGTTTCATCTCTGTCACCGTTTAGTCTACATTAACTATTTTGTTGGGTATTATCAATTTTTGCTTTGATATAGTTGTCCTTATGGAATTAATTTCTGCAGCAATTATTAGTGATTCAGTTTCTCTTTTGAGGTTTCCTTTTCTTAACCATGTCCAAGTCTTTTCATGTGCAACCTCTCTGATTTGTCGTTTGAAGTGTCGTTTGAAGTGTCTATTATTATTATTATTATTATTATTATTATTATTATTATCATGTGTAGTAGTAGTAGTAGTAGTAGTAGTAGTAGTACTAACAGTAGCAGCAAAATATTTATTTTTGTTGGATCAGTGGATAAAAGCACTGAGTTGCATTTACCTCATATTTTTCCATAGACTTTTCCATCGCTTTCAGTATGATCCGACTTTAGGAAATCCTTAATATTTAAGCATTTTTTATGTGGATTTATATGGAGTGCTGATAATCAATTAACGTTGACAGGAAAACTGGTTTACAGATTATTATTGTTGTTGTTGTTACTGTTGTTGATGTCTGTTTGTTTTTCTGTTCGTTTATCAAAATTGGAATGTGGCGATGAATTTCTTTAAAATGTCTTCTTTTATTTATAAGTCGCTCATTCGATTTTATCTCCAACTGCGATTAAGCTTTAATTATTTCATAATGACGATTGAGATAAAGAGATAAAATATTAATAATTATCAGGAGTTGAAGGATTATTAGGAAGAAGAAAAAAGAAAATAATACAGATGATTTTGATGGTGGTGGCGAAGAAATATATATATATATATATATATAATTTTGGAAAATTGAAAAGAAGTGAAACGACATAAATGAAAATGAAGAAGAAAGAAATAATGATTGATATGCTCATGCGCGAATTACCAATTCCGTCTAAATTCCCCTTCAGTTAAACTCTTTGAATGATGACAGAAATTCTGAAGTACATTTGCTGTTTTTGGAGCTGGGGGGGGGGGCATTAGTTTTATTTTTCAAGAAAATTAAAACTTTTCAGGCAGAAATTACTTTAAAATACAAACAATCGTTAATCGTTAATCATTTATTGAGATGGGTACTTAGCTCAGTCGGTAGAGAATTGGACTAGGAACCACAAGGTTCCGGGTTCGATACCGGCCCACGCCAACACAGCGTATGAGTAACACAGGGATCTGTGAAGTAAAATGAGGAGCTGACGATAAGTGTGGCACTTCACCTCAGGCGCCAAAACAATCTCCTTGGTTTAGCCCAAGTGAAAAGGGGATAGACTTCCTTGCTGTTTGGCTGATACCGACTTTAGGCCACCCGATGACTTTATAAAATGAAACACTAGTATTCTTTCTGAATTTTAAAGCTGGTGCCGGATAATTTGTATTATTTACATTTTTCGGGTTGTTTTCATCTTCTTCATTGTTATATACTCAACGTTACGATCAATGTACCCTCCGGCCTTCTTCAGGTGTTTCTTATCGAACTCGACATGAACATGCAAGTACGCTTTTCTGAGGCTCAGAATGGATACGTTCACATGCTGCTGTCTTCATTCTCACAGTTTCTCCCTGTAGACACCCGCAGTGTCCGTGAAAGTGTCGACATAGGTGGTAAGCTCATGGTAATCCATTACATGACGCACCTTACGTTTGTTTGTCTGCAGTACGGCCATTAGCGGTATCAGTCCCTTGGATAGGCCAAGTCCCTCCTCATCATAAGGCAATAACTAACCATTGTCCATCGATGCTCATACTTCTCCCTCAACTAGCTAGAAACCGGATATTCTAAGATCCTGTTCTGAAGCTTCTTCGGTGCGTGACTTGCTGACCACTTCCCGACTGCGATCCAAACCTTCTGATGTTTGTAGAATCTCACACTAAAGTTGGCTTCGTTGATGCGAATCGCTGCACAGACGAGCCACGTTTCCTCAAACTTCACCCTCCCGTACTGTGAACGCCATCAAGCGCTTTAATGGCATCGAAGCCAATAAGTGGAAGTCCAAAGGCTTCCTTTGCATACACAGGATATCGATCATGGCGGTGTTACTTAAATGGGATGCCACCGCCCTTCACTCTGGAGCCCGGTCCTTGCTACTGAGCGCTCCTCAACGACGCGTTACCTCCGTCATCCACATGCGCCCACTTACTAATCCGGGGACGCATGTCCTTTACGTGCCGAGGTGTGCCATCGACGACTACTGACTGTGGGTAATCCCGGTGATGCAACCTTCTACAAAATGTGATGTCCACCGTCCATGAGGATCTTTCACCCAAACCTCGTCCCCCTCTTTGTACCGGGCTACGGTCAGCCGGGGGCATTGCATCAATTTCCTTCACACGAATTTGGTATGCTTGTAGTAGATTGGTGAGTGCGGATGAGCTGGGCCCGTCGTCTTTGTGTGTGATGAATATACGGCCTCCATGATAGGACAACTCTTCCATGCTGCTATCCATTTACTGTCCGATGGAACCTTTCTGTGATACATTTTCCAGATGGTAGCGCGGTCGGAATTGGACATCCCATTCATCCAGGAACCATCGGAATTGCTGAATGCCGAAGGCAGTGTCATTATCGACCAGGAGCTCGGCTGGGGGGAAGACCACGTTTGGAAAACACCTACTCCAACAATTGGATTACGTGCGAAGTGTCTTGCTGGAGCAGTGGTCGCCAAAAACCGTGTTGGGCCGCAGTTGATCATGATCAAGTAGTGGTCACCCTTGTAATGCGTTATGTCCATGCCTAACCGGCTCCACATTTCACGCACTCTTGGCCCTCCCTTCTGCCATCGCACTGGAGCTGGTTCTACTGACTGACACTCCTCACAACTCCGAACAATCGATTTCACTGCCACTTTTGACATGGATGAGACGATGCTACATGCGAAATATAATGTCCGCTTAACCCCAGGGTACCCTCTGTGTTGATAAATCTAGTTAAAGTTGCACAGGGCTCAGTTTCCCTACGACACAAGCACACATAGATTTGATTTCTTTCTGAATATCATTGAGCTACCCCTGGGGTACTCTAGTCAATGAGTCAGCCTGGTTCTGGTCGGATTTTACTAGCGCCACGCAGACCAAAAGATTGTACTCCTTCACAAGCGATGTTCTTCTTTCACAACGGACACTATGTACATTTTGGTTCTCTTAGAAACAGTAACTTTGTAAGATTATTTCGTTCCTCACTCTCTATTCACACAAACGCTTGTCTTCTTGCATCTCAGCCACCGAAATAAAAAAGGGAAAACGAATCCCAAAATACGTTGTATATACATACTAGAATTCACAGAATACCCCAACCTCCGTTTTCGCCTCCGGTGGGTGAAACTTAGACAGTCGTCCGGGCAAGACAGAAACCGAAATACGAGATCAATATGTCATATTATAGTTATTCACCTGGAAGAGATGTTGAAGTCTGTGTTGTATACAGGAACCTAGAATGTTTCGGTATACTAGTACATACAGATTAGTAGTTTGCAGCAAAGTGCTAAGAATTGGGATTGCATAGACGGTATTCGTAACGTTCTCCCTAAGTTTCTCTCACTGCTTTAAATAGCAGTAAACAAGTAATCATGGACCAGTTCATCTGCTACCAAAAAAGGTAACATAGGATAGTCCATAATAGTCTTTCAGTTCATTTTTTATTCGGCTACTGGCTTTTTGATAACTTATCTATTTGCTCCCAGGTACTATTTGCTTACAATGTTACATATGCTGCCACCAGGTGGAGCTAAAACTTTATATCCCGATGATTGAATAAAAGAGTTAATTCGACCGTCATTCGATTTTCTGCATGATAATTATGGGAAAGTAGAGAAAAGTACTACATTAAGTTATCAGTCATTAGAAGTCTATGTTGCGGCAGGTAAATAATGACATTCGATTATATCATCCCAAGCAGATAAAGAACTAAATAAAATGTTCATACGCTCATGTCTCTCTTAATTAATAACAAAAGACACATCTTTCTTTGTTCATTTGCCATTGTGTGGCGATTTTAATGAGCAAAGAACCTGTCAGATCCATTTAATCTTGTCTGGAACAACTTTGCTATAACAAGTTAGAAGTAATTAGAAATTTATTAAATCATGTTCTCTGTCGTTTAATGATTATATAGTAGCAGCATTGTAATATAGTCTCCTCTTAACAGTTGAGAATGTGCGATAAAGTCTTTATTTGTCACTAGTGTCAGTAACTGCTTTAGAACTCAAATAGTTTGTTAATTCATGTTGATTAAACAATCAGATTAGTCCATTTGCCCATAGAAAATGCATTTTGCATAGAAAGACATGAGTATTTGTTAAAATAATGGAATGATTTTGAAGTGAAAGTTTGACAGAAGACTCTTATTCAGATCCTTATTTCTATGACTTATTAAAGGCTTTCCTTTATAAAAATAAATTCTTATCCTGCTTTATAAACAGGTTTAACTTCCTCGTCACTGGAATAATGTTTGCCTCTCATACTCTCTTTCATTAGGCGGAAGAGATGATAGTCTGAAGGCGCTAAATCTGGTGAGTATGGAGGATGGGGATCTGTAGTGAAGAAGTGGCTCAAGGAATAGTCAACATAATTTTGCAGGACATGGATACATGCTCTCATTCGAAGGTGGAATATTGCTATTTAAAGAAACGGTGGAGAAGTATGGAAGGGATCCACAGAGGACCAGCTTCATTTTGATGTATAATAGATGTTCCTGTGTTGGTAATTATACCTGTCCCAAACAAAATGGCATTACTTTTTGACACGCCCTCGTATATTGCTGTTGAGAATATCTTGCCGCCAACTCATAAAAGACGCTTTTCAATATATTACTAATTATAAAGGAGCAATTTAATGGTATTCGCATTTACGCTTCTTTGGTGCAGCATAGTAGCTTTTACGGTGCAGGTCTATAATTGTCTCTCTTTCGTATTTCTCCGTCTTCGATAGGTATCCAGTAATTATTGAGTCACGTCAGAGTTCGCAAATGACGAGAGTATTTCATAGATAGTGTGATGGTTAACAATTTGACATTGAACAAAATGTGGTGTAATGTCTAACGAGTTGGGCTGCAATAGAGTAGTAAGCGAGTTCGAACTTCAGTCGCGCGATTAGAAAAGCTATTCACCCCTCTACACTGTAATTTGAAGAATAGAGTTAGGACAATAATAGAGGTGTAAAGGTTTTATACGACCAGCCAATTGATCTGATTTGGCCTCTCTGACCGCCCATCTAGATGGGCGTGGTGGTGGCGGTGGCTCTCGTGCTGGATTCCAATTTCGTATTGTAAGATTCAAAGTTATAACAAAGTCATAACTAGTTGAAACATAACAAACTCCGACACGTTTGTGAGACAAAACATTTTATATAAATAACAGCACATGGAAACGATACATAAAATACAAGATAATGTACATAAACTTACATACATCAAAGGACTGGAGCGTCCATACATAGAGATCACTAATTAAGAGGGGGGCGAGCCTCACCGAGAAAGGGGTAGACAATAGGCTAACCCATGTGCTCGTTCCGGAGATGTAGCTAATAGAGGAAGCAGCGTTTGAATGAACGCGCTTAACTACCAGAGGTCCCCCTATTGGGATCAAACAGCAACACAGCGATGAGATAACTCTTCCGGCAAAAGGAAGATAATCCCCCGCAGTAGTAAGCGATTTCGAACTCCAGCTGTACTTTTACATTCATCAACGGACTAATGTCTTTGAAAAAGGTATGAAATCCTTCGTGCTCCAAATTATTGGTTAAATTGTGCCATTACTGTTCTTCTAAAATGATATCTTTGGCATAGAATAACCCACTAAGTCTGAGCAAAGAAACCAAACCTGAACACAAAGTGCTTTTAATTGTTTGGGAAAATATTATGCTTAGTGCAGTCGGTAGAGCGTCAGCCGAGGAATCACAAGGTTCCTGGTTCAATACCGACCCTCGCAAACCCAGGGATCTGTGCGGTAAAGTAAGGAGCTGATGGTAGGTGTGGCACTAAACCTCAGATGCAAAAAAAAAACAATCTCGCCCTCGCAAACTCAGCGTGTGAGTAGCACAGGGATCTATGCGGTAAAGTAAGGAGCTGATGGCAAATGTGGCGCTCCACCTCAAATGCTAAAAAACAATCTCCTGGTCTAGTGCTAGGGAAAAGGCGATAGACTCCCTCGTTCTGGCTGATACTGACTTCAGGCCACGCCGACTACTAGTTTTTGTACTATTCATATTCATGGGGAAAGGATCCACACCGGAACCAGTATGATTGTTCACAGTAAAAAAAAACAACAACAAATACTTACTAGAAACACCGTTACCCTCTTCTTCTTTATCTTTTTTTTTCTTTTATAATTCTTCACTTACTCTTCTTTTCTTTCTTTTTCTCTCTTTTTCTCTTTTTCTTCCTTTACTCCTCTTCCCATTTATTTCTCTCTTCTCTTTTATCCCTTTTTCTAATCTACTTTTCTCCCTTATCCTCTTCTCTTGCCTTTTTCTTACCTCTTTATCTTATCTTTATTTATCTCATCTTTCATTTTTCATAATAGCACTTCCTTCTTTTTTGTTCTCTTCTTCCTTCTTATTATCCCCTTTTTTATTTCTTCTTTTATTCATTCTTCTCTCTCCCTTTCTTCCAATAGTCTATATTTTCCTATTCCTACTCATTACCTTTCTGGAGCTGAGCGTTCTGTGGCGTAGTGGACTGTGACATCTTATTAAGCAAGCTCAAACTTCAGTAGCACTATGGCGTTCACTTTCAAATATCTTTGGGAAAGCTATGTAACCCCTAATCTCCCATTTATGGGCTAGATAGTACCATTAATGTTCTTCTACATGAGAATGGGGTTGGCATTAAATAACCCAATAAGGTTGATATGCCGTTAAACATAGATAAAACGCACCATATTATTTCAAATCTTTTCAAATATTGATTTTCGACTTATTATATCTAATCATTGTATGCGTTCCACTTCTCTATTCCAACACTGTCAGAGTTTGTCAGTCATTCGTCGACATAGTTTTTTTTTTCAATTAACCTTTTCACGTCTTCATTTCGCTAATATTACAATCTGCCCTTCTGTCTATTGCCATTGTTGACATTTATTCAGACTCCACTGATCTTTATTTCTCTAAAAGTACACTATTGCCCTTCGGTCAGTTGCCAATTTCACTTACTTAAAAAGATGACAATTCCTCTTTGTAAACGGTTCCAGTTTCTACTCTGATTAACACTGATTTGCTTTGGTTTACAGGAACTGTAAATATTGCTCTTGGTAAATTCTTTGTCAAAAAAGCTAGTTTTCTTTACATTAGCATAATATGTAATAAGATCGGATTATGAGTTGTCTCTTGGTCGAGTAATCAATGAAACTGTTTATCTAAACCTTCTCTGTGCACATACCATTGTTAAACACATTAAAAAAGGACAAATATATAATTAGAGAATGGAAAATAGTAACATTTGTTACATTTGAAACGTTAATAAATTTAAATAAAATGAACGGCAGATGTATTAGAGTCGTGTAACACTAACTTTGAACACGCTAAACGTCGGTTGAGTCAATTCATGAAGAAATACATTGATGAAAATACCAGAAATATAGAGAAAGGAACAAATGTATATAGCAGTGACCTTAGAGAAAATAACATGCTTAATTCCATGATACACCTCCGTAATATCTTTGAGCATAACCTTGACGTGAAAATTGCAAATCATATAAAAAGAACACAATTTTTTTTAACTCTGAAGAGAATGGATTTTAATCCGCAAGCCTCCGGGCGGCCAATTATGGATGGGTTTACAATATTTTCATTTCCATCATCAAATTCATATTCAAAGAATATGACATACTAGATTATGTAAAGAAAACAAATAAAAAACTATAACTAAAGCAAAAATACAAAAACGATTACGCAATTAAAAAAAGGAATTGATATACTTCTGTCCTTTATGTTGTATGGATTGTTTTCTGGTTATAAATCTATTTTGATTCTGATGATGCTAGAACATAGCAAAACATCTTAACCTACTTTTCTAAATGTATTTTTCATTCCCATACAGCTGAATTCTATTCCCAAAAAAACCCATACATAAACATACACACACTCTTACACACAAATATATATATATATATATATATATATATATATATATACGATTTCAAACCAAGATTTCTTATGGAATTCGTATAGGTGAGAAAACTGACAGTTATCACGTACCATTAACTTCATATTTTCGCTACCCTAACTAAATTTCCCGGTAATGTAAGCGGCCATAAATATTAGTCTCAGATTAAACTAATTTTTGTGGACCGAGTGCATAAGACATGTAAGCTGAGATAGTATGTATTTGATAGCAGGTACTTAATTTTAAAATCCAAAGTATTCCAGAAACCGTCTTTCCATTACTGGCGTCTAAAATCAAACCTCACATTTGGTGTCAAACATGACCATATGGTACCCATATTTCTGAATGTATTTTTACTGTTTTAAAAAGCCTATTGAAATGCAGCAAAAGTTAATAATTTAAATCCGTGTTTCCTTTCAGTCGTTGACTAAGATTTGCCTGTTAAACTTTTGCCAGTCAGACAACGACATTTTGGAAACTATCTTCTGTCCTCCAATATTGCCCAGAGTGAATAAATTTCACTTGAGATAATAGGAATAAATATAAAAATTCTTCAAGAGGTAAAGTCAATAGAGATTGTGGCCAGAATTTTAGGTTAGTTTCCAGTCATCAATATTTTTTCTCACCATCATCGTTTTATCCGTTTATTTCCATCAATTGAATATAACAGAAGAAACTTTTGCTCTGAGTTGTTTTTAGATGATATTTGATAATTTGTGTTATTTAGATTTTTCGGACCGCTGTCGTCACTTTTATTGTTATATACAAAATGTTTTCGCCGATGTACCCTCCGGAATTCTTTCGGTGTTTCTCGTTGAACTTAAGAATCTTTATGTCGTAATCGGCTGTTGGTCTCATGTCACAAATAACTTAGAATACTTAACATAGCTTAACACTTGTCCTCATGGTTAACGCAATGAAAACAATCTACCCCCAATAGATTTAATAAAGCCTTAGGTTCGAAGTTTTGTGAAGGCTCTCCAGTTCCCCAGCTCTACAAGAAGCTCCACGAGTCCGACAAGAAAAACTTGAAAAAGACTGGAGGGCACATCGGACAAAACGTTGTGTATATAACAATAAAGATGAGGACAACAGTCCGAAAAATATAAATAATACAGAGTGAAACGTTTAAATAGAAGTGTGACTTATGTGCGCACCAATCGACTTAATTTCTACTTTGTGTTATGTACCTGTGCTCTCATTACAAACTCAGAATTCCTGAGAATATCTAACCTAAGTGTCTTCTTTATCAGAATGTGTACCAGTAAATTAGATATATCACATGCCAAAGAGTCTATCTACAATAACACCTAAAACCAGAAATGAACAATAAATTATATAGTTTGTAGAAGTACAAAAAATGTGTACATACTTTTGAGATGTCACTATGACTGAGAAACTTTAGAAAGGTGAAATATCTACATTATTTTATTCTAAACGTTTTTTTTTCAAGTCTCCTTTTGATCGTATCTCGCGAGAATGATACTTCGACACTTAGTTTCATAAATTGAATAAAATTTGCTACCCTTTTTAAACAAATTGAAATAGATAACAGGAATAATTAGAGACAACTGGCTGCAACATTCAACTGCAAAAGCCGAAGCGCATATCAGTTGAAAAGATATAATCAAAGCAACAAAGTTGAACATATTAGCTGTTGTACTTTTATGGTAATGACACAAAGTAATTCCTTTCCCATAATTTGAACATTTCACTCTCATTATTTTAGTTTCTTCTAAATGTTCAGTTTCCTACTCCTCTCCATCCCCTCACCTTCTCTCTCCACATTTACCTCTAACTCCCTCTCTCTCCCTCCCTCCCTCCCCTCCCCCCCCTCTCTCTCTCTCTCTCTCTCTCTCTCTCTCTCTCCAGATCGTTATATTTCTTTTCTCTTTGTGCAATCTACTAATATTTATAATCCTTCTTGCATTGTTATTTGTCATTTTTTCTGTTCTATTGTTTCTATTTTTCTTTCATTCCACTTTTAAACATTTCTATCTTTATTTGTTTCATTTGCTATTCGGGCTTTTCCTCTATCGCTTTTTTCTTAGTTTTTTCTTGTTTTCCGGTATATCCGCAGCTGTCAATCTATCTATGTTCATACACAGACACACACATATATGTATACATATATGTCTCTTCATATCACTCAATCCATATCTACACACACACACATACATACACACACACACACACACACACACATATATATATACATATATATATATAGTTTTGTTCATATCTATCTCAGAATGTTCATTTATTTATCTATTTCACTCTGTTCGTTAATTTCTATCTCCCTCTGTCTCTGTCTATGTGTCAGTTCTTCTGTCTGTGTGTCATTCAGTTTGTCTGTCTGTCTGTCTGTCTGTCTGTCTGTCTCTCCCTCTCTGGTATTATTTCCGTTTTTAAATCTCAGTCTATTCTGCCTTTGTTTTTCAGTCTCTCTGTTTGACTTTTATATAAATAATACATTTTGTTTACTTTTGAAATATAAGATATTTTACTTTTCCATTATTCTGAATAAAACTTATTTCTCAAATATCTTCGTCTGAATGTTGTTATTCGAACATAGGTTATTTTGTTTATAACACCGCTGTTAAAAATATAGTATATTTTTGTATAAAGGTTATCTTTTTATGGATGTCAGATTACAATTCTCGGAATTTGATCATCGAAAAATGAAATTGTTTTAAATTACAACAATTAGTTTATAATACACAAACTGGATGCAAGGCATGGTCGCGATTATTTTAAGCTAAGTACAAATGGTTCGAGTTCAAAGTTTTCCTTCTCCTCGAGTGGTCGCCATACCATAGTAAGAGATTGTAGTGTGTCCTACTATTTACTATTTTCCATTTCTTTTTTCTCTATCCTTTTTTTTCTTTCTTAATTGTTTCTTAGTTTTCAGGTATATTGTCTATCTATCCATCTATCTATATATGTTTACGCACAAACACACACAAAAATGTATACATATATTTATTTTCATATCACTCAATATATATCTACCAACTATGGAAAATTGTTGGGTGCATATCTTTCTCAGGAGTATTAACGCCATGTAAAATTCAAACAGTCTCGTCCAGTACTTTAACTTGAGTCATTTCTTACAATGATAACCGTTTTAGGAGGAATGCCTCCTAAATATTTTGTAATAAACAGCAGTAAATAGAGAAAGTATACAAATATAAAAAAAAACATGAAGACTGATTAAAATAATTTTGAAGTTTCAGCTATTAAGAATGGTTCTGAATATTGCATTTGCTTCTACTGCTTTCATAAATTCATGAATATCATTTCACTACCTTGTTCTTTTCTTTCCGTTTCAGAAAATAAAGTAAATAATTACGCGCTTCTTAATATGAACACGTGACATGTAATAATTCTTAATTTCGAAGTCGTAAAATGACCACCGGGCATGGAAGAAATACAGAGAAGAATAGTGATTAGTTTACTCCGTGATGAGACGTGAATGGACGAGACCAGACAAGATTAAAAGAGTTTTAGCTCATAAATAAGGACAAGTATAATCTACTTCGTCGGAGAAACAATTGACGTTCTTAATCAATAACATAGGTCCCTTGATGCATCACTGCAGACCAATGTCACCACATGAACAAAACAAACACAGATCACACACACACGCACACACACACACACACACACACACACACACACACACATATATATATATATATATGTGTTTTTGTGGATGCATGCGTGTGCTTGAGTGTGTGTGTCGAAGTGAGTAAGACCGACTGGTGTTTTTTTTTAACACCGGTGGAAAAATAAATAACACAGAATAGAGACTTTCAGACCAAGAAGAAATTCGCCAACGATTGTCGCAGCAAGATCTGTCTACTGTACATTTCTCCTTTGTTGTTGGTTTGTCAGATTTAGCTCAGTATATATATATATATATATATATATATATATATATATATATATATATATATATCACTAAAGACACTCCATTAATTAAAATATTACAAAACAATTTAGTAGTCCTCCTAGTAAATAATCATTCACCATCATCTAGCATATCATAAAAAGTGTTTGGGCTTGCCATAAGGACAATAGCTTTGGGAACTTCATATAGGTGCTAGGGCTTGACGTGACCAGCCGATTGATCTGAGCAGGGGCTCTTTGCGTAAGTAAGAGCAAAAGTGGAATTCTGCAATTCATGGACTGCTCCACTACCAGCGTTCTATTCTTAAGCAACACGCGTAACAGCTGGTCCCATTGAGTGGATTTTACCCCTCTGTAGATGTGTACTCGGTGTATTCTACTGCCCTAGCTGACAGGGCGAATATTGTTAGGATTTCACTCATGTGCATTGCTATCGGTATTTCGATAGATAGATATGAAGAGTCTGTGAGATAAATATATTTACTTATCCCACTGCACGAGCAGGATGCAAGACATCGCCAATTTCGTAAGCAATTTATTAAACGGTTTTGAATTCTGAATGTTTTTTCGGATTTCCTGATTGTCTAATCTTGTTAAAGAACTTAGTCTTCCATACTACTAATCCATAGTTGGAAGGGAAATTGTTGGATGTAAACGTTTCCCAAACGTATTAGCACAATAGGAAATGCTAACAGCCTCGTCCAGGATTTGAACCCGTGTCCCCGAGTCCATTTCCTTCGAGGATAACCATTATTCAACGCGCCGCTACAGTATACGACTTATAACCAACAATACTTTACGCAATCCTGCTTAGTATCCTCTCCCTAACAAAGAAGGAATGATTTTATGTTTTGTAATAAGTTAAAGAAACTTTAGAAACGATGTTTTAAATATGTTAAACTGCGAGAAGAATTTGTGGCTGTACAGGATTCCCCTCTTGCTAGAGATGTAAACTCTTGGACATCCTCTGTATATTACGTAAATTAAGTTTTTGGTTTTATTTTCTCCATAAATTCATTGCACAACGTCTTTACCATTTGGTATTGCTATCTTCTGCCATCTTTCAGGCAACTTCAGAATTAAATTTCACCAGAAACATGTCTTTCTACTCAAACTGTCTTCCAAGTTATTGAAATTTTCGAATAAGAAAATTATGTTAAGACCGAAAGGAATATTTTTATTTTTCTAAGTTTATTCTTAGTTTGACAGGCTACTTTTCTGAATTCATTCCTATTTCTGGATTGCTGAATAAAATTAGTATAACTTTGAATCCCTTGGGAACAAAAGTTTGTATCTACAAAAATCTCACCTAGTAAATAGAATCCCATTCAGTGTCACTTCATACAAAGGGCATTAAAGAATGAAGCTCTTTTTATCAGTGAACGATGAATGAAACTTTCTTCAAAATAAATGAAAGTTTCAACAAAATAACCTGCTTGGCATTAATTACATTTCCACTGGTCGAATCACCTCATGTTGTATTACTTTTAATGTTCTCTCCATCCTGAAATCGTATTTTCTAACATCAATTTTTTTAGGAATCTTGAAAATGTTACACCGAGCTATATGGTTTTGGATTCTTTGTTTAATGGCATACCAAACGTCGTGGGTTATTTAATAACAAAGGCATTCTTACAGAAGAAAGGTAGTCGTACTATTTATCACAGACGTTGAGGTATTGGGGGTTTCATATTTTTGTGAAAGTAATAACAAGACTGGATTTCTACGATATCGCAATCCAGCACGTTAGCAACTACGGCATCAACGCCCATATAGCCCTTCCTTGGGCTAAATAGGCGGTCGGAGAGGCTCAAGTAGATCAATCGGCTAGTCCTTTCACACCCTAACAACAATATTATATGCCCAACCGTATTCTACAAATTTCTCACACACAATCATTTTATCATATTAGTGATAGAAGGCAAATCTATTAATAAACATGAAGTTATTTCTTCTAATTAATTGATACACATGAAGGTAATGAAAATTATTTCTGGCAACTTCTTTATAGATATGAACTTAATTAAAAATCTAAAATAAATGTAATCCTACCGATCAAGTGTCCTGAGTATGACGCTTAACTTCAAATAGTGCCGGGGTTCAAATTATGGAGCTCTAGGGAGTGAGGAGTACCCTCTGATTGACATTGCACCCTTGTCTACAATTGCCTAAAGTGGTAGTAACTGTTAGGTTCCTATCTACGGAACAAAAAGATATTCATAGTCTTGACTATGATGCTAACCTACAATCTAGTGGTCAGCTTCCAATTTTAGACCCCTGTGGATTATGGAGTACCTTTTCATCGCCAGTAATTTCAGGTCAACTCTGACCAGGAGAAATAGTACTTGTTACCGTCGCATCTACGAGTCAAATAGACATGTTTGCAAGTGAATAAAGATTATTTTATAGTTTATTAATACAAATGATGATAATGAAAATTATCTTTACCAGTTTATACAACCAAACCAAACCAAACCAAACCAAACCAAACCAAACCAAACCAAACCAAACCAAACCAAACCAAACTAACTTGGTATTGGTGCTAGGTGAAAGGTAAACAGCCTGATCCAGAATTTGAACTCTGGTCACCGAATCCATTTCCTACGTCGATAACCCTTAGACCACGCGCCTCCACAAAATCAAATGGAACCTTTAAATCCTGTCTTATTGTTACTCCTTTTCTTCGTCAAATTAATTTGCAAGTGACTCATCAAAACAACTAACAGAGACAAGATGGAGCAAATGATGATTTTTTTTCAGATTTGTTGAATATCCTGTTAAATTTCACGTTGTTCAATGTCATCGTTACCAAATAAATCATCTCTGTCAAAACTCAACAGCTTTACCCGAACACAGATTATCGTTCAGTATATCACGACTTTTGAAACGTTCAATCATTGACAATACATTCTTCATAATTTAGAAATGTCGTTTTTTCCTTGTGCTTTCATTTCTTCTTTTTTTTTTTCATTTTAATCACATTTCAACAATTCTTTGAATATTCATAACGTTTTCAAAACATGGTGCAATTATTCCATATTCGTTGTTAGAAACACTAAGCAAAAATACTCTGATTTGACAACTATTTTTAAAATGTCCACTTATTTGGCAGATATCATGATTAAATAAAAATCGATTTCGGTTTGAATTTAAGTAAAACTCTTAACGCCATTTTGCAAAGAAAAATATTATTTGTTCAAGCCAACTCACACACATTCATGCACACACACACACACACACACACACACACACACACACATATATATATATATATATATATATATATATATATATATGATCATCATCAGGTCGGGCAGAAGCATATATTCCCATGACTCTGTCTCCACCAACCCCTATCATCTATCGCTCCTGAAATATCTTTAGCAAGTTATCAACTCAACTTTTCATAGAAAAATCCTTAATAAATAAGATTTATTTAATGTATTAAAAATTTCGACAATAAATTAAATACACAATGATAATCTTCGGAGATATTGTGACGTAAGCAGTGACGTAGTTTCGGTTAGAGACAGACACTGAATATCGATTATAACAAGATACTATGATTACAAATTGCATAATATTCATTTCTGAAAATATCTCTGATGGCACAAGATTTACAAATGGACATTGTCATAATCATCCTTCTATTTGATTACCTAGATGCTCACTGTTTTCGATATGACATGGTCCACAAACAGATACTTTTAGTATATGTACTTTCTTGGGCGGTACACATACTAAAATTGGTCCACATGCAGCTGTGCATGGTAGTCCATACCCTATGCAATTGCATCGCGGTTATAGGTTATCTGTTGTGAAATTAATAAAGACCATCTCTTGCAGGGTTCCTTGAGGCAGAATTCTTCTTGGTCAAAATTGGCACGAAAAAATATTTCCTCCTGGCTACACCCGACCTGTACTAAATTAAACTCAAACCATGGGATTTATGTTACTCTCTTTTTCATTCTACTCCCAAATCTGGTAAATAAATTCCCAGGCGATCCTATTTCGTTGAGGGGCTCGATAGGAAGTTGACGCCTGGAGATAAAAAAATAAATAAAAGTGCAGAGACAATTTAGTTGCTAAAGGTTGTAGCTCAAAGAAATAAACGAATCGGTTTTCTTGCCACCAAATATTGCTGACATCATCTTGTTCCCACGGCCATCTATGAATTGTTCAGCTTCATTTGAGAAGAGAAATGCATTCCTATAGGTTTAAACGATCGATAGACTATTTCCCCCTTTTTTTGAATGGTGACTCTTTGCCAGGTGCATTGTCTTTCATAAAAGGAATTCCATTATAAACATCGAAAATCACGTCCACCTTAGGCATAATGACATAGGAGGTGCTTGTGGTATTATGGTTCTCGTCGTAGGAAATGGAATCGGTGAAACGATTTCAAATCCCGGAGGAGTCTGTTTGTCTTTTACATTTACTGATATATTTGGAAAAGATAGGAATTCAACTATTCTATGGGGATATGGAGAACTATGAATTCAAATCTGTATAACTTCGCGTAAAAAAATTGACCTTATGTCTCATCCTATTTGTGCGGAAGTGTTTGGCTAAATACATACCACAATGGAATATGCTAAAGCAAATATACAACTGAACACTTACACAACAACTTCCATTGTAAGTTATGAATTAAGGAGACACTGTCAATGACGCAATATTCAATTGGTTCGGCTTATATTTCAGATGTTGTCTCGCTGTCCAAAACGGAAGAAACAAGGGAATTGCGATAAAAAAAGCAAATGCAATTGAAATGAAAGAAAATACTAGCAAAGTTTAATGGTTCATCTAAACGTTAGAATTCATTTTTAATTAAATTGTGAATAAAATAATGAGAACAAATAATGGTAGAGAGAGAGAGAGAGAGAGAGAGAGAGAGAGAGAGAGAGAGAGAGAGAGAGAGAGAGATTGAAAATACAGAAACAGAATCATTTAAATTATTTTTTCTTTTACATCATATCACCAATTTTCGGCTCATTTAATGCCGGATCAAGTCATTTTGATGAACAGCGATCGATTACAGTATTTTCTCTTGGTTAGCTGATCACCCAATTAAGTACTGAACAGGATCATCATTGCATAAATTTGGTGATCTAGCAATAAGCGGTGGTTTCAGTGTTTCTTGGCCGTAATTTAAAGGATGTGATTCAAGTTTCTATAAACCAATGGATCTTTGTAGCTCAGACGTAGCAACTGGTGCGTTCAACTAGGCTTCACTGAAACTAAATGAATGTGATTTCCCATTTGGCCACAAGTTATCTTTTATTAATTCGTTCTACACTATTTCCTTGTTTTCATAGACTGATGAATTTTGTAGCGATAAAAAGCGACCAAACACTAAAAAGAAAGTCAATATTAATAAAGGTTAATGATTGAAAATATTTGATCTAAAAATGAAAATAAATTAAAAAACACAACGATTAAATAATTTTTATTGTGTTGTACACTGATTCTTCTAGCACCGTTCTCCCTGCTCCATCTTTCATCGTTCAACGGTAGTTGGTCTTGTAGAGTTATCTTTCGACTGGGGTGCTTGTTTCCTCATATAGAGATGGTGTTTTTTTCTGTCATCGGGTTTGTCTGTTTCTAAGTCCGTACTATCTTTCTTAGATTTCAATTATGGAAACAAAGAATATGTTTGTGTATACACTTGCATTACCCTGACTTACATTCATTCCGATTCACATACGCAAGGAGCAGAGACACATAACCATGTCTACCCAAATCGGGTATTCAGTCGCCAAGTGGCTAAAGTCTCATCTATTTTCCCAGAGACACCTGATCGCGCGACTCTCTAGCTTAATGAGAGCTATGCTTTCAAATACTCTAGAGTGACGCTGTCTATCAAACTCCGTGACTTTTTATTTTTCCCATTCACTTTGTCGTTATTTTTAAATCTAAACTATCTTACAAAAATGATTCTACCAATCCATTACGCAACACTCTGATTTAAGATATCTGTAAAGATGATTATTTAATCTTATATTTATGTCTCTTCGTTGTGATTTACTTAAACATATTTAATTAAAATTCCAAAAAATGGCAAATGGAAGTTGTCCGGTAGGCTCTCACCAATCGTTCAAATGAGCAGAGCTAATATGTATCAAATATCAGCTTTTAGCATCCAGAGATCAAATGATTATAAAGAATGGTTTATTTTAAGAAATGATTGATTGGTTGATATTAATCACATGTCGACCCCTAAATTGATTGGTTCATTGTACGTTCATATTTACTTTTATTTTAAATTTGATTTCTTTGAGTTTTTTTTGGCACACGGTCCCATCGAATACGCATAATTCTTAAAACATCTCATAGATGGAACCCTGACACTCTAGGTCGGAACGATATGCAAGTGGTACTCCACACTCTTCCTATACCTAGAACTTATCCATCCGATGCTCCATCAGATGCAGTTGAGATTATATATATATATATATATATCCATTAATACTAATGACTCATAGCCAGGATTCATCTTTTTGGTGTGTTCTTACTCTTCTGTAGAAAATACAGTTAGCGTATTCTAAGTCCCACTGACATGACAATTATCTTAAGAAATATCAATTTATTGTATTTTAATTGCAATCTGGTCGATTTTGATACTTATTAGAGTAATGAGAAGAAGTGTTGATAAACCCATCATTATCGATTGTATATTGTGGTCATTTATTATCACTATGAGTCTTTAAAAATAGTCACATAGCGAGAAATAAATATTGATAAGATTGCTTTACACCAGTATTCTCATGGGAGAATACCAACTGGTTCTTAAATTAAGCAATAAAAAGCTTGATTTCTTATCCTAAGCAAAAAGTACGCAGTTGTCTTAACAATTTCCATTTGATTTTTTATTACAAAAACTGTATTTTTGCACGACCTCTTCTATGTAGAAATATCACTTAAAATGTTCTATAATCGAAGTGAATGTCTCAGAGAATTATGTTCGATGGTGCAGTCATAAGATTAATATTTCTGATAGATTTCTTTTGACATGCAGGAAGAAGCCAATAGAAAATCCTGCGACACTGACGTCATATGTGCATAATCATTCCAGCAGAATTATAACTGCGAGGATTTCCATCAGTAATATGGTGACCATGAGAGATTTGGTCACGAAAACCTTCCGGCAAATTTTGACATCAGACTTCTCGCTAGATGGCGTCCTCGTGTCTGCAACAGTTGTGCCCTTGTTCGAGAACGAGAAGAGACCATCAACATCGATGCGCAAAAGGCAGCCATGATGGATAGCTTCAGGCAACTTCCGTTTGCAAGACACCCAGGGGCCAACCATGGATTAATGTCAAGAAAATATCACTTAAGCATTTAGAGATCTTATTTTTCCCCACTCCATAATGCATATCTCTTAAATATATAGCTATAAGCTTCCTATCTATCTATCCATTTACGTATACTTATATATCCATTAATACTAATGACTCATATATCTATACACATGTGTAGATAAGCTCACCTGAAAATCGTGATATATATATATATATATATATATATATATATATATATATA
>CM042159.1:65296742-65306742 GCA_023376005.1 Doryteuthis pealeii | reverse complement strand
ACGTTCTGAGCGTCTCTACTCTGGCGTTCGGAGTTAACGGCTAGTTCTTACACACTCAACCTACACTTCGAAAGAGTTGCTTGTTCCGTATATCGTTAAAAGCCCCAGACGGTGACGAATCGGAACCCTCTCCTCTCCGTATCGTTAAAAGCCCCAGACGGCGACTAATCGGAACCCTCAACTCGTTAGAAGTTGGAGCGACAAACGATCACCTAAAACCCATTCTGCATGGCTCAACAGGTTACGAGGAAGAGAACTAGAAGATTTCAGCAGTTCCGCAGGATTATTTATCTGCAACCCCTACCTTTTAACTACATTCAATTCTCCTTAATATTCTTTACCAACCAAACGCACTGAACTCTTAAATAAACTATACCTAAATATCTAACTAATTACTGCTATACCATACTTTGGTGCTGTTTAACTTGAACTGAACTCTATGAACATTCTTTAAACTCGTTTGGTTGTTTCAGTTTATGTATATTGATACCCCTGTTGATATTTGTTTTATGTAAAGTAAACATTTTGTTTTATAAAAAGTCGTTTGTCTCATTTCTTCAAAGCAGCGCCCATCTCCTCACTGTGGCCGAAGTACGGTTTATCCTCCTACAAAACGTAGGATTTAAACAGTGCTTTTTCGGGGACAAAAATCCCCATAAGGTTTAACCAACAACTCACGTCAAAATCTCGTTGTTTTTCTCTTCTAAGGTTTCGTCAGATATTATTTTTAGAAACATAGATGATACCATTATCAATATTTAGGTACAATATGACACAATATGAAGTTAAAATCTATGTATTTATCTTCCGTCGCAACGGACAGAATGTGAAATAAGGTCAATATATTTTCAGCGTACAACTGGTTGGAATTCAGAGTTTTCATTCTCGTAGACTGGTTGTCTAAATAAAGCTAAAGAACCCAGTCTGTCCTAATATTTATCCATAACTGAACAGGATAACAAATAGAGCTGTGTCTTTCCAAAAGGCATTTGGATGAAGCAAAATGCAAACAACTCGTCCAGAATTCGAGCTCATTCGCCGATTATTATTCCCTGCGACGATAAGCATTACGCTAAGTACACCACCTCTATAAATGTTAAAATTGGTATATAATTGGGATTTTTCCCAAATCATATTTAAATCTTACTGATTGTTATTACCCCACCCACCAAAAAACCCGTATTCGTGGATTTGTTTTGGGCCCAGATCCCAACAAGGTCATTTTGGAGATCGTAGTTATTTATGAAGCAAGTTGCACCACTTCACGTTTCCCTTCTTTGCTTTAGCGTCGTCCAATTTTAGGGCAATCGCCGATGCGAATTGAACTCCCAGGTCAAGCCAGCCAAACACAAATCATTTTAGCATAAAAACTTGCTTTTTGTTAAGTCAGGACAAACTCAGGGAGGAGAAGTAGGTATAAGTTATGTGTGCTAGTGACCACGTATATTTTGTTAGTCTGTGACCCCACAGCTGTACAGTATTTCAAATGATAATATATTTTTTCCGTCAATAATCCAAAGACATCTTATGATAACATTTATGGTATATTCTCACGTCTCTGTTTCGTATTTTAGTCAGTTTGCTCTACACTAAAAAGCCTAAACAAATATTCGTTTCCTAAACTTAACTATGTCTGGTACAAAGTTCACATTAGAGGAGCACTTGTTAGAATTAAAATCACTATTAAATTGCTCGGAACAATAAGCTTGTTAAGCATCACACCATGTAAGTTATTGAATATTGTATATTTATTGTCTGACACAAGGCTACAAATGTTGGGTACCTAATGTGGATCAAATTCCTATGATATTGGACTGCTCTATAGAAAGACAAGAAAACGATTGGAAAACAATCCTGTATATAGAATATTTTATGGTATATAAGATTCCCTCACTATTTACATTTGCTTATTATTTGGTTATTATGTATTACATTATAAGTAAAAAGTCGTCGGGGCGGCCTAATGTCGGTATCGGCCAGACAGCGAGGGAGTCTATCCCCTTTTCACTAGCGCTAGACCAAGGAGATTATTTCAGCATCTGAGGTGGAGCGCCACACCTACCATCAGCTCCACACTTTACCGCACAGATCCCTGTGCTACTCATTCGCTGAGTTGGCGAGGGTCGGTATCGAACTAGGAACCTTGTGATTGTGAACCTTGAGCTAAACCGGTCCTATAACTACATTATACTATTATATTATTATAAATATAAATAATTGTACGGGATTTATGAATTTACATACATGATGGGCCGGGTTAGCTCAGTCGGTAGAGCGTTTGGCTAGAAACCACAAGGTTCCTAGTTCGATTCCGGTCCTCACCAACTCAGCGTATGAGTAGCACAGGGATCTGTGCGGTAAAGTAAGGAGCTGATGGTAGGCGTGGCGCTTCACCTCAGATGCTAAAACAATCTCCTTGGTCTAGCGCTATTGAAAAGGGGATAGACTCCCTCGCTGACTTGCTGATACCGACTTTAGGCCGCCCCGTCGACTTTTTTTTTTTTTTACATACATCAGAATATTTTTTAATTAAGTGGCAACAGAAGAATCATCGTTGAACTTTTAAAAGAAAAGCTTAAATATTAATTCAATACTTAAATTCAGCAATCGATTTTGTGTTATGTAGTTTATTGTTGCCTATCGCATAGATATTTGTACTGAACCCAATGGGGAAAAAACAAAAAGGTTCTTTAACACGCAGCTTTGAAATAACTTCTAAAGAGGCAAATTATATTATATCATGTTAAATTCTTAAATCATTTTATTGTTATATAATCTTATTTGTTATATTATACAGGGTTGTCATAATATGTGGTAATGTGTTCCCATCCTATCAGCAGGAATGAAAATCTTCTTCTCAGGAGTTACCAGGTCACGTTTGTAGAGTACGTATGACTAACTGGATCGATCCAGCTCTAGTGATGTTTTTTTTTTTTTTAATTCTGAGTTTGCTTTCTCTTAGACCTCGCTACCTGCCGTGTCTGTTTTATAACTGAGGTAATCTCTACATGAACACGCTATCTTCTATGATATAAAAAAGACGTAATGTTTCATTAAATCTCCGATTCCAAATTGTTTAAATACATGTAGTATTCCTTTTTAATGCCCCATCAATACAACTGTTAGCATGTGTATGTGTATGCGTATGGGCGGATGGATGTTTGGTGTTTAATCGTATATCAACACTTGTACGATAATATGAAATTTATATATGGTTTGTTTAATTTAATGAGTATTAATAACTTAGTAGAATTAATTTTACTTAACTTGCAAACAGATCTTTTTATCACAAAGATAGACCCCTAAAAGGTATGACCACTTTGGATCAGAGTGGACCTGGAAGTAATGCGAATGAAGGGGTACTTCGAATACCCAACACCCTAAAAGTGGATCATCATCAAATGCAGCAAGTCGCCCTACACAGGATTGTGTGTATATGTGCGTGCGGGTATGTGTGTTTCAGATAGATAAATAGAGAGAGACAGACAGACAGATATAGAGACAGATAAGACAGTTGCGTTTGTGTATGTTAAGTATACCTGAGTCTATGAATGTGCCTACCATATTTATATTTCCAAAACCATAAAACATCTGACAAATACTTTTCTAATTTGGTAGAAATCCACTTAGCTGTAGAATATCTATCAAAAAGGCTAACAAACTATATTCATCATTTTCATACATACTTATCTACAGAAGGCTAAATGCATAGTATTACCATAGAAATGAATTCAGTCATCATAGATCCCGTCATTCTGACAGAATTCATTATCGTTTTATTTTATTTATAAGACTAGTTTAAAAACATTTTAGTCACAATATCTATAATACAGTTAATTGGTCGCCAGTTAACTGTACAGATTTTATATTGACAAATAAAGTAAAAAGGTCATCCTTTTCAATGATTATTTCGGAAAATTTATGAGTGTCATTTTTTCTCTGTTCATTTAAATTTTCCAAAGAAATAAATTTTCTTAATTTTTTTCTTGATTGGAAATTACTAAATATTATTTGATGCATGCGCACCCAGTGTCCCACGATCAGAGAGATAGAATTCCTTTGGGGTAGAAAGAAAAATAATCACAATTAATTATTTCTTCAGCTTTTTAAAATTGAAATCAGAAAAGAATGCAAAAAGGAAACGAACCAATAATTACTTCATTAAAATTATCACTGGATCGGGAATCAGATATAATTAAAATGAGATATGGAATTTAAAAAAATATTTGGAATGGATCAGTTTATATCAATTTAATGGTATATTTTAGATATAAACACACACACACACACACACACACACACACAACGCATTCGCTCTTATGTTCTTTGGCAAAAGCAGGTATACATGATTTCTCCCATGATCTACGGGTAAATATTTGCACAAATTAGTTCATTGGCATAGATTGGTAAACAGTAGAGGAGAGGAAACTCTTGATTCAACCAGCTTCAAACCAGCTTTTTAACATACCTTGTGTCATATGCTCCTGACGATATTAGGATAATTAACAAAAATATTAGAATGATGGTCATCATCATTGACTACGTATTTTCACCTTCGTTGCACAAGAGCCAAACATGTAACAATCGTAAAAATTAACACCATCATAGGTGACACATTTTTCTCTGTCGCGTTGACGGAGTTCTTGTCTGGGAAATGTTCCCATTGTCTGTCTTTTATCGGCATGATACACGCGAATGATCTGATCGAGACGTTCTGAACTTCGGGAATCGATTGATGTGTTGAACGGGATCCACATAACTGTTGTCACTTCCTGAATGTAAGACTAGAGAAACCCGGGAAGCAGTAGTACGAATGGAAATATAAAAAGTATGACTGACCCTATATGGAACGAAAAGGGAAAACCTCTACCTGTATGGGATAAAGTTAGGATAATACATATCGAAGAACATTGTAAAAAAGACGTCTCAAAGAATCAACTCATATGTTAGGCTATAGTAGCCTCTTAAGTAGATCAAGTATAGGGATGAATACAACTTCGGAACCAATAATTAAAATGGCTGGATTAGATTTTTAAAATTTATAAAAAATATCAGTGAAGG
The DNA here is from genome assembly GCA_023376005.1 of Doryteuthis pealeii. NCBI lineage: Eukaryota > Metazoa > Mollusca > Cephalopoda > Myopsida > Loliginidae > Doryteuthis > Doryteuthis pealeii. The sequence goes on along the minus strand of CM042159.1, from coordinate 65,301,681 downwards.
TAAAAAAAGTACATAAGTATAAAGGTGAATATTCTAAGTAAAAAGAACATAATGTTTATAAGTTCCAAAAATGCATTCTGAATTGATCACTTGGACACATGGCGCAACGGATATAGGAGTTGAGTTAATTCAATTCTAAATGGAGGTTGTAAGTTCAATCCTTGCAATAATAACATAGAATACTTAGCATAGGCTACCATTTGTACCCGATCATGGTTAACGGAATAAGAACATATTACATAAATCATGGGTAGCTTATGAATTGTGTAAGTAGTGTAGTATAAATTCTGAATCAGAGGTTGTTAGAAAATTCAAAATAGGAGGGAAAAATTGCCGTAGCAAGATTGACATGTGGTGACCTTTACTTAACCACTTCCAGAAACGCCTTAATAGGACGCGTGAGACAGAAGATTTAGTTTTAGTTAGTTGCAACCAGAAAGCCAGTGTGAGTGGATGCAAAGGTCCGCTCGCTCTGAGATGTCGCTTCTCACCGCGCACTTTTGGGCTAGGGTTGTTTTTAATAAAAGCTATGAAAAAAACAGCAAAATCTTCCGTAGTAATCAATCCGTAAGAAATGAGCAGAAATCAGCTGAACAACGTAAATAGAAAGAAGGAAATAAATCCCCAGAAGAAAGCCAAACCACAGAACCCACAAGAGAAGATGCGGACCAACAATGTAGACAAGAGAACAAGTAAGAAGCAAATCTAATATCCCCTCATCATCGTCTCTACTATGTCTCTCCCTCGCCGATTCTATACCCGCGATGTAAGGGGTATATACTATATGATTATTTGGTGCCACAAGGCCAGTGATGTTGGACATAGCATTGGATTACGAGCCTACAGTTATTTACAACGGAGGTCCTAGACGGAAGAGAGACGATGAAAAGAAAATTCACTCGACGAATAAAGCCCAAAAGCAGAGCCCACCAAAGAAAGAATCAAACTTGCAAAAGATGGCGGCCGACGAAACTGACAAGCAGAATAGAAGTAAGAACCAAATATATCATCCCTAATCATCGTCCTATGTTGTCCCCCCCCCTCTCTCTCTCTCTCTCTCTCTTCACCGTTTATATACCCGATATGCGAACGGGTATATAATAAATAATCCACCCCTATTGGATTGAATTAAAGCTTGTTCGAAGTTCCATGAAAGCCGTTTTTCTTTCTCGTATTTTACTCTCCTCTTTCTTCATTTTTGCCATTTTTCATTCTCTCTCTCTCTCTCTCTCTCTCTCTCTCTCTCTCTCTCTCTCTCTCTCTCTCTCTCTCTCTCTCTGTTGCAAGTGACAACTTTTTGCGGATTCAGTTAACAGATACTAAGCTTTGATCAACGGTGGATTAGCTGCTGTCAAAGTAGTTATTTTTCGACATGTCATCATGCCAGTTGAACATGAAGTCTTATTTACTAGTTGAGCTACGTACATGCCGAGGCTCATGCGGTGTTCAGTATTAATAACTGCGTGTATCCCCTCGACATTTCTCTTTTGATCGTTTTATGCACAGGGCAATAAACCCAGCTTTACTAATTTACACGAAGGGTCAACTGTTGCCTGGGGGATGCCCCAGTTGGGATTCCCGCCATTATTATAAATCTTACCGGTCCAATGACCAAAGCACTGGACCGAAGGCCTGTTATGCATATAACATTGTTGAAATATCTGCGACATAAACTGAAAGCACCGTATGGCAAAATATATATACGAGTCCAATGATAGGTTTCCTAGATTAAATCATGGCGTTTTTTTTTTACTCATAAAGAACTGCGAAGAGTTCCATAAATTCATCGATTTGTGTTTAGTTATAGAATTAAATCACATAATAAGAAAAATCAAGTACTAAAATTGTGTACGTTCCTTAATTGTAAACATACTAAGGTGTATACGAGATTTCAATGCTGAATTGCATCTCTTTTCGGAGTAATGAGACGTACCATGACGTTCGTATATATATATATATATATATATATATATATATATATATATATATATATATATATGTGTGTGTGTGTGTGTGTGTGTGTGTGTGTGAGAAACGAAAAATAGAAAAAATAAGGAAGATTTATTTATAGTTAACAAAATGTACCAATACAAAATGTTTCGATTAAGATTCACAGTATCGAAACACATATTTAAGATAAATGTGTAGTAGCCATGTGTTTCTAATCTTCCTCGGGGTAACAGATATTGTCTGTTGTTGTCAGTTTCTCTACAACAAATAATAGGAATAGGAAATATACGTACGAAATAGATTACGCCATAAAAATATTTCACGAACACACACAGACACACAGACACACACCACACACACACACACACATATATATATATATATATATAATATATATATATATATATATAGAGAGAGAGAGAGAGAGAGAGAGAGAGACATCAAAAGATTCAAACAAAATGAATTGTAAATGATATCACATGGTAAACGCTATGCAAAAATATGAACTGGTAAAATCCAAAATCTTAGTGAATCTAAACATAAAATTATCTGCGAATTTGAAATTGAAATAATTATTCATTTGAAGTAGATTTGGTCATCTTGAACAAAGATAAGAAAATCGATTGGCTGATTCCTTTTCCCAACAGAAAATAGAAAACAATGAAAGAAAGAGATGTCGACATCTTGTGAGATAGGTGAGTAATCTATGGGTATGAGTAGTGCGTATAATTACTGGATCACTTGGAACTGTAAAAAAAAGTTAAGTCGTCGAGGTGGCCTAATATCGGTATCAGCCTGACAGCGAGGGAGTCTATCCATTTTCAATAGCGCTAGACGAAGGAGATCATTTTAGCATCTGAGGTGAAGCGCCACAACTACCATCAGCTCCTCACTTTACCGCACAGATCCCTGTGCTACTCATACGCTGAGTTGGCGAGGGCTGCTAACTAGGAACCTTGTGGTTTCTAGCCGAACGCTCTACCGACTGAGCTAACCTGGCCCTTTTACTTGGAACTGTACCAAACCGAATTTTAAAGAAAGTGAGAGACTGTTGGCCCACAAGGGGACAACGTTCCCCTGGGAGAATCAAAAGTAAGAAAGCAACAAGACAACAATGTTATTTAAAATCAGCTGGAATACTGATGAGTAGCCTGTTTGCATTATAAGGGGTTCACAGAGTATTAACTCTGGTTCTTATAAAACATTGGGTTACTTAAAGGATAAGTACCCAATGCGGAATACTTCAGTTAGGAAAACGACAAACACTTTAGTTACGTTTATAAGACTTTATTACAACATGTATAGGGGAACGAAGTTCCCCAGACTATAAAATGTCACAAGAGTCCAAATATACACAGTAGTATTCATAGACAAAATAGGTGGAAACCACTTACTGTGAGCAGTGTCGTGTCTGTGGCGTCTGGCATGCACCATAGGTGTCTGCTGGAGAGAGGTGACAAGCACGTCCAGGCTTGTTCAGTGGCATCAGAAGAAGAGGGTTCCCTACTTGGGTTCCTGTGTCATGTGACCAAAATAGGGTCTCCAGACACAGGAGATTTACCAAAACCCTCAGACAAGGGAGACTGCCCTTACAGCATGTTTAAAAACTTGCTTTCTCTTGATCTCTAATCAAAATCACTAATTCTTACTGGAACAAGAACTACTAAAACAATACAAAACAATAAAACTTAAAAGTAGCAAAAGACAATAAAATGGAAAAAAGGAAGAAATAACGAATGAAATCGAAGAATGAAAAAACAAAAACAATAAAAGAGCCAATATCATTTGTGTAGAGACGTGAGATTAAAATATATAAGTGAATTATCTAAGAAGTATAAAACAAATAAATACAAACAGAAAACAAAAACAGAAAAGCCTGAGTAAGAACCCGGATCCACAAGGAATTTTGCAAACAATATAATTCTATAAAATAGCAAGAGACACGCTAGAGATTTTCATCTAAAATATTAACGCTAGGGTTTAATACGGTGTTTAACATTTAGACCAAAAGAGAGCTATTTTTAACACAAATACAACAAAATATATTGCTCTGAAATGTGGGTTGCTTATTATTTCACATCCTGAACATACGACTATTGAGTGATAACTAATACGCGTTAATTGATTAATAAATAACTGTGGATAATCTTATTGTAATGGAGATTGTGCGTTTGTCTGTCTGTAACTGAAACTATATCAGTACCCAAGTCACAATTCCCTTAGTTATTTACGTCACATTCACTATGATTTTTTAATTTTATTTAAATCTCAAGTATTAATAAAATTGTTTTATATTATTAATACTACATGCTAATAACATGGAATTGTATTTATATACACAACAAAATAGTGGTTTACAGTGTTAACGGGAAGGATAATTTGCATGTTGATCTTAAACATTTCATTTTAATAAATATGTGCTAGGGATTATTGATTTCTAATTGCTTGGTTTTATTTTAATGGATATGATAAAGATCTCAGAGATAAATTTTAAAAGAAATTCATTACGAAGAAGAAATAACTGTAATGTTATTCTTTATTTCCTGAATTAACTAAATAGTTAAATTAGGAAAATTTAGCAATGAAAGATGTGAGTAATGTGAAAATAATGGATGAGTTAGTTTCATAGTTGTTCTGTTTGTCGATTATACTCCGTGTTTCAAATCCTTTTATCTGTATTCTTATTTAGTTTCATTAGTCTTTCTGATTTAACATGTTACATTACATTAGAACTTGAATATTTGCATCCGGATGGTGCATATTTTTGCTAGTAAGAATAATATTTGCATTTCAAATAACCGATAGGAAGAGTATAGTCAGGCAAACTATGACGGATTGTTTAAAACCATCAGTGACCCTAAAAGAAACTGATTTATTTATTGATTAAGTCGACCAGAATATTAAAAAAATATATATTATAAAAGATTAAAGAATATTGTTGTCCCTTGATCGACAGTTTCTAGAGAACATTATGATTAAAATAAATTCT
>CM042159.1:65264658-65296542 GCA_023376005.1 Doryteuthis pealeii | reverse complement strand
ACGAGTCCATTTCCTACGACTCTAACCATTACACCACGCATCTCTAGGAAACGATAATATTCTAACACAATTTTAATAACGTTGAACATTTTGGGGGTCTTTAATTTATCCTCTGACGAATTTTCAAGATATTTTGTAACAATTTTCAGTTTTTTACCTCTAATGATGGATACTCTTACGATTCTATATTCAACAATATTTTCTGTTATCTGGTCAGATATTTTACACTCACCCTCTTTCATGATTTGTCGGTTGAACGCCACTATCCCCAATGTGACGGACTTTTGCGATACTATTTTGAGAATGATTAAATCAATAATTAAAATTATCTATTAAGCTTTTTAATTTTGGACTATTTTCTTTCTGTGCATATTTAAAACAATTATTTACACAATTGCTTTTAAATCTCCGTTCTTAACCATACACATCTGTTTTATACTCTTTGCAACATTCATTGATGTAATTTACGATTTCTTTTCTCTTATTACAAAAATGATCTTTGCCCTTTATTTTTTAAAATTTTTAGATATGATAATCTTGGCTTTGATCTAATTCGGGCTTAGCTATTTATCATGAACTCTTATTACAAAGTGAATCTGTTTCATAATTTTAGAGCTAAGATAATTATTTTCTGCAATTCTTTCTCATTCTTTCTCATACACTCCGTTATTCTGTCTGTTGTCTGTCTGTCTCTCTCTCTCTTCCTCTCCCTATCAATTTGAATTGTTCTACACTCTTTTTCTTTCCCTCTCTTTCACTGCTTATCATTCGTTCTTAACACACTATCTATCTCTCTCTCTCTCACACACACCTCTCTCTCTTTTGCCTTTGTTAATCTCTCACTCCTTCACATCTATCTCCCCCCCTCTCTCTCTCTCTCTCTCTCTCTCTCTCACTTCTTATCGTATGGTTCATATAATTGTCATCATCATTATCAGTTGATATAAAAAAACGGATTCCTTTGTTTCTTTCTCGCAATCCGCCCCTATTACAAAACTAATGAATTTAAGTCCTTGCTTGTGTGTCCATGTGTAGGATTATACGGTAAAACAGCGCTTTTGTTTTCGTCACAGCTTCGCCAATCGTGATGACCATGTATCGTTTGTCTTAATTGGATCTGCTTTCTTATGGGATGCTGTTTGCATTAATTCTTTAAAACAGTTCCCAGCATCTTTGTATTGTACCCATAGTGCTTTTGCTCACAGCTCTTTGTTAAATCCATGTGGCACAGCCATAAAATAATACTGTCACACCTGATTAATCCCAATCTCATCTGCATAGCCTGGAGAAAGCAGCACGAGTCATAAGTCTCTATGTGAACTCAGATAAAACAAAGTTACTGTGTTTTAAACAAGATTGTGTCATCTCTATATCAAATAAAAAAAAATTCTGAAATTAGTTGACAATTTCACATATCACTGAAGAAATATCTCATCGATGGAAAGTGATGTCAACATTAGTATAGGAAAGACATGAACTGTTTTTGACAGGTTATCAGCCATATAGAAATTCTAAATCTTTGATAACATAAAACGAGAGATCTTCTAAACTGAAGCCGTACAGTGTTTCCGTTTCTACTTACTCGTGTTACCTTTATATTCATTATCACTTACATGTTTTTCTTGTTCTCTATGCGATATCTCTTTGTGCTGCTTTATCTATTTGGACTGTAATATAATTTGCTATTGTTGCGCAATTATCATGAGAAAATATAAATACTTAATATCATTTATTAATCAAGTCAAGAATGATAATACGATCAATCGTCTGGGTAGTAAATCCCTAGCACCTATGCGATTACCCTGACCACAACCCTTTTTATCTTATATGTGCTAGAAGATGGTAGCTGAATGTCTTAGAGTCTTGGTTATGAAGTTAAACTGAATTTACTTTTGAGGTTCCAATTCTTTGAGGTATGTGGAGTACCCATTCATTAACATCACTCCCAGGTCCACTTCCGGAGTGGTAGTACCAATTAGGGTTCCATCTATAGGGTAAATAGATAAACATATTTTTCAAAATGTTTCTAAAATGAGTTGTTAAAAAAAGAATAACCAACAAGAAAATTTTTTTTAAAGTTTTCGGGCATAAAATAACCCAAAATGGGCCTACCTGTCGTATAAACCAACCAACCAACCAACCAACCAACCAAGAATTAGAAATGGTGTTTTGATGAAGAAATTAACAAATTACATTATAGTTTTAAGGTGAATCAAGACTGTTTTTCATGGACAAATTTTAATTGTAATATATGGTCTATACTTGTCCATATGATTTTCTCATTCCGTTGAAGGCTTGAAATTCTGGGTATTTTTTCGCAAATCCAACTGTTTCTTTCTATAGTACACCTGTTGCATAGGACCAAAGTCGAATTGTAGTAGTAGTAGTAGTTAGTAGTAGTAGTCGTCGTTAGCTCGTATAGTCAAAAAGGGGTTGTTTATTTCTTTCTATGATTGTGGGTTCTTTTTTCAGAGAGAAGGAGAGACAGAGAGTAAGGTCGAGCTGTTCTATCTTAATTCACATTCATGTGCGCTGTTCGTTAACAACCTAGATTTGTCACGACGGAGACCCAACAAACGCATTCGACCCTTCTCGGGTCCGGCGAAAAAGAGCCGAATTTTCTTTACTTCCGTTTGTGGTTTAGAGGTGGGGACTCACATCCACTTCCGCTCCTCCGCAGAAACTGAGACTTCCGTTTTTATTTTTAACCCTATTAATGGGGTCAGTTGTCGGTCAATAGCTGGCTCCTCCGTTGAGTGTTTACCCTTCCAAACTTTTTGTTCTTATTTCTTTTTCTTCTCTTTCTCCAGAAATCCGATTACCGTTTTCTTTTCAATCCCCAAATTCCCCGTTGACCATAATCATTACGCCACAACGCCCAAAACTCCAGTAATAATGGTTATTGTTCTACTTTTGAAATTATCACATTTTCAATTTTTGTCTTTAGGTCAATGTATTTAGTGATCTTTTTGTTATTACCCTCCTACGTTTTTGTTAGAAGGTACAAAAACATTTTGAAACAAATGTTTACTTTGATTTTATCATAATATCCAGTCAATAACTTTGTTTTATTAGCGTGGATTGTGAAGTACCAGAAAATTGCTATGCTATTTATTTTAGTCAATTATTTTAGTTTATGTTCATGCATTTTTTACAGCAAAATGTCTACAAATCTTCCACGGAAATTTTGACCTACGGCATCTGTCTAGGTATTCATTAGTGTTAATTCAGTAAATTCAATTCCTACATCATTGAATTAACGCTTCATTGGCGGAACGTTGTAAATAAAATAATGGATTATACGATGTTATGAAAAACCAACTGAAATTCTGGTGGTAAAGCATATTTTAGTAGTGTTAATTGTAAAGTTCGAGGGAAATTATTATGTTAGTTATTTTAATCAAAATTCCGTTTTTTTCCCATACCATTTTTACCAACAATTATCTAAAAATCTCATAGGGGAATATTTTCAGATACTTTTAGTTTTTTTTTTCTTCTTTCTTCACCACCACCATATGTTGTAGTTTTACTTGGTTGGTTTGTGTGGTAGGAGGTAGGTGGCCGTGCAGCTGCTTTTTGTGGAGTGCTGCTTCCAAGATTTGTTCAATACAACACGGAAGCATCCTTGTGTAGTTTTCATCTAGTCTTTTCTCTATGCGTTTCGTTAAAGCCCAAGTTTCGTTACAGCCCATACTGTAGTACTGAGACGACTACCATTTGTAAAAATCACTTTATCCTATCAGAGAGATTTGATTTCCCTATGATCAATAATCTGTCTATTGCTGTCCATGCCTTTCCTATGCGTATAACTAAGTCCAGGTCTTTAATTTTATATTCAAGCATTTATGAATTGGTCTTGTCCCATAATTGTTAGTACTTCCAACAATATTCTATATTACTAGTTTACTGTATTACTAACAAATATTTTTGATATCAGAGATAGCAAGAAGAGTACACACATTTCTATTAAAATGGAAAGTCACGTTATACCTTTTAATTTGTTGATTACTACATCTAGTTTAAATTAAATATGTTGATTACTACATCTAGTTTAAATTAAATATTTAGATATTAAAATATTAAAATGTTTTCTACATACTGGTCTGAAAGTTCTGTCACCCACTACTTATTATTTAGAGGAAAAATGATTAAATAATCCTACCCTAAATTCTAGAAAATTATTTAATTTATATATTTCTTTTCAGACGTATAATAATTGCATAACTTATATATAATATTAAAACAAAAATAGTGAAAGTTAAAATATATGTATGGGTGACAAAACTTTCAGACCGTACTTAACGATTTTTTGTCGTTTTTTCTCCGGGTGGGTATAGGGGTCATAATTTAAAAACAAAGTAATTGTTAAGGGTGTCTAAAACACTAGTTTTATTATTAATTATTATTATTTATTATTATTATTATTATTATTATTATTATTTATTCACTCCTTTTGAGTTTTCACACCAGTGTTTAGCTGATGGTATTTCACTGGAGTCTGAGTGACAGCAAGTCTCCTCAGGTCTCCAGGACTTTTCTGAGTATTCTGGCAGATTGCAGCAGTGCAGTGTTCTGAATGGTTTCAATCCTTCCTTTGATATCCAAACTTTCCAAACCCTTTTCTAATCCTTTTGGGACTGTTCCAAGTGCACCAACCACAATTGGTATCACTTTCACTTTCATGTTCCATAACTTTTTCAGTTCGCTGGCAAGGTCCAGATATTTGTCCATTTTTTTATTTTATTGTTATTATTATTATTATTATTATTATTATTATTATTATTATTATTATTATTATTTATTTCTGAACCTAAAATAGTTTCGACGTCCAAGTTGAACAGAAATTCGACGATCAAATTTTGTGGTTGATTGACCGAATGATTAGGTGTAAACAAAGATTCACAGTATTGAATCTTCGATCTTTCGTCGACCAAACAAAAAGTTAGAGATCTGTAAATGTTGTGTGTATCTTTAAGTAACTTCGACACGTGCAAACTTAAAAAGCCTCCAGCTAAATGATCCCGTCGTTTGTCATTGAAGTGGATCAGAGATACGAAGCATAGGTCACTGTTTAAGTCTATCGATTGACTCCAAAACTGCCCATCAGCCGGATACTGTCAAGTTGTTATCGCTTTTTAAGATTCTACAGGAAGCAGTCTCCAAAATCTTTACCTGCCGGCAATTTTCAATACAAGACAACTGCGCCGTGCAAGATAATCAGCAACTTTAGGCTCTGTCTATTCTAACTTCAGTTTTGAGCACAAAAGGTAATAAAAGTAAACGATTTTTCTCTTTGAGATAACAATGTGGCTTTGTCGAATTTGTTCGAAAGGTTTCTCTAGTTTGTAAAGGGAGAAATGGACGCAGCTCAGTCCGTTGGGACGTTGCTTCTTATATATAGACATTTAAAATCTTTTCGGGTTGCGTAAGATATGCATCTCAATAACTCGTATTTTCCTTTGTATTCAAAAGTCATGTCCTTTGTTTTTTGTTTTCTCTTCGCTATAAGTATCAAGCATAACTCAAGATTAGTAAGCTATGACAATGGATCTGCTAAACTGGGCCCTGGGGTGATTATTGCCATAAAAGATCTAAAAGTCTATTTTGTTCTAACGCAGTGGTTCTCATCCATTTCTTTTTACCCATTGAGCCTTTTGATTCCTATTATAGTCTGCTGAATATCCATAGCCATTCGATGTTAAAAACTATTGTATTTTATGATTAGATATTTTTTGCTGGACACAAAAATGTTATATGGTCCCCGGGGGTTGAGAATCTCTGCTCTAACCTATTGCCCGGAGTCGAAGGCGGGATAACTATTGTATTCTGCAGTATCCTTTAAGCCTTAAGCCATCCTCAAAGCCTGTAAGCTATGGAAAGCAATAGGTTTTATCCTGCCGACCTGAGCCCCGAAGTGCTGGTAGTAGTTTTCAATTTACAGTTGTTCTTATCATTAATTGATAGCTCTAGTAAGGTTAAAAAAACTGGTCTTGTTCTAATTTATTACACTCAGTCGTGAGCGGGATAATATGTATTTTTATGCAGCAGCATCAATAATTAAATTCAATACTTTTCTATATACATACAGATTTACTATCGTGTTTTCTTAATCTATGCCATTATAAATGGTTACCCTAAGGTTAATAGTAGCAGTGAACTCCAAATATAGCAGTACATTTTACAATCTATCATTTTATCTTCGTCAGGAAAAATTCCTATGATAAACTCTATAAAATGATATGTTTTCTGGGCACTTAAGTAAGATAGAAATTGATTCCATTTGGTACAGCGGAAAAGTGGCATAAACACGGGTTATCCATTTGCCCCTATTTTATCATCTTTCCCTCATATTAGGGATAGATATGTTTGAATTTGTACTTAATGGAAAAGATCTACACAAATCACTTCTATTCCTCAGCCTTTTAAAATCATTCCCGGATATGTCGCTATTAACGTCAGACATTCAGATAATATCGCAATTCATTCGTTTTAACTACAGTGAGTAAGTGTTATCGATGAATGGATTTCCGATGCCGACATTAATTACCCTACCCAACATTTTCTTCTTTTATACTCAAAAGTCATCAAGGCTAATTGATAGTTAAGATACGAAGGTCAATAATGATTAAGGGACTAAAAAATAATATTTTTTCAAATTTTTTTCTCCATAAATGTAAATTTTGAAATGTTTAGAATTGGTTTATAGCAAAACTAATTTAATCACACGAAAAATATTTTTGAAATCATTCAAAATGGCGGTTTATCAAACTTAGTAATGAAGGCTTGAACACACACACACACACATAAATTATATACCCCCCCCCCGAACGAGCAGAATGTGACACAAGGTCAATTTCTTAAGCGGAATTTAACAGGTTTGAATTCAGAGTTTTCACTCTCCTAGGCCGCTTGCCAGAACAAGGTTAAAACGCCCAGTTTACCTCATAACTGAAAGGAGAATAAATGCATATTTTCCCAAGGGTATTAGTGAATGTATGTGAAATGCAAACAGCCTGGTCCAATATATGATCTAGGGTCGACGAGTCCATTTTCTACAACTTTAAACATCGCACCATGCACTTCCACATATATATGAACAGATTTATGCCATCTACTTGTTAACTGAGAAGTGCAAACCATGTGAAATTTACAGCAGAATGTGTGATGAGTACGGTGAAGTATGTTTTAGTAAAAAATATTTACAAATTGCCTGAGTATCGGTTTACCACTACGAGCCTGAGTCTAAAAGACAGTCCATGGCTTCTAAAAATACTGACTGTATGTCAAAGAAAAGTACCGGGTACAGCGGTCAGTAAAGAAGGTTATAATGAAGAACAGTCTTCTGGTACATGAACGATTCCATCACTATTGATTTCCTTTACGGCAAAATTCACATTATTCATAAAATGACGCGGTTATTTACATTTTTGCATATGTTTTCTGGTGGGTTTTGTACAATCGAATGCGGATCATTGTTTAAACATATCCATTTGAGAAGACAAAGTATTCCAATGGCTGCCCATTGTAATCTAATGGCTTATTCTAAACTTAATATCTATGACATATATTTCGTCATTTAGATTTTTTGAAAACAAATTATTTATTAACGGCTCCTAGTGTCACTCTGACACCCCCACCGCTCCTTTTTGCATCACCACCCCCAAAGCCCCTTTTGCCTCGCCGTCCCCTAGATTTTTCCAACTCACACTTTAGGAAACACGGGTCTAACAAATAACAAACACGTGTTAAAATTGACAGGATTTAGACTATCCTGCGTATTTCTATTCTAGTCTAGATTTATTTTAATTTTCCTTGAGACCGGATATTTCTTTTCTTTTATTATATGAACTGCTTTTTTTTTAATGAAACGAATTATTCATGTTTCTCAAGTTTTGCTAAAAGTAACCTTGATAAAAAGTAATCGATATTTCTTTAATAGCTGTTTTCAGTAAAGGGTCTGGTGTATGTCTCGTTCATTCTAGATGTCTTTGACACACGTTCAGAAAAGTAAACATATATTCTTTCTTGTACACCTATTCTTGCTGATCTTAACAATGCTCTCGTTTGGAGTCCTCCAGTCTTTATTCCAAGCCGTTGGTTACTCATCATTTTACCATTATTATGATTAGTAGTAGTAGTCGTTGTAGATTTCATAGTAGTGATCGTATTACCAGTACGAGTAATAATTGTAGCAGTAGTAGTAGTAGTAGTAGTAGTAGTAAGTAAAGTAAAGTCGACGGGGTGGCCTGAAGTCGGTATCAGCCAGTCAGCGAGGGAGTCTATCCCCTTTTCAATAGCACTAGACCAAGGAGATTGTTTTAGCATCTGAGGTGGAGCGCCACACCTACCATCAGCTCCTTACTTTACCGCACATATCCCTGTGCTACTCATACGCTGAGTTGGCGAGGACCGGTATCGAACTAGGAACTTTGTGGTCTCTAGCCGAACGATATACCGACTGAGCTTTGTAGGATCACTGGATAAAAACACTGACTTGCATATTATTATTATTATTATTATTATTATTATTATTATTATTATTATTATTAGTAGTAGTAGTAGTAGTAGTAGTAGTAGTACATTTAATATTTGTAGGATCACTGGATAAAAATACTGACTTGCATATTATTATTATTATTATTATTATTATTATTATTAGTAGTAGTAGTAGTAGTAGTTGTAGTTTTAGTTGTAGTAGTACTAGTAGTAGTAGTATATAGATGCTGTGGGTTCCTATATAGTTACACACACAAACTTTAATTGATCCATTTCTCTCCCTCCATATTTTCTTGTAAAATAGTATGTTAATGTCGGGTGTAAGGCGTTATACATCACAATCTTTTTCCTTGTTCATTGGTCCATATTTCTGAGTTCTTCCCTTGTCCAGTTTATGAAGGGGCCAGCAATTAATTTATTTTTGTAGGATCACTGGATAGAAACACTGACTTGCATTTAGTTCATATTTTTCCATATTATCATTATTATGTATTCCTTGCTGGGCGGCCCATACTAGCATGTCCATGAGTTGGCTTCGACAGGAGAACATCGCTTCTGAGTTCGTTCTTGCTTCTCCAACAGTGTCCAGCATATCCTGTCCGTCTTACACGGATGGTTTGTGAGATATTGTGCAGGTGGCCTTACAGCTGCTTCTTTGTCGGGTGGTGTTTCCACGACTTTGACCGGCTTTGCGAGGATACTGGATGCTGCGCAGAGGGGCTCCCAGGGACAATGACCGATAGAGAAGGTTGGCGACATATTGTCATGGATATACGTGCTAATTGCACGACATGATTATTATTATTATTATTATTATTATTATCATTTACTCCTTTTGAGTTTTTACATCAGCGTTAGCTGATGGTCTTCCACTGGAGTCTGAGTGACAGCAAGTCTCCTCAGGTCTCCAGGACTCTTCTGAGTATTCTGGCAGATTGCAGCAGTGCAGTGTTCTGGATGGTATCAATCCTACCCCTGATTTCCAGACTTTCCAAACCCTTTTCCAATCCTTTTGGGACCGTTTCAAGTGCACCAACTACAATTGGCATCACTTTGAATTTCATATTCCATAGCTTTTTCACTTCTCTGGCAAGGTCCAGGCATTCTTCCATCTTTTCGTTTTCCTTCATGTTCACCCTGTGATCTGGTGGAACTGCAAAATCCACCAGTGGACAAGTTCTTTCTTTTTTGTTAATCAACACTAGGCCTGGTCTTCTTGCTGGGATAAGGTGATCCGATTTTATCTCAAAGTCCCAGAGAATTGTATGTGTTTCATTCAGATTCTGGTTTATGCATATACCATTTTGTTGTATGGTCAAACTTTAATTGTTTGCATAATTCCCAGTGGATCATCTTCCCAACCCAATCGTGCCTATTTTTTTAGTTGTGTTCGTTTGTTATATTCGCTTAGTACATGGTTTACAGTTTCATCTCTGTCACCGTATAGTCTACATTAACTATATTGTTGGGTATTATCAATTTTTGCTTTGATATAGTTGTCCTTATGGAATTAATTTCTGCAGCAATTATTAGTGATTCAGTTTCTCTTTTGAGGTTTCCTTTTCTTAACCATGTCCAAGTCTTTTCATGTGCAACCTCTCCGATTTGTCGTTTGAAGTGTCGTTTGAAGTGTCCATTATTATTATTATTATTATTATTATTATTATTATTATCATGTGTAGTGGTAGTAGTAGTAGTAGTAGTAGTAGTAGTAGTAGTACTAACAGTAGCAGCAAAATATTTATTTTTGTTGGATCAGTGGATAAAAGCACTGCGTTGCATTTACCTCATATTTTTCCATAGACTTTTCAATCGCTTTCAGTATGATCCGACTTTAGGAAATCCTTAATATTTAAGCCCTTTTTATGTGGATTTATATGGAGTGCTGATAATCAATTAACGTTGACAGGAAAACTGGTTTACAGATTATTATTGTTGTTGTTGTTGCTGTTGTTGATGTCTGTTTGTTTTTCTGTTCGTTTATCAAAATTGGAATGTGGCGATGAATTTCTTTAAAATGTCTTCTTTTATTTATAAGTCGCTCATTCGATTTTATCTCCAACTGCGATTAAGCTTTAATTATTTCATAATGACGATTGAGATAAAGAGATAAAATATTAATAATTATCAGGAGTTGAAGGATTATAAGGAAGAAGAAAAAAGAAAATAATACAGATGATGTTGGTGGTGGTGGCGAAGAAAAAAAAAGATATATATATATATATATATATATATATATATATATATATATATGTATAATTTTGGAAAATTGAAAATAAGTGAAACGATATAAATGAAAATGAAAAGAAAGAAATAATGATTGATATGCTCATGCGCGAATTACCAATTCCGTCTAAATTCCCCTTCAGTTAAACTCTTTGAATGATGACAGAAATTCTGAAGTACATTTGCTGTTTTAGAGCTTTGTAGGGGGGGGGGGCATCAGTTTTATTTTTCAAGAAAATTAAAACTTTTCAGGCAGAAATTACTTTAAAATACAAACAATCGTTAATCGTTAATCGTTTATTGAGATGGGTACTTAGCTCAGTCGGTAGAGAATTGGACTAGGAACCACAAGGTTCAGGGTTCGATACCGGCCCACGCCAACACAGCGTATGAGTAACACAGGGATCTGTGAAGTAAAATGAGGAGCTGACGATAAGTGTGGCGCTTCACCTCAGGTGCCAAAACAATCTCCTTGGTTTAGCCCTAGTGAAAAGGGGATAGACTTCCTTGCTGTTTGGCTGATACCGACTTTAGGCCACCTCGATGACTTTAAAAAATGAAACACTCCCTAGTATTCTTTCTGAATTTTAAAGCTGGTGCCGGATAATTTGTATTATTTACATTTTTCGGGTTGTTTTCATCTTCTTCATTGTTATATACACAACGTTACGATCAATGTGCCCTCCGGCCTTCTTCAGTTGTTTCTTATCGAACTCGACATGAACATGCAAGTTCGCTTTTCTGAGGCTCAGAATCGATACATTCACATGCTGCTGTCTTCATTCTCACAGTTTCTCTCTGCAGACATCCGCAGTGCCCGTGAAAGTGTCGACATAGGTGGTAAGCTCACGGTAATCCATTACATGACGCACCTTATATTTGTTTGTCTGCAATACGGCCATTAGCGGTATCAGTCCCTTGGATAGGCCAAGTCCCTCCTCAGCATAAGGCAGTAACCAACCATTATCCATCAATGGTCATACTTCTCCCTCAACTAGCTAGAAACCGGATATTCTAAGATCCTGTTCTGAAGCTTCTTTGGTGCGTGACTCGCTGACCACTTCCCGGTCGCGATTCAACCCTTCTGCTGTTTGTAGAATCTCACGCTAAAGTTGGCTTCGTTGATGCGAATCGCTGCACAGACGAGCCATGTTTCCTCAAACTTCACCATCCCGTACTGTGCGATGCGAAATCCATCAAGCGCTTTAATGGCATCGAAGCCAATAAGTGGAAGTCCAACGGCTTCCCTTGCATAAACAGGATATCGATTATGGCAGTGTTACTTAAATGGGATGCCACCGCCGTTCAGACTGGAGCCCGGCCCTTGCCACTGAGCGCTCATCAACGACGCGTTACCTCCGTCATCCACCTGCACCCACGCTCTAATCCGGGGACGCATGTCCTTTACGTGCCGGGGTGTGCAATCGACGACTACTGACTGTGGACTGGTAATCCCGGTGATGCAACCTTCCACAAAATTTGATGTCCACTGTCCATGAAGATATTACACCCAAACCTCGTCCCCCTCTTTGTACCGGCCAGTCGGGGGCATTGCATCAATTTCCTTCACACGAATTTGGTATGCATGCAGTAGATTGGCGAGTGCGGATGAGGTGGGCACGTTGTCTTTGTGTGTGATGAATATACGGCCTCCATAATAGGACAACTCTTCCATGCTGCTATCCATTTACCGTCCGATGGAACCTTTCTGCGATACCTTTTCTAGATGGTTTGGACATCCCATTCATCCAGGAACCATCGGAATGCAGTGTCATTATTGATCAGGAGCTCGGCTGGGGGGAAGACCACGATTGGAAAACACCAACTCCGGCAATCGGATTACGTGCGTAGTGTCTTGCTGGAGCAGTGGTCGCCAGATCGAAAACCGTGTTGGGCCGCAGTCAATCCTGATCAAGTAGTGGCGACCCTCGTAATGCGTGATGTCCATGCCTAACCGGCTCTACATTTCACGCACTCATGGCCCTCCCTTCTGCCATCGCACTGGAGCTGGTTCTACGGACTGCCACTCGTCACAACTCCGATCAATCGATTTCACTGCCACATGGATGAAACGATGCTGCATGCGAAATATAATGTCCGCCTAACCCCAGGGAACCCTCAGTGTTGATAAATCTAGTTAAAGTGGCGCAGGGCCCAGTTTCCCTACGACACAAACATTGATTTTCTACTGAATATCATTGAGCTACCCCTGGGGTACTCTAGTCAAAGAGTCAGCCTGGTTCTGGTCGGATTTTACTAGCGCCACGCAGACCAAAAGATTGTACTCCTTCACAAGCGAGGTTCTTCTTTCACAATGGACACTATGTACATTTTGGTTCTCTCAGAAAAATACTTTGTATGATTATTTCGTTCCTCCCTCTCTACTCACACAAACGCTTGTCTTCTTGCATCTCAGCCATCAAAACAAAAAAAGGGAAAACGAATCCGAAAATACGTTGTATATACATACTAGATTTCACAGAATACCCTAACCTCCGTTTCCGCCTCCGGTGGGTGAAACTTAGACAGTCGTCTGGCCAAGACAGAAACCGAAATACGAGATCAATATGCCATATTATAGTTATTCACCTGGAAGAGATGTTGAAGTCTGTGTTGTATACTGGAACCTAGAATGTTTCGGTATACTAGTACATACAGATTAGTAGTTTGCAGCAGAGTGCTAAGAATTGGTATTACATGGACGGTATTCGCAACGTTCTCCCTAAGTTTCTCTCACTGTTTTAAATAGCAGTAAACAAGTAATCATGGACCAGTTCATCTGCTACCAGAAAAGGTAACATAGGATAATCCACATTAGTTTTTCAGTTCATTTTTCATTCGGCTACTGGCTTTTTGATAACTTATCTATTCGCTCCCAGGTACTATTTGCTTACAATGTTACATATGCTGCCACCAGGTGGAGCTAAAACTTTATATCCCGATGATTGAATAAAAGAGTTAATTCGACCGTCATTCGATTTTCTGCATGATAATTATGGGAAAGTAGAGAAAAGTACTACATTAAGTTATCAGTCATTAGAAGTCTATGTTGCGGCAGGTAAATAATGACATTCGATTATATCATCCCAAGCAGATAAAGAACTAAATAAAATGTTCATACGCTCATGTCTCTCTTAATTAATAACAAAAGACACATCTTTCTTTGTTCATTTGCCATTGTGTGGCGATTTTAATGAGCAAAGAACCTGTCAGATCCATTTAATCTTGTCTGGAACAACTTTGCTATAACAAGTTAGAAGTAATTAGAAATTTATTAAATCATGTTCTCTGTCGTTTAATGATTATATAGTAGCAGCATTGTAATATGGTCTCCTCTTAACAGTTGAGAATGTGCGATAAAGTCTTTATTTGTCACTAGTGTCAGTAACTGCTTTAGAACTCAAATAGTTTGTTAATTCATGTTGATTAAACAATCAGATTAGTCCATTTGCCCATAGAAAATGCATTTTGCATAGAAAGACTTGAGTATTTGTTAAAATAATAGAATGATTTTGAAGTGAAAGGTTGACAGAAGACTCTTATTCAGATCCTTATTTCTATGACTTATTAAAGGCTTTCCTTTATAAATTCTTGTTCTGCCTTATAAACAGGTTTAACTTCCTCGTCACTGGAATAATGTTTGCCTCTCAAACTCTCTTTCATTAGGCCGAAGAGATAATAGTCTGAAGGCGCTAAATCTGGTGAGTATGGAGGATGCGGATCTGTAGTGAAGAAGTGGCTCAAAGAATAGTCAACATAATTTTGCAGGACAAGGATACATGCTCTCATTCGAAGGTGGAACATTACTATTTAAAGAAATGGTGACTATGTGGAGAAGTATGGGAAGGATCCACAGAAGACCAGCTTCATTTTGATGTATAATAGATGTTCCTGTGTTGGTAATTATACCTGTCCCAAACAAAATGGCATTACTTTTTGACACGCCCTCGTATATTGCTGTTGAGAATATATTGCCGCCCACTCATAAAAGACGCTTTTCAATATATTACTAATTATAAAGGAGCAATTTAATGGTATTCGCATTTACGCTTCTTTGGTGCAGCATAGTAGCTTTTACGGTGCAGGTCTATAATTGTCTTACTTGCGTATTCCTCCGTCTTCGATAGGTATCCAGTAATTATTGAGTCACGTCAGAGTTCGCAAATGACGAGTGTATTTCACAGATAGTGTGATGGCTAACACTTTGACATTGAACAAAATGTGGTGTAATGTCTAACGAGTTGGGCTGCAATATAGTAGTAAGCGAGTTCGATCTTCAGTCGCGCGATTGGAAAAGCTATTCATGCATCTACACTGTAATTTGAAGAATAGAGTTAGGACAATAATAGAGGTGTAAAGGTTTTATATGACCAGCCAATTGATCTGATTTGGCCTCTCTGACCGCCCATCTAGATGGGCGTGGTGGTGGCGGTGGCTCTCGTGCTGGATTCCAATTTCGTATTGTAAGATTCAAAGTTATAACAAAGTCATAACTAGTTGAAACATAACACACTCCGACACGTTTGTGAGACAAAACATTTTATATAAATAACAGCACATGGAAACGATACATAAAATACAAGATAATGTACATAAACTTACATACATCAAAGGACTGGAGCGTCCGTACATAGAGATCACTAACTAAGAGGGGGGCGAGCCTCACCGAGAAAGGGGTAGACAATAGGCTAACCCATGTGCTCGTTCCGGAGATGTAGCTAATAGAGGAAGCAGCGTTTGAATGAACGCGCTTAACTACCAGAGGTCCCCCTAGTGGGAACAAACAGCAACGCAGCGATGAGATAACACTTCCGGCAAAAGGAAGATAATCCCCTACAGTAGTAAGCGATTTCGAACTCCAGCTGTACTTTTACATTCATCAACGGACTAATGTCTTTGAAAAAGGTGTGAAATCCTCCGTGCTCCAAATTATTGGTTAAATTGTGCCATTACTGTTCTTCTAAAATGATATCTTTGGCATAGAATAACCCACGAAGTCTGAGCAAAGAAACCAAACCTGAACACAAAGCGCTTTTAATTGTTTGGGAAAATATTATGCTTAGTGCAGTCGGTAGAGCGTCAGCCGAGGAATCACAAGGTTCCTGGTTCGATACCGACCCTCGCAAACCCAGCGTATGAGTAGCACAGGGATCTGTGCGGTAAAGTAAGGAGCTGATGGTAGGTGTAGCTCTACATCTCAGATGCCAAAAAACAATCTCGCCCTCGCAAACCCAGCGTGTGAGTAGCATCTGTGCCGTAAAGTAAGGAGCTGATGGTAGATGTGCCGCTCCACCTCAGATGCTAAAAAACAATTTCCTGGTCTAGCGCTAGGGAAAAGGGGATATACTCCCTCGTTCTGGCTGATACTGACTTCATGTCACCCAGACTACTACTTTTTGTACTATTCATATTCATGGGGAAAGAATCCACAACGGATCCAGTATGATTGTTCACAGTAAAAAAAAAAACAACAACAAATACTTACTAGAAACACCGCTACCCTCTTCTTCTTTAACTTTTTTTTCTTTTATAATTCTTCACTTACCCTTCTTTTCTTTCTTTTTCTCTTCTGGTTCTTTTCTCTCCTTTTCTATATTTTTCTCTTTTTCTTCCTTTACTCCTCTTCCCATTTATTTCTCTCTTCTCTTTTATCCCTTTTTCTAATCTACTTTTCTCCCTTATCCTCTTCTCTTGCCTTTTTCTTACCTCTTTATCTTATCTTTATTTATCTCATCTTTCATTTTTCATAATAGCACTTCCTTCTTTTTTGTTCTCTTCTTCCTTCTTATTATCCCCTTTTTTTAATTTCTTCTTTTATTTCTTCTTCTCTCTCCCTTTCTTCCAATAGTCTATATTTTCCTATTCCTACTCATTACCTTTCTGGAGCTGAGCGTTCTGTGGCGTAGTGGACTGTGACATCTTATTAAGCAAGTACAAACTTCAGTAGCGCTATGGCGTTCAGTTTTTAATATCTTTGGGAAAGCTATGTAACCCCTAATCTCCCATTTATGGGCTAGATAGTACCATTACTGTTCTTCTACAAGAATGGGATTGGCATTAAATGACCCAATAAGGTTGATATGCCGTTAAACATAGATAAAACGCACCATATTATTTCAAATCTTTTCAAATATTGATTTTCGACTTATTATATCTAATCATTGTATGCGTTCCACTTCTCTATTCCAACAATGTCAGAGTTTGTCAGTCATTCGTCGACATAGTTTTTTTTTCAATTAACCTTTTCACGTCTTCATTTCGCTAATATTACAATCTGCCCTTCTGTCTATTGCCATCGTTGACATTTATTCAGACTCCACTGATCTTTATTTCTCTAAAAGTACACTATTGCCCTTCGGTCAGTTGCCAATTACACTTACTTAAAAATATGACAATTCCTCTTTGTAAACGGTTCCAGTTTCTACTCTGATTAACACTGATTTGATTTGGTTTACAGAAAAAATTTCTTTTGTCAAAAAAGGTAGTTTTCTTTACATTAGCATAATATGTAATAAGATCGGATTATGAGTTGTCCCTTGGTCGAGTAATCAATGAAACTGCTTATCTAAACCTTCTCTGTGCACATTCCATTGTTAAACACATTAAAAAAGGACAAATATATAATTAGAGAATAGAAAATAGTAACAAATAGAAACGCTAATAAATTTAAATAAAATGAACGGCAGATGTATTAGAGTTGTGTAACACTAACTTTGAACACGCTAAACGTCGGTTGAGTCAATTCATGAAGAAATACATTGATGAAAATGCCAGAAATATAGAGAAAGGAACAGATGTATATAGCAGTGACCTTAGAGAAAATAACATGCTTAATTCCATGATACACCTCCGTAATATCTTTGAGCATAACCTTGATGTGAAAATTGCAAATCATATAAAAAGAACACAATTTTTTAACTCTGAAGAGAATGGATTTTAATCCGCAAGCCTCCGGGCGGCCAATTATGGATGGGTTTACAATATTTTCATTTCCATCATCAAATTCATATTCAAAGAATATGACATACTAGATTATGTAAAGAAAACAAATAAAAAACTATAACAAAAGCAAAAATACAAAAACGATTACGCAATTAAAAAAGTAATTGATATACTTCTGTCCTTTATGTTGTATGGATTTTTTTCTGGTTATAAATCTATTTTGATTCTGATGATGCTAGAACATAGCAAAACATCTTAACCTACTTTTCTAAATGTATTTTTCATTCCCATACAGCTGAATTCTATTCCAAAAAAAACCCATACATAAACATACACACACTCTTACACACAAATATATATATATATATTATATATATATATATATATATACGATTTTCAAACCAAGATTTCTTATGGAATTCGTATAGGTGAGAAACTGACAGTTATCACGTACCATTAACTTCATATTTTCGCTACCCTAACTAAATTTCCCGGTAATGTAAGCGGCCATAAATATTAGTCTCAGATTAAACTAATTTTTGTGGACCGAATGCATAAGACATGTAAGCTGAAATATTATGTATTTGATAGCAGGTACTTAATTTTAAAATCCAAAGTATTCCAGAAACCGTCTTTCCATTACTGGCGTCTAAAATCAAACCTCACATTTGGTGTCAAACATGACCATATGGTACCCATATTTCTGAATGTATTTTTACTGTTTTAAAAAGCCTATTGAAATGCAGCAAAAGTTAATAATTTAAATCCGTGTTTCCTTTCAGTCGTTGACTAAGATTTGCCAGTTAAACTTTTGCCAGTCAGACAACGACATTTTGGAAACTATCTTCTGTCCTCCAATATTGCCCAGAGTGAATAAATTTCACTTGAGATAATAGGAATAAA
This sequence comes from Doryteuthis pealeii, assembly GCA_023376005.1. NCBI lineage: Eukaryota > Metazoa > Mollusca > Cephalopoda > Myopsida > Loliginidae > Doryteuthis > Doryteuthis pealeii. The sequence goes on along the minus strand of CM042159.1, from coordinate 65,277,975 downwards.
TATAAAAATTCTTCAAGAGGTAAAATCAATAGAGATTGTGGCCAAAATTTTAGGTTAGTTTCCAGTCATCAATATTTTTTCTCACCATCATCATTTTATCCGTTTATTTCCATCGATTGAATATAACGGAAGAAACTTTTGCTCTGATTTGTTTTTAGATGATATTTGATAATTTGTGTTATTTAGACTTTTCGGACCGCTGTCGTCACTTTTATTGTTATATACAAAATGTTTTCGCCGATGTACCCTCCGGAATTCTTCCAGTGTTTCTCGTTGAACTTAAGAAGCTTTATGTCGTAATCGACCGTTGGACTCATGGCACAAATAACATAGAATTATATCTTAACACTTGTCCTCGGTCATGGTTAACGCAATGAGAACAATCTACCCCCAATAGATTTAATAAAGCGTTAGGTTCGAAGTTTTGTAAATGCTCTCCAGTTCCCGAGCTCTACAAGAAGCTCCACGAGTCCGACAAGAAAAATTTGAAAAAGACTGGAGGGCACATCGGACAAAACGTTGTGTATATAACAATAAAGATGAGGACAACAGTCCGAAAAATATAAATAATACAGAGTGAAACGTTTAAATAGAAGTGTGACTTATGTGCGCACCAATCGACTTAATTTCTACTTTGTGTTATGTACCTGTGCTATCATTAAAAACTCAGAATTCCTGAGAATATCTAACCTAAGTGTCTTCTTTATCAGAATGTGTACCAGTAAATTAGATATATCACATGCCAAAGAGTCTATCTACAATAACACCTAAAACCAGAAATGAACAAGAAATTATATAGTTTGTAGAAGTACAAAAAATGTGTACATACTTTTGAGATGTCACTATGACTGAGAAACTTTAGAAAGGTGAAATATCTACATTATTTTATTCTAAACGTTTTTTTTTTTTCAAGTCTCCTTTTGATCGTATCTCGCGAGAATGATACTTCGACACTTAGTTTCATAAATTGAATAAAATTTGCTACCCTTTTTAAACAAATTGAAATAGATAACAGGAATAATTAGAGACAACTGGCTGCAACATTCAACTGCAAAAGCCGAAGCGCATATCAGTTGAAAAGATATAATCAAAGCAACAAAGTTGAACATATTAGCTGTTGTACTTTTATGGTAATGACACAAAGTAATTCCTTTCCCATAATTTGAACATTTCACTCTCATTATTTTAGTTTCTTTCTAAAAGTTCAGTTTCCTACTCCTCTCCATCCCTCACCTTCTCTCTCCACATTTACCTCTAACTCCCTCTCTCTCCCTCCCTCCCCTCCCCCTCCCTCTCTCTCTCTCTCTCTCTCTCTCTCTCTCTCTCTCTCTCTCTCCAGATCGTTATATTTCTTTTCTCTTTGTGCAATCTACTAATATTTATAATCCTTCTTGTATTGTTATTTGTCATTTTTTCTGTTCTATTGTTTCTATTTTTCTTTCATTCCACTTTTAAACATTTCTATCTTTATTTGTTTCATTTGCTATTCGGGCTTTTCCTCTATCGCTTTTTTCTTAGTTTTTTCTTGTTTTCCGGTATACCCGCAGCTGTCAATCTATCTATGTTCATACACAGACACACACATATATGTATACATATATGTCTCTTCATATCACTCAATCCATATCTACACACACACACACACATACACACACACACACACACACACATATATATATATACATATATATATATAGTTTTGTTCATATCTATCTCAGAATGTTCATTTATTTATCTATTTCACTCTGTTCGTTAATTTCTATCTCCCTCTGTCTCTGTCTATGTGTCAGTTCTTCTGTCTGTGTGTCATTCAGTTTGTCTGTCTGTCTGTCTGTCTGTCTGTCTGTCTCTCCCTCTCTGGTATTATTTCCGGTTTAAATCTCAGTCTATTCTGCCTTTGTTTTTCAGTCTCTCTGTTTGACTTTTATATAAATAATACATTTTGTTTACTTTTGAAATATAAGATATTTTACTTTTCCATTATTCTGAATAAAACTTATTTCTCAAATATCTTCGTCTGAATGTTGTTATTCGAACATAGGTTATTTTGTTTATAACACCGCTGTTAAAAATATAGTATATTTTTGTATAAAGGTTATCTTTTTATGGATGTCAGATTACAATTCTCGGAATTTGATCATCGAAAAATGAAATTGTTTTAAATTACAACAATTAGTTTATAATACACAAACTGGATGCAAGGCATGGTCGCGATTATTTTAAGCTAAGTACAAATGGTTCGAGTTCAAAGTTTTCCTTCTCCTCGAGTGGTCGCCATACCATAGTAAGAGATTGTAGTGTGTCCTACTATTTACTATTTTCCATTTCTTTTTTCTCTATCCTTTTTTTTCTTTCTTAATTGTTTCTTAGTTTTCAGGTATATTGTCTATCTATCCATCTATCTATATATGTTTACGCACAAACACACACAAAAATGTATACATATATTTATTTTCATATCACTCAATATATATCTACCAACTATGGAAAATTGTTGGGTGCATATCTTTCTCAGGAGTATATTAACGCCATGTAAAATTCAAACAGTCTCGTCCAGTACTTTAACTTGAGTCATTTCTTACAATGATAACCGTTTAGGAGGAATGCCTCCTAAATATTTTGTAATAAACAGCAGTAAATAGAGAAAGTATACAAATATAAAAAAAAACATGAAGACTGATTAAAATAATTTTGAAGTTTCAGCTATTAAGAATGGTTCTGAATATTGCATTTGCTTCTACTGCTTTCATAAATTCATGAATATCATTTCACTACCTTGTTCTTTTCTTTCCGTTTCAGAAAATAAAGTAAATAATTACGCGCTTCTTAATATGAACACGTGACATGTAATAATTCTTAATTTCGAAGTCGTAAAATGACCACGGGGCATGGAAGAAACAGAGAAGAATAGTGATTAGTTTACTCCGTGATGAGACGTGAATGGACGAGACAGACAAGATTAAAAGAGTTTTAGCTCATAAATAAGGACAAGTATAATCTACTTCGTCGGAGAAACAATTGACGTTCTTAATCAATAACATAGGTCCCTTGATGCATCACTGCAGACCAATGTCACCACATGAACAAAACAAACACAGATCACACACACACGCACACACACACACACACACACCACACACACACATATATATATATATATATATATGTGTGTTTTGTGGATGCATGCGTGTGCTTGAGTGTGTGTGTCGAAGTGAGTAAGACCGACTGGTGTTTTTTTTTAACACCGGTGGAAAAATAAATAACACAGAATAGAGACTTTCAGACCAAGAAGAAATTCGCCAACGATTGTCGCAGCAAGATCTGTCTACTGTACATTTCTCCTTTGTTGTTGGTTTGTCAGATTTAGCTCAGTATATATATATATATATATATATATATATATATATATATATATATATATCACTAAAGACACTCCATTAATTAAAATATTACAAAACAACTTAGTAGTCCTCCTAGTAAATAATCATTCACCATCATCTAGCATATCATAAAAAGTGTTTGGGCTTGCCATAAGGACAATAGCTTTGGGAACTTCATATAGGTGCTAGGGCTTGACGTGACCAGCCGATTGATCTGAGCAGGGGCTCTTTGCGTAAGTAAGAGCAAAAGTGGAATTCTGCAATTCATGGACTGCTCCACTACCAGCGTTCTATTCTTAAGCAACACGCGTAACAGCTGGTCCCATTGAGTGGATTTTACCCCTCTGTAGATGTGTACTCGGTGTATTCTACTGCCCTAGCTGACAGGGCGAATATTGTTAGGATTTCACTCATGTGCATTGCTATCGGTATTTTCGATAGATAGATATGAAGAGTCTGTGAGATAAATATATTTACTTATCCCACTGCACGAGCAGGATGCAAGACATCGCCAATTTCGTAAGCAATTTATTAAACGGTTTTGAATTCTGAATGTTTTTTCGGATTTCCTGATTGTCTAATCTTGTTAAAGAACTTAGTCTTCCATACTACTAATCCATAGTTGGAAGGGAAATTGTTGGATGTAAACGTTTCCCAAACGTATTAGCACAATAGGAAATGCTAACAGCCTCGTCCAGGATTTGAACCCGTGTCCCCGAGTCCATTTCCTTCGAGGATAACCATTATTCAACGCGCCGCTACAGTATACGACTTATAACCAACAATACTTTACGCAATCCTGCTTAGTATCCTCTCCCTAACAAAGAAGGAATGATTTTATGTTTTGTAATAAGTTAAAGAAACTTTAGAAACGATGTTTTAAATATGTTAAACTGCGAGAAGAATTTGTGGCTGTACAGGATTCCCCTCTTGCTAGAGATGTAAACTCTTGGACATCCTCTGTATATTACGTAAATTAAGTTTTTGGTTTTATTTTCTCCATAAATTCATTGCACAACGTCTTTACCATTTGGTATTGCTATCTTCTGCCATCTTTCAGGCAACTTCAGAATTAAATTTCACCAGAAACATGTCTTTCTACTCAAACTGTCTTCCAAGTTATTGAAATTTTCGAATAAGAAAATTATGTTAAGACCGAAAGGAATATTTTTATTTTTCTAAGTTTATTCTTAGTTTGACAGGTTACTTTTCTGAATTCATTCCTATTTCTGGATTGCTGAATAAAATTAGTATAACTTTGAATCCCTTGGGAACAAAAGTTTGTATCTACAAAAATCTCACCCAGTAAATAGAATCCCATTCAGTGTCACTTCATACAAAGGGCATTACAGAATGAAGCTCTTTTTATCAGTGAACGATGAATGAAACTTTCTTCAAAATAAATGAAAGTTTCAACAAAATAATCTGCTTGGCATTAATTACATTTCCACTGGTCGAATCACCTCATGTTGTATTACTTTTAATGTTCTCTCCATCCTGAAATCGTATTTTCTAACATCAATTTTTTTAGGAATCTTGAAAATGTTACACCGAGCTATATGGTTTTGGATTCTTTGTTTAATGGCATACCAAACGTCGTGGGTTATTTAATAACAAAGGCATTCTTACAGAAGAAAGGTAGTCGTACTATTTATCACAGACGTTGAGGTATTGGGGGTTTCATATTTTTGTGAAAGTAATAACAAGACTGGATTTCTACGATATCGCAATCCAGCACGTTAGCAACTACGGCATCAACGCCCATATAGCCCTTCCTTGGGCTAAATAGGCGGTCGGAGAGGCTCAAGTAGATCAATCGGCTAGTCCTTTCACACCCTAACAACAATATTATATGCCCAACCGTATTCTACAAATTTCTCACACACAATCATTTTATCATATTAGTGATAGAAGGCAAATCTATTAATAAACATGAAGTTATTTCTTCTAATTAATTGATACACATGAAGGTAATGAAAATTATTTCTGGCAACTTCTTTATAGATATGAACTTAATTAAAAATCTAAAATAAATGTAATCCTACCGATCAAGTGTCCTGAGTATGACGCTTAACTTCAAATAGTGCCGGGGTTCAAATTATGGAGCTCTAGGGAGTGAGGAGTACCCTCTGATTGACATTGCACCCTTGTTTACAATTGCCTAAAGTGGTAGTAACTGTTAGGTTCCTATCTACGGAACAAAAAGATATTCATAGTCTTGACTATGATGCTAACCTACAATCTAGTGGTCAGCTTCCAATTTTAGACCCCTGTGGATTATGGAGTACCTTTTCATCGCCAGTAATTTCAGGTCAACTCTGACCAGGAGAAATAGTACTTGTTACCGTCGCATCTACGAGTCAAATAGACATGTTTGCAAGTGAATAAAGATTATTTTATAGTTTATTAATACAAATGATGATAATGAAAATTATCTTTACCAGTTTATACAACCAAACCAAACCAAACCAAACCAAACCAAACCAAACTAACTTGGTATTGGTGCTAGGTGAAAGGTAAACAGCCTGATCCAGAATTTGAACTCTGGTCACCGAATCCATTTCCTACGTCGATAACCCTTAGACCACGCGCCTCCACAAAATCAAATGGAACCTTTAAATCCTGTCTTATTGTTACTCCTTTTCTTCGTCAAATTAATTTGCAAGTGACTCATCAAAACAACTAACAGAGACAAGATGGAGCAAATGATGATTTTTTTTCAGATTTGTTGAATATCCTGTTAAATTTCACGTTGTTCAATGTCATCGTTACCAAATAAATCATCTCTGTCAAAACTCAACAGCTTTACCCGAACACAGATTATCGTTCAGTATATCACGACTTTTGAAACGTTCAATCATTGACAATACATTCTTCATAATTTAGAAATGTCGTTTTTTCCTTGTGCTTTCATTTCTTCTTTTTTTTTTTTTTCATTTTAATCACATTTCAACAATTCTTTGAATATTCATAACGTTTTCAAAACATGGTGCAATTATTCCATATTCGTTGTTAGAAACACTAAGCAAAAATACTCTGATTTGACAACTATTTTTAAAATGTCCACTTATTTGGCAGATATCATGATTAAATAAAAATCGATTTCGGTTTGAATTTAAGTAAAACTCTTAACGCCATTTTGCAAAGAAAAATATTATTTGTTCAAGCCAACTCACACACATTCATGCATACACACACACACACACACACATATATATATATATATATATATATATGATCATCATCAGGTCGGGCAGAAGCATATATTCCCATGACTCTGTCTCCACCAACCCCTATCATCTATCGCTCCTGAAATATCTTTAGCAAGTTATCAACTCAACTTTTCATAGAAAAATCCTTAATAAATAAGATTTATTTAATGTATTAAAAATTTCGACAATAAATTAAATACACAATGATAATCTTCGGAGATATTGTGACGTAAGCAGTGACGTAGTTTCGGTTAGAGACAGACACTGAATATCGATTATAACAAGATACTATGATTACAAATTGCATAATATTCATTTCTGAAAATATCTCTGATGGCACAAGATTTACAAATGGACATTGTCATAATCATCCTTCTATTTGATTACCTAGATGCTCACTGTTTTCGATATGACATGGTCCACAGACAGATACTTTTAGTATATGTACTTTCTTGGGCGGTACACATACTAAAATTGGTCCACATGCAGCTGTGCATGGTAGTCCATACCCTATGCAATTGCATCGCGGTTATAGGTTATCTGTTGTGAAATTAATAAAGACCATCTCTTGCAGGGTTCCTTGAGGCAGAATTCTTCTTGGTCAAAATTGGCACGAAAAATATAACAAGATACTATGATTACAAATTGCATAATATTCATTTCTGAAAATATCTCTGATGGCACAAGATTTACAAATGGACATTGTCATAATCATCCTTCTATTTGATTACCTAGATGCTCACTGTTTTCGATATGACATGGTCCACAGACAGATACTTTTAGTATATGTACTTTCTTGGGCGGTACACATACTAAAATTGGTCCACATGCAGCTGTGCATGGTAGTCCATACCCTATGCAATTGCATCGCGGTTATAGGTTATCTGTTGTGAAATTAATAAAGACCATCTCTTGCAGGGTTCCTTGAGGCAGAATTCTTCTTGGTCAAAATTGGCACGAAAAATATTTCCTCCTGGCTACACCCGACCTGTACTAAATTAAACTCAAACCATGGGATTTATGTTACTCTCTTTTTCATTCTACTCCCAAATCTGGTAAATAAATTCCCAGGCGATCCTATTTCGTTGAGGGGCTCGATAGGAAGTTGACGCCTGGAGATAAAAAAATAAATAAAAGTGCAGAGACAATTTAGTTGCTAAATAGGTTGTAGCTCAAAGAAATAAACGAATCGGTTTTCTTGCCACCAAATATTGCTGACATCATCTTGTTCCCACGGCCATCTATGAATTGTTCAGCTTCATTTGAGAAGAGAAATGCATTCCTATAGGTTTAAACGATCGATAGACTATTTCCCCCTTTTTTTGAATGGTGACTCTTTGCCAGGTGCATTGTCTTTCATAAAAGGAATTCCATTATAAACATCGAAAATCACGTCCACCTTAGGCATAATGACATAGGAGGTGCTTGTGGTATTATGGTTCTCGTCGTAGGAAATGGAATCGGTGAAACGATTTCAAATCCCGGAGGAGTCTGTTTGTCTTTTACATTTACTGATATATTTGGAAAAGATAGGAATTCAACTATTCTATGGGGATATGGAGAACTATGAATTCAAATCTGTATAACTTCGCGTAAAAAAATTGACCTTATGTCTCATCCTATTTGTGCGGAAGTGTTTGGCTAAATACATACCACAATGGAATATGCTAAAGCAAATATACAACTGAACACTTACACAACAACTTCCATTGTAAGTTATGAATTAAGGAGACACTGTCAATGACGCAATATTCAATTGGTTCGGCTTATATTTCAGATGTTGTCTCGCTGTCCAAAACGGAAGAAACAAGGGAATTGCGATAAAAAAAGCAAATGCAATTGAAATGAATACTAGCAAAGTTTAATGGTTCATCTAAACGTTAGAATTCATTTTTAATTAATTGTGAATAAAATAATGAGAACAAATAATGAGAGAGAGAGAGAGAGAGAGAGAGAGAGAGAGAGAGAGAGAGAGAGAGAGAGAGAGAGAGAGAGAGAGAGAGAGAGAGAGAGAGAGAGAGAGAGAGAGAGAGAGAGAGAGAGAGAGAGATTGAAAATACAGAAACAGAATCATTTAAATTATTTTTTCTTTTACATCATATCACCAATTTTCGGCTCATTTAATGCCGGATCAAGTCATTTTGATGAACAGCGATCGATTACAGTATTTTCTCTTGGTTAGCTGATCACCCAATTAAGTACTGAACAGGATCATCATTGCATAAATTTGGTGATCTAGCAATAAGCGGTGGTTTCAGTGTTTCTTGGCCGTAATTTAAAGGATGTGATTCAAGTTTCTATAAACCAATGGATCTTTGTAGCTCAGACGTAGCAACTGGTGCGTTCAACTAGGCTTCACTGAAACTAAATGAATGTGATTTCCCATTTGGCCACAAGTTATCTTTTATTAATTCGTTCTACACTATTTCCTTGTTTTCATAGACTGATGAATTTTGTAGCGATAAAAAGCGATCAAACACTAAAAAGAAAGTCAATATTAATAAAGGTTAATGATTGAAAATATTTGATCTAAAAATGAAAATAAATTAGAAAACACAACGATTAAATAATTTTTATTGTGTTGTACACTGATTCTTCTAGCACCGTTCTCTCTGCTCCATCTTTCATCGTTCAACGGTAGTTGGTCTTGTAGAGTTATCTTTCGACTGGGGTGCTTGTTTCCTCATATGGAGATGGTGTTTTTTTCTGTCATCGGGTTTGTCTGTTCCTAAGTCCGTACTATCTTTCTTAGATTTCAATTATGGAAACAAAGAATATGTTTGTGTATACACTTGCATTACCCTGATTTACATTCATTCCGATTCACACACGCAAGGAGCAGAGACACATAACCACGTCTACCCAAGTGGCTAAAGTCTCATCTATTTTCCCAGAGACACCTGATCGCGCGACTCTCTAGCCTAAAGAGAGCTATGCTTTCAAATACTCTAGAGTGACGCTGTCTGTCAAACTCCGTGACTTTTTATTTTTCCCATTCACTTTGTCGTTATTTTTAAATCTAAACTATCTTACAAAAATGATTCTACCAATCCATTACGCAACACTCTGATTTAAGATATCTGTAAAGATGATTATTTAATCTTATATTTATGTCTCTTCGTTGTGATTTACTTAAACATATTTAATTAAAATTCCAAAAAATGGCAAATGGAAGTTGTCCGGTAGGCTCTCACCAATCGTTCAAATGAGCAGAGCTAATATGTATCCATTGATTTCCATCAATATCAGCTTTTAGCATCCAGAGATCAAATGATTATGAAGAATGGTTTATTTTAAGAAATGATTGATTGGTTGATATTAATCACATGTTGACCCCTAAATTGATTGGTTCATTGTACGTTCATATTTACTTTTATTTTAAATTTGAGTTCTTAGAGTTTTTTTTTTTGGCACATCGAATACGCATAATTCTTAAAACATCTCATAGATGGAACCCTGACACTCTAGGTCGGAACGATATGCAAGTGGTACTCCACACTCTTCCTATACCAAGAACTTATCCATCCGATGCTCCATCAGATGCAGTTGATATTATATATATATATATATCCATTAATACTAATGACTCATAGCCAGGATTCATCTTTTTGGTGTGTTCTTACTCTTCTGTAGAAAATACAGTTAGCGTATTCTAAGTCCCACTGGCATGGCGATTCTCTTAAGAAATATCAATTTATTGTATTTTAATTGCAATCTGGTCGATTTTGATATTTATTAGAGTAATGAGAAGAAGTGTTGTTAAACCCATCATTATCGATTGTACAATTGTGGTCATTTATTATCACTATGAGTCTTTAAAAATAGTCACATAGCGAGAAATAAATATTGATAAGATTGCTTTACACCAGTGTTCTCATGGGAGAATACCAGCTGGTTCTTAAATTAAGCAATAAAAAGCTTGATTTCTTATCCTAAGCAAAAAGTACGCAGTTGTCTTAACAATTTCCATTTTATTTTTTATTACAAAAACTGTATTTTTGCACGACCTCTTCTATGTAGAAATATCACTTAAAATGTTCTATAATCGAAGTGAATGTCTCAGAGAATTATGTTTGATGGTGCAGTCATAAGATTAATATTTCTGATAGATTTCTTTTGACATGCAGGAAGAAGCCAATAGAAAATCCTGCGACACTGACGTCATATGTGCATAATCATTCCAGCAGAATTATAACTGCGAGGATTTCCATCAGTAATATGGTGACCATGAGAGATTTGGTCACGAAAACCTTCCGGCAAATTTTGACATCAGACTTCTCGCTAGATGGCGTCCTCGTGTCTGCAACAGTTGTGCCCCTTGTTCGAGAACGAGAAGAGACCATCAACATCGATGCGCAAAAGGCAGCCATGATGGATAGCTTCAGGCAACTTCCGTTTGCAAGACACCCAGGGGCCAACCATGGATTAATGTCAAGAAAATATCACTTAAGCATTTAGAGATCTTATTTTTCCCCACTCCATAATGCATATCTCTTAAATATATAGCTATAAGCTTCCTATCTATCTATCCATTTACGTATACTTATATATCCATTAATACTAATGACTCATATCTATACACATGTGTAGATAAGCTCACCTGAAAATCGTGATATAATATATATATATATATATATATATATATATATATATATATATATATATATAAAAAATGTCTGGATCTACTTAATTTAAACGCTTAATCAATATCATACTTTATTAAATGTTGGTCAGCTAATTAAAAAATATTTTAAAAACGGCGAATGAAAACGGAGAACTTAAGGGCCTTTTCGACTGGTGCATTTTTTAAAGTTTTACAACCCGTTGATCGTTTAAAAGTCAAAGTGTATATACAAGGAATAAGACAATATCAAGGTTGGAGCAACAAGAAGTGTAGAAAACATTTTTCAAATTACTTTTGCCTCTTTTTAAACATTTCGATTAATTAGCAGATCAACATTTAATAAAATATGATATTGTTTAAGCTTTTGATGCGACAAAATTTTGAGGAGCTATATTAAATCAACTTAGATTTATATAAGCCCCAATTTGGGTCGAAATAAATTTATTATGGAATTACGGTGTTGGGTTTTTCCTTCCTTTCTAAGATAAATATTGCTCTGTATATAGTCTGAAAAGATTATTATACATTGAGCTCTCTTTAGTGATTTAAAGATTCACTGTATTTATACATACTGGATCATACAATAATAATACAGTGTATCTTAGAAATCACATATAGAATTATTCCTTACTACCAGGTTTTGGATACCTCTCTCTCTCATATATATATATATATATATATATATATATATATATATATATATATATATATATATATATATATACATAACAATATTTAGGTATATATGAAGGTTTGTAAGTATATATCATCGAGCATGATTTTCAGTCTAATTTATTTCAAAATGGTTTCAAATTTTACGCACGAACACACACACACAGACACCCCCCATATATATATATATATATAATATATATATATATATATATATATATATATATATATATATATATATAATTAGAACCATGCATGTTTGTTAACAGAAAAATGATGACTTCTACTTAGCAGACTTGTCATCGTGGTGTCTACGTAACGGGTAAGTTTGAGTTATATTACTAGTTTTATACTATTTTATTTAATGAATAGTTAATATCAGTTTGAATAGATGTTAATTATTCTGGTGTGAATGCTTTTTAATAAGTATCAGGAATACCAACGATGGTTTATTCATTTTGATCAAGGAATCGTTTCCTCAAGGAATCCGCTGGTAATTGATGACCGACCCCAGTCTGCAAGAATGGTTGAAATAATTCCTCACGAAAGAAATGACACAAGAATTCAATACACTTCATAAAACAATTAGGACCTACCTTGATAAATTTGAAATGCTGACATTTGGCGGTCAATGCGTTCCAAAATGCGCCATAAAGTCCGTGCCTGGTCAGATAAGTGATATTTGCCGGGAATATGGAGGATCAACACAATTTTAGTACAGAGGTCGGAATTTTAGACCCCATGATTATTTATATATATATATATATATATATGCGTATGTGTGTGTGTGTGTGAGCGTGTGTTGTGTGCGTGCGTGTGTTTGTGTGTGTGTGTGTGTGTGTGTGTGTGCGTGCGTGCGTGCGTATGTGTCATAGAGAATAAAATGGAAATGAATCCGATAAAGATCGAAGAAATTAATTGAAAGTAAAAGATAGACGATGGTAAAGATGAAAGTTATTGCTATCTACTAAGTGTTTCGATCTAATTTTGTTTACAATGCCGGATTCTTTTAAGATTTTTCCTGTGCATATTTTTGGAAAGATTTTTTTAAGTTTGATAAATTCTCTTCATTTTAATTATTTCAAATTACGCTATTTAAAACTTATAATCAAATGTTTAAATACTTAAATGTATTTAAAAATGTGATTGTAATAAGTTTTAAACACCGTAATTGGAATAATTAAATCAAGAAAATATTTCATAATCTGCTTTTAATTTTAAAAAATCTAAATGGTAAAAATCAAATAGATTAAATTTACTTAGTTTTAAAAATATAAACATTAAAAAATGTTCACATTTTCAAACACGGTGAACTTTTTGACAACCCAAAAACATTTGCTTGTGACGAAATAACTTTCGAGTGTATATTACTCGCAAACAGAAATCAACAACACAATTACTTATCTTTTTTTCCCGAAGATTATCTGAG
>CM042159.1:65244658-65259658 GCA_023376005.1 Doryteuthis pealeii | reverse complement strand
TCAGCTCCACACTTTACCGCACAGATCCCTGTGCTACTCATTCGCTGAGTTGGCGAGGGCCGGTATCGAACTAGGAACCTTGTGATTGTGAACTTGAGCTAAACCGGTCCTATAACTACATTATACTATTATATTATTATAAATATAAATAATTGTACGGGATTTATGAACTTACATACATGATGGGCCGGGTTAGCTCAGTCGGTAGAGCGTTCGGCTAGAAACCATAAGGTTCCTAGTTCGATTCCGGTCCTCACCAACTCAGCGTATGAGTAGCACAGGGATCTGTGCGGTAAAGTAAGGAGCTGATGGTAGGTGTGGCGCTTCACCTCAGATGCTAAAACAATCTCCTTGGTCTAGCGCTATTGAAAAGGGGATAGACTGACTTGCTGATACCGACTTTAGGCCGCCCCGTCGACTTTTTTTTTTTGTTACATACATCAGAATACTTTTTAATTAAATGGCAACAGAAGAATCATCGTTGAACTTTTAAAAGAAAAGCTTAAATATTAATTCAATACTTAAATTCAGCAATCGATTTTGTGTTATGTAGTTTATTGTTGCCTATCGCATAGATATTTGTACTGAACCCAATGGGGAAAAAACAAAAAGGTTCTTTAACACGCACCTTTGAAATAACTTCTAAAGAGGCAAATTATATTATATCATGTTAAATTCTTAAATCATTTTATTGTTATATAATCTTATTTGTTATATTATACAGGGTTGTCATAATATGTGGTAATGTGTTCCCATCCTATCAGCAGGAATGAAAATCTTCTTCTCAGGAGTTACCAGGCCACGTTTGTAGAGTACTTATGACTAACTGGATCGATCCAGCTCTAGTGATGTTTTTTTTTTTTTTTAATTCTGAGTTTGCTTTCTCTAGACCCTCGCTACCTGCCGTGTCTGTTTTATAACTGAGGTAATCTCTACATGAACACGCTATGTTCTATGATATAAAAAAGACGTAATGTTTCATTAAATCTCCGATTCCAAATTGTTTAAATACATGTAGTATTCCTTTTTAATGCCCCATCAATACACTGTTAGCATGTGTATGTGTATGCGTATGGGCGGATGGATGTTTGGTGTTTAATCGTATATCAACACTTGTACGATAATATGAAATTTATATATGGTTTGTTTAATTTAATGAGTATTAATAACTTAGTAGAATTAATTTTACTTAACTTGCAAACAGATCTTTTATCACAAAGATAGACCCCTAAAAGGTACGACCACTTTGGATCAGAGTGGACCTGGAAGTAATGGAATGAAGGGGTACTTCGAATACCCAAACCTAAAAGTGGATCATCATCAAATGCAGCAAGTCGCCCTACACAGGATTGTGTGTATATGTGCGTGCGGTATGTGTGTTTCAGATAGATAAATAGAGAGAGACAGACAGACAGATATAGAGACAGATAAAGACAGTTGCGTTTGCGTATGTGAATTATACCTGAGTCTAATGAATGTGCCTACCATATTTATATTTCCAAAAACCATAAAACATCTAACAAATGTTCTCTAATTTGGTAGAAATCCACTTAGCTGTAGAATATCTATCAAAAAGGCTAACAAACTATATTCATCATTTTCATACGTACTTATCTACAGAAGGCTAAATGCATAGTATTACCATAGAAATTAATTCAATCATCATAGATCCCTTCATTCTGACAGAATTCACTATCATTTTATTTTATTTATAAAACTAGTTTAAAAACATTTTAGTCACAATATCTATAATACAGTTAATTGGTCGCTCAGTTAACTGTACAGATTTTATATTGACAAATAAAGTAAAAAGGTCATCCTTTTCAATGATTATTTCTGAAAATGTATGAGTGTCATTTTTTCTCTGTTCATTTAAAATTTTCCAAAGAAATAAATTTTCTTAATTTTTTTCTTGATTGGAAATTACTAAATATTATTTGATGCATGCGCACCCAGTGCCCACGATCAGAGAGATAGAATTCCTTTGGGGTAGAAAGAAAAATAATCACAATTAATTATTTCTTCAGCTTTTTAAAAATTGAAATCAGAAAAAGAATGCAAAAAGGAAACGAACCAATAATTACTTCATTAAAATTATTACTGGATCGAGGAATCAGATATAATTAATAATGAGATATGGAATTTTAAAAAAATATTTGGAAATGGATCAGTTTATATCAATTTAATGGTATATTTTAGATATAAACACACACACACACACACACACACACACACACGCATTCGTCTTAGTTCTTGCAAAAGCAGGTATACATGATTTCTCCCCATGATCTACGGGTAAATATTTGCACAAATTAGCTTCATTGGCCATAGATTGGTAAACAGTAGAGGAGAGGGAAATCTCTTGATTCAACCCAGCTTCAAACCAGCTTCTTAACATACCTTGTGTCATATGCTCCTGACGAAGTGGTAGGATAATTACCTACAAAACAATATTATTGAAATAGTCACCATCATTGGCTACGTATTTTCACCTTTGTTGAACAAGAGCCAAACATATAACAATCGTAAAAATTAACACCAGCTCAGGTGACACATTTTTCTCTGTCGCGTTGACGGCGTTCTTGTCTGGGAAATGTTCACATTGTCTGTCTTTTATCGGCATGATACACGCGAATGATCTGATCGAGACGTTCTGAACTTCGGGAATCGATTGATGTGTTGAACGGGATCCACATAACTGTTGTCACTTCCTGAATGTAAGACTAGAGAAACCCGGGAAGCAGTAGTACGAATGGAAATATAAAAAGTATGACTGACCCTATATGGAACGAAAAGGGAAAACCTCTACCTGTATGGGATAAAGTTAGGATAATACGTATGGAAGAACATTGTAAAAAAGACGTCTCAAAGAATCAACTCATATGTTAGGCTATAGTAGCCTCTTAAGTAGATCAAGTATAGGGATGAATACAACTTCGGAACCAATAATTAAAATGGCTGGATTAGATTTTTAAAATTTATAAAAAATATCAGTGAAGGTAAAAAAAGTACATAAGTATAAAGGTGAATATTCTAAGTAAAAAGAACATAATGTTTATAAGTTCCAAAAATGCATTCTGAATTGATCACTTGGACACATGGCGCAACGGATATAGGAGTTGAGTTAATTCAATTCTAAATGGAAATTGTAAGTTCAATCCTTGTAATAATAACATCGAATACTTAGCATAGGTTACCATTTGTACCTGATCATGGTTAACGGAATAAGAACATATTACATAAACCATGGGTAGCTTATGAATTGTGTAAGTAGTGTAGTATAAATTCTGAATCAGAGTTTGTTAGAAAATTCAAAATCGGAGGGATTTAAGTGAAAAATTGCCGTTAGCAAGATTGACATGTAGTGACCTTTACTTAACCACTTCCAGAAACGCCTTAATAGGACGCGTGAGGCAGAAGATTTAGTTTTAGTTAGTTGCAACCAGAAAGCCAGTGTGAGTGGATGCAAAGGTCCGCTCGCTCTGAGATGTCGCTTCTCACCGTGCACTTTTGGGCTAGGGTTGTTTTTAATAAAAGCTAGGAAAAAAACAGCAAAATCTTCCGTAGTAATCAATCCGTAAGAAATGAGCAGAAATCAGCTGAACAACGTAAATAGAAAGAAGAATAAATCCCCAGAAGAAAGCCAAACCACAGAACCCACAAGAGAAGATGCGGACCAACAATGTAGACAAGAGAACAAGTAAGAAGCAAATCTAATATCCCCTCATCATCGTCTCTACTATGTCTCTCCCTCGCCGATTCTATACCCGCGATGTAAGGGGTATATACTATATGATTATTTGGTGCCACAAGGCCAGTGATGTTGGACATAGCATTGGATTACGAGCCTACAGTTATTTACAACGGAGGTCCTAGACGGAAGAGAGACGATGAAAAGAAAATTCACTCGACCGAATAAAGCCCAAAAGCAGAGCCCACCAAAGAAAGAATCAAACTTGCAAAAGATGGCGGCCGACGAAACTGACAAGCAGAATAGAAGTAAGAACCAAATATATCATCCCTAATCATCGTCCTATGTTGTCCCCCCCCTCTCTCTCTCTCTCTCTCTTCTCACCGTTTATATACCGATATGCGAACGGGTATATAATAAATAATCCACCCCTATTGGATTGAATTAAAGCTTGTTCGAAGTTCCATGAAAGCCGTTTTTCTTTCTCGTATTTTACTCTCCTCTTTCTTCATTTTTGCCATTTTCACTCTCTCTCTCTCTCTCTCTCTCTCTCTCTCTCTCTCTCTCTCTCTCTGTTTCAAGTGACAACTTTTTGCGGATTCAGTTAACAGATACTAAGCTTTGATCAACGGTGGATTAGCTGCTGTCAAAGTAGTTATTTTTCGACATGTCATCATGCCAGTTGAACATGAAGTCTTATTTACTAGTTGAGCTACGTACATGCCGAGACTCATGCGGTGTTCAGTATTAATAACTGCGTGTATCCCCTCGACATTTCTCTTTTGATCGTTTTATGCACAGGGCAATAAACCCAGCTTTACTAATTTACACGAAGGGTCAACTGTTGCCGGGGGATGCCCCAGTTGGGATTCCCGCCATTATTATAAATCTTACCGGTCCAATGACCAAAGCAACTGGACCCGAAGGCCTGTTATGCATATAACATTGTTGAAATATCTGCGACATAAACTGAAAGCACCGTATGGCAAAATATATACGAGTCCAATGATAGGTTTCCTAGATTAAATCATGGCGTGTTTTTTTACTCATAAAGAACTGCGAAGAGTTCCATAAATTCATCGATTTGTGTTTAGTTATAGAATTAAATCACATAATAAGAAAAATCAAGTACTAAATTGTGTACGTTCCTTAATTGTAAACATACTAAGGTGTATACGAGATTTCAATGCTGAATTGCATCTCTTTTCGGAGTAATGAGACGTACCATGACGTTCGTATATATATATATATATATATATATATATATATATATATATATATATATGTGTGTGTGTGTGTGTGTGTGTGTGTGTGTTGAGAAACGAAAAATAGAAAAAATAAGGAAGATTTATTTATAGTTAACAAAATGTACCAATACAAAATGTTTCGATTAAGATTCACAGTATCGAAACACATATCTAAGATAAATGTGTAGTAGCCATGTGTTTCTAATCTTCCTCGGGTAACAGATATTGTCTGTTGTTGTCAGTTTCTCTACAACAAATAATAGGAATAGGAATATACGTACGAAATAGATTACGCCATAAAAATATTTCAAACGACACACACACAGACACACACAGACACACACACACACACACATATATATATATATATATATATATATATATATATATATAGAGACATCAAAGATTCAAACAAAATTAATTGTAAAGGATATCACATGGTAAACGCTATGCAAAAATATGAACTGGTAAATCCAAAATCTTAGTGAATCTAAACATAAAATTATCTGCGAATTTGAAATTGAAATAATTATTCATTTGAAGTAGATTTGGTCATCTTGAACAAAGATAAGAAAATCGATTGGCTGATTCCTTTTCCCAACAGAAAATAGAAAAATGAAAGAAAGAGATGTCGACATCTTGTGAGATAGGTGAGTAATCTATGGGTATGAGTAGTGCGTATAATTACTGGATCACTTGGAACTGTAAAAAAAAGTTAAGTCGTCGAGGTGGCCTAATGTCGGTATCAGCCTGACAGCGAGGGAGTCTATCCAATTTTCAATAGCGCTAGACGAAGGAGATCATTTTAGCATCTGAGGTGAAGCGCCACAACTACCATTAGCTCCTCACTTTACCGCACAGATCCCTGTGCTACTCATACGCTGAGTTGGCGAGGGCTGCTAACTAGGAACCTTGTGGTTTCTAGCCGAACGCTCTACCGACTGAGCTAACCTGGCCCTTTTACTTGGAACTGTACCAAACCGAATTTTAAAGAAAGTGAGAGACTGTTGGCCCATAAGGGGACAACGTTCCCCTGGGAGAATCAAAAGTAAGAAAGCAACAAGACAACAATGTTATTTAAAATCAGCTGGAATACTGATGAGTAGCCTGTTTGCATTATAAGGGGTTCACAGAGTATTAACTCTGGTTCTTATAAAACATTGGGTTACTTAAAGGATAAGTACCCAATGCGGAATACTTCAGTTAGGAAAACGACAAACACTTTAGTTACGTTTATAAGACTTTATTACAACATGTATAGGGGAACGAAGTTCCCCAGACTATAAAATGTCACAAGAGTCCAAATATACACAGTAGTATTCATAGACAAAATAGGTGGAAACCACTTACTGTGAGCAGTGTCGTGTCTGTGGCGTCTGGCATGCACCATAGGTGTCTGCTGGAGAGAGGTGACAAGCACGTCCAGGCTTGTTCAGTGGCATCAGAAGAAGAGGGTTCCCTCCTTGGGTTCCTGTGTCACATGACCAAAATAGGGTCTCCAGACACAGGAGATTTACCAAAACCCTCAGACAAGGGAGACTGCCCTTACAGCATGTTTAAAAACTTGCTTTCTCTTGATCTCTAATCAAAATCACTAATTCTTACTGGAACAAGAACTACTAAAACAATACAAAACAATAAAACTTAAAAGTAGCAAAAGACAATAAAATGGAAAAAAGGAAGAAATAACGAATGAAATCGAAGAATGAAAAAAAAAACAATAAAAGAGCCATATCATTTGTGTAGAGACGTGAGATTAAAATATATAAGTGAATTATCTAAGAAGTATAAAACAAATAATACAAACAGAAAACAAAAACAGAAAAGCCTGAGTAAGAACCCGGATCCACAAGGAATTTTGCAAACAATATAATTTTAAAATAGCAAGAGACATGCTAGAGATTTTCATCTAAAATATTAACGCTAGGGTTTAATACGGTGTTTAACATTTAGACCAAAAGAGAGCTCTTTTTAACACAAATACAACAAAATATATTGCTCTGAAATGTGGGTTGCTTATTATTTCACATCCTGAACATACGACTATTGAGTGATAACTAATACGCGTTAATTGATTAATAAATAACTGTGGATAATCTTATTGTAATGGAGATTGTGCGTTTGTCTGTCTGTAACTGAAACTATATCAGTACCCAAGTCACAATTCCCTTAGTTATTTACGTCACATTCACTATGATTTTTTAATTTTATTTAAATCTCAAGTATTAATAAAATTGTTTTATATTATTAATACTACATGCTAATAACATGGAATTGTATTTATATACACAACAAAATAGTGGTTTACAGTGTTAACGGGAAGGATAATTTGCATGTTGATCTTAAACATTTCATTTTAATAAATATGTGCTAGGGATTATTGATTTCTAATTGCTTTTATTTTAATGGATATGATAAAGATCTCAGAGATAAATTTTAAAAGAAATCCATTACGAAGAAGAAATAACTGTAATTTTATTCTTTACTTCCTGAATTAACTAAATAGTTAAATTAGGAAAATTTAGGCATGAAAGATGTGAGTAATGTGAAAATAATGGATGAGTTAGTTTCATAATTGTTCTGTTTGTCGATTATACTCCATGTTTCAAATCCTTTTATCTGTATTCTTATTTAGTTTCATTAGTCTTTCTGATTTAACATGTTTCATTACATTAGAACTTAAATATTTGCATCCGGATGGTGCATATTTTTGCTAGTAAGAATAATATTTGCATTTCAAATAACCGATAGGAAGAGTATAGTCAGGCAAACTATGACGGATTGTTTAAAACCATCAGTGACCCTAAAAGAAAACTGATTTACTTATTGATTAAGTCGACCAGAATATTAAAAAAATATATATTATAAAAGATTAAAAGAATATTGTTGTCCCTTGATCGACAGTTTCTAGAGAAACATTATGATTAAAATAAATTCTCGCTTTTTTTTTCATGGGAGAAGATGATATGCAGTTTAAATTTGATCAAAAAGAAAGTGACAAAATAAATTATGCATTAAATTTGGTTTTCATTTCGAATTGATTTTATTCATTCATTTTTTTTATCTTCATAAAATATTTGTTATCTTTTAAAATTAATCCGTAAAAAAAAATTGAAGATATTCGGATTCCGTTAAGATTGATAAGAAATATTGATCAGTTGAATTTATCGTCTGAAATGAAGGTTAGATTAAAGGTTTCACTTTGTATGAAAAAAGAAAAGAAAAAGAATAAAGAATATTCAATGGTTTACGATGTCCGTCTTGACTGACAGAGATAAACAAACGTTGTCTTTTGTTATTCATGTAGCTGTCCATAGAGATTATGACATTATTTGCAAATATATATTTTGGTAGCAACATTCGCTGGGTGGCTTTAAATAGTAACCTATTTAACACTAGTGCCAAAGGCCAGACTTCGAATACAAGAAGGTGCTGAAAGATTCTCGTCCAAACCAAGAAGTATATTACCATATCTTTTAATTTTCTATTAAAGCATTTTTGAAAGAACTTAAGAATTAATTTACCACTCTAGTCGTACTATTATGTTTACTTTCTGACTTGCGCCATTTTTTTTACTTTCTGACTTGCGCCATAGGAAATGTAGGGGTTCGTCATATTCCGGGATATGGGTTAAATGAACACGCGAAGGTTGATATATCATTAAATAAAGAAACTAAGCCGATACTAAACCATTATTACTATAAGCCGCCACTTCATATATATATATATATATATATATATATATATATACATTAGTTAAGAGTGAGGAAATGAATCCGACGGTATAAGTATAGATAAAAGGATATGAAAACACACAATTCTGTTAAAATTAAAATATTTTATATCATATTCATAGCTAATATTGAACAATATTTCGATTTACAAAAATCATTAAAAATATCTTTAGTGTAACAGTTTTTAAAAGAAGAAGACATAATTCAAATTCAAAAATAGACAAATTCGCTTTTTCGAACAGGAAGAGTTTTAACCCGGTCATGGTCAGCCTGCAACGGATTTTTTCCGAAAAGAAATATTTTTCACCTTTTTTTGAAAAATACGTTTTAATGTAAAAAAATATGAATGGTGTGAGTGTTTACTGGGATAATGTGAAATTTAAATTTGTTAGGAAGTATACGTCAGAAATGGTTATGTAAAGGGGATTTTAAGATTTCTGAGTACCAGTGTCGCTAAATATAGGTATATATTAAAAAAGCCTTGTCTTTGGGGAAAGGTTTGATGTGTGAGAATAACGCAAGATTCCATATTTCTACGTAGTGTTCTATTGTGATGTGAGTTAATATTTTGGCACCTTTAAAATTAAAGGTATGGTTATTGTCTAAAATATGATTAGCTAGAGCGTTGTTTAGAAAACCTCGTTTAATATGATATCTAGGTTCGGAGACCTGTTTAGATAAAGACCTAGAAGTCTCTCCTACATATTTCAATTGTAACAAAAACTGTTACACTAAAGATATACAATTATGTCGTTGGTTTAGAAACGCGTAGCGGATGTACTAATGACAAAACGATCGCATGACTTGCACGCTTTTTGGAACATCAATGTTTTTCGTTTTGAATTTAAATTAGTTTCTGTTTCTCCCTCGGATTAAAAACAAGCCCTGAAGACGATTTTTATGAATCGAAATATTGTTCAACATTAGCTATGAATATGATATAAAATATTTTCATTTTAACAGCATTGTGTGTTTTCATATCATTCTATCTATCTATCTATCTATCTACCTATCAATCAATCAATCAATCAATCAATCTATATATATATATATATATATATATGGCGGCCTTTACATGCACACAGATGTGGGTATCAAAACAGTTAAAATCCCTTTCGCATTCTGTACGTGACGATAGCCTGCAGTTAAGCTGTCCGACTGATGCTGAACCGATAGGATTTCAATACCGACTGTAGGTAGACAAATGTCTAGCCACACTGAAGAGATTTGTTAAGTCGAAACACGTGTCTGTGGATGACTATATATATATATATATATATATATATATATATATATATATATATATACGGAGTGTTCTAAAGTCCGTATCAGCCAGACAGCGAGGGAGTCTATCTTTTTTTCACTACCGGACGTAACTGTATGTATGTCTTTCTATCTGTTTGTCTCTATCACCGTCTTTGTTTCCATCTACTTCTATCTCTTTCCATCCTCTCCCTCCCCACGCTCTCTCACACTCTCTCTCTCTCTTCTCTCTCTCTCTCTCTCTATATATATATATATATATATATATTATATATATATATGCATTTTTAAAACTTCGATATATTACTGAATACAATTTTTAAGCACCATTGTAAACGTCTCTTTCTGTGTGAAAGTTATTCCAGAAAGCATTGTAATTTATGGATTGTAATTACGAAGATATATTTTTTTGGTCGAAGACATAAAGTTTAATCGTTGAATTGATTGATATGCTGATATTTTTATCATTATAAATATGAGTATTATCTTCACTTTATTATTTCTATTGACTGTAGGTCATAGTATTTAATAACAATATTTGATCTCATTCTCAGACTTTTTAGCATTTCAACAATATATATATATATATATATATATATATATATATATATATATATATATATATATATATATATATATATATATCACAGGCGTGCATGCAAGTCACGTTTTATATGATCCCTTAAGACTAGTTCCATATATTTGTAGTCACGAAGTAAAAATAAATATACAGACTTGTCCGTTACTTAATCATGACCGCTTACAATTAATAAACTTATTGTGTAGAAAGTAAAAGAAATAAATTTGATTTTAATTACACTGCTGCGCGCGTACAAATCCATTGTATAACACACACACACCACACACATATATTATATATATATATATATATATATATATATATGGTAGAAATGTGAGGAGGTTAATCCGACAGTATGAAATAAATTTGATTTAATTACACTGCTGCGCGCGTACAAATCCATTGTATAACACACACACACACACACACACACACACACACACACACACACACACACACATATATATATATATATATATATATATATATATATATATATATATATATAGTGGGAACTGATATTATCGAACTGAATATGTAATATATAAAGATGACTAAAAAGTTATTTTTAATGAATAGTCAATTAACAAAGAAAATTAATTTTTACTAACTAATGTAGTTTTCCTTTTTATTATTATTATTATTATTATTATTATTATTATTATTATTATTATTATTATTATTATTATTAAATTAATTAAAAAAATTCAAATGAATGTTTGCCCCTACTTTTTCGTAACAAAATTAAATCAAATATTTTAAATCTTTTTTTTTCATAGTATTCATTAAAAAGAGTTTTTCTGTCATAATTCCAATATATGTTTTCTCTCTGATAAAAACAAGTTTCTAACTATTAAATTCAAATTAATTCAAATATTTAAGGTTATTTCTTTTGGGGAATGGCAAATGAAAAAGATGTCTGTGTTGTTTTACAACATACGATAATGAAAGCAACGTTTTTGTTTCACCGTATGATAAAATATGGATTATCAATTAATATTAATAATATTATGTTGTAATCTTATTACTATTAATTAATAATTTTATTGCAAAATATTAAATCTAACTACAGAAAATATTTTTATTTTTTTAAAACTCTGCGTCATTGAATCCTAAAAAAAGAATCAGATATTGATTGATTGATTGAGGAAATTTTCATTAGCTGGAGTAAGTCTATTTTTTTGTTACCGAGTGTATTGTTAAGGAGAGTAGATAAGCATGATTAATGAAACTATCGTTAAATTTAAACTCTCAAGGAAAAATATATTATTATTATTATTATTATTATTATTATTATTATTATTATTATTATTATTTGAAACCACAAATTAAATACTTGAAACGATATAACTGTGTCCAAATTATTAGTATTAGATAGGACTACTTTAATCCATATCATTTTGTACAAACAAATGATTATTGTTATTATATAGAAATAGTTACTTAACACCAGATGACTTTGAGTAATTTATTCGTATTGTTATATCATTAATTGCTAAAGACTATATAAATGATTGGAAAAAAGTCTGACTTCGAAATTAAGTATCACAACAAAGGTTGATATTCCGTAAACCAACCAACCAACCAACCAACCAACCAACCAACGGACGTCTTTGAAGACCTGGAGCATTTTCTTCATTAACTATTCCTTCTATCATATAAATAAGGGCCAGTTTCTATTCTGAGATATAAATATTTCTCATTCAATTCTTAGCCCGATATTTAATGACCTTTTCCCGGACACTTGATCGCTGACATTTACAACAACTCTAATAGTGAAAAGTCAGAAATGTTTGTGAAGTCTTACATAGGATGAATCGCTATTCCCTTTAGGAATTCCGTAAATAATTGAACAAGATGTCCCGATGGCGTAGTCATCTAAATAGTTAAACAATGATATATGATTCTTCGGTCATCTTGGTGACTCTAAAGTTGCACGCATGCGTAGTAGAGGCGATTTCTATTCTGTATGATTTATACGACGAGGTTTCGACTCGCTATGAATACTGAACCAATTTGAAAGCAGATGGGGACTGAAATGAAACAGTAGTAGAACATTTTAGGATATTATATTAATGCACCTACAGAAAGTATTCAGACATTCTTATAATAATTGGCAAGATATGTGGTGCCATATGCAAACACCTAAACCTCACAAGTCACTGTAATTAAGTTTATTTAAGACCTCGTGCTTCAGAAACAGCTTATTTTGTCAAACTAAGCACAATCCATCAGATATCTACAAGAGTACCTCTGCAAATACTACATTTTATTGTAAATATTGTTTAATATAGAAAGGGGACAGTCCCCTTGGCGTAGTTGATAACATGCTGGACTGCAACATCGTAGTGAAAGAGTTCGAACTCCAGTCGAACTATTACGTTTACTTTCGGATTAACACCCTATTTAAAAATAGTATAAACCACCTGATACCCTTAGTTATGTTTTTTTTTAAATTGATATGAATGAGATGTACAGGTACAGAAAAATTATATCATTTTGTAATCTGATAAATTGACCAATTCTTGTTCAAATAATCTCGAATGTTAACTGTGTGGAAACAACTGTAAATGCTATGTTTAATATTTCATACTTTATACTCTCTTTCATTTCTAGTATATGAAAAAGAAAAGGTGTTTGAACAGTAAATATACATTTTTGGGTTGTTTCCACTCTTGCTGTTAAAATTTGAGATCGTTTGAATTTTGATTGCAAAGTATCCATAAACACTACCCCTATAATATTTCGTCTACAAGGTTGGCTTTGGCATTAAATAAGCCACTATTGATAAGCCATTAAACAAAGAAACTAAATCAAACCAATATATATATATATATATATATATATATATATATATATATATATATATATACTAATATATATATATATAATATATATATATATATATATATAATATATATATATATATATATATATATATATATATATATATATATATATATATATATATATATATATCTGCACGAGCAGGATGTGGCACAAGGTCAATTTCTTAAGCGAGTTAACAAGTTTGAATTCCGAGTTTTCCTTTTTCTAGACTGGTTACCTAGCCTGGTTAAAGAGCTCAGTCTGCCCTGTTATTTACCCATAGCAGGAGAGAGAATTGAATCCATACCATTCCCAAGGGTATTAGCGCTATGTGAAAATGCAAACAGCTTCGTCAAGAATTGAACTCGGGTCGACAAGTCCATTTCCTACGACTCTAACCATTAGACCACTCGCCTCTATCAAACCAATATTTTCCGTATATAAAAACAACTGAAATTTTGAAAATAATAAACGTGCCCCGACAACTAAACAAATATAATTTCTACATAAAAATATTATATCGAGATTTAACGCAACTGTTGATGGACTAAATATTGACCAATAAACAGAAAATAGCAACGAGGAAAAAACTTGCAGTCATTCTCGAGAAAATATGGCCATTCTTTATTGATTGGGTCAACTTATCCAGTCAGAGACTATCATTTTTTTTTATCGATAATGTTCCGTGAGATTTGGCTATTAAAAAAATGCTAGATCCCATTTAGCAGAAGTCATTTGTCACATTAATGTGCAAAATGTCCTGTAGCTTCAGACATATAGGAGAACGAAGTGAGAAGTTTGATAAAAATGCGTCCCTTGACCAATATATGATTTATAATGTGTGTCTATATGTTTCACAGTGGAGATAACATTCTTTTTTTTATCAATGACAATAAAATCGTTAATTTTACACACACACACACACCACACACACACACACATCGATAAGTCCATATCCGGAGACATATGTATTTGCTAAATTTAAATTTTGTATAATATTGACTGTGTGATAATGAATCAACGCAGATATAATTTCATTGACAAGAAAATGAATGCATTATAAAGGGTACACATGAATTTATGCACACACACACACACACACACACATACACACACACACACACATATATATATATATATATGTGTGTGTGTGTGTGTGTATATTTGTGCACGTGTGTGCTTGTTTCTGTGTGTGTATGCACGCGTGTATATTTCTTTGTCTCGGGCTCTGTGAGTCTCTCTCTCTCTCTCTCTCTCTCTCTCTCTCTCTCTCTCTTTCTCTATCTATCTACCTATCTATCTATCTCTCACACACACTGTCTCTGCGTCTCACTCTCTGTCTTTCTCTCACCCACTTTCTCTCTCGATATATATATATATATATATATATATATTTACCAATCCCTCCGCACGAGCAGTATGCGACAGAATGTCAATTTCTTAAGCGGAGTTTAACAGGTTTGAATTCAGAGTTTTCCTTCTCCTAGACTCGTTACCTAGCTATGGTTAAAGTGTCCAGTCTGCCCTGCTATTTACCCATGGCTGGAGGGAGAATTGGATTCATACATTTCCCATGTGAAATTCAAACAGCTTCGTCCAGGAATTGAACTCACGTTGACGAGTCCATTTCCTACGACTCTATTCATTAGACACGCG
>CM042159.1:65222158-65237158 GCA_023376005.1 Doryteuthis pealeii | reverse complement strand
CTAACAGCCTCGTCCAGGATTTGCAGTCGGTTCACTGACTCCATTTCCAGTGACGATAACGATTACACTACAATTTCCTCCATTTTGTCAGTATAATCAGTGTACATTCTTCTCGTGTATCATCGATAATCTGACTAAAATATACTAAATATCCATTCTTCATTTCATATCATTTTTAAACATTGTTCTCGTATTCAATTGTTATGATTAATGGTGAAATAAAGACGTACTCAATTCAACTTTTGGAAATATTTGACCTTTTGGAAGTCACAGGATATAAAAGCAAATATATTGTTGTAATTTTTTTAGTTACATTATTTTTTACATGAAGCAATGTACACATATTTGTAACGGTGTTAGTGATACTGTACTACTCCACCACTTAGAATCAGACGAAGCGCTTAGAGAAAAACCTAGATGGAAGCTAAACAAGCATGCATCGTACTGTCTTGAAGAAATCTTGGAAGCAGCACCCTGCAAGAAAGCAGTTGCGCGGTCACTTGCCAGCTATCACACAAACCATCCGAGTAAGACAAACAAGACATACTGGACACTGCTGGAGAAACAACATTCTCTCGTGGACACCTACACATGAAATTCAGCAAAAACGGACGAGAATCAGCTCTGTGCGGATTCTGGATGTCGGGCAGAGGATTTCCCAGTGGTGATGACTGATAGGGACCGTTGGAGAGAGAGAGAGAGAGAGAGAGAGAGAGAGAGAGAGAGAGAGAGAGAGAGAGAGAGAGTCATGGGTATCCGTGCTGTTAGTTCGACCGAATGATGATATGATTTTTTAAAGGTTATCTAGTTTTGTCAACACAATGTTTCGACTGATCAATTCTTCGTAGTTCACCAATCATATAATACATGATAAAGGGGGAAGATTATAATCTAAAGTAAAATACCATTTCTAATATACCGAAATGCACAGAGTACAGAGTATACATCATGTTGTATACCCTTTACTAACTTCTTCTATTCTTCTATTATTCTTCTGACGTCTTTGATATCTTAAGTTCTTTTAGGTCTCTGCTAGCGTCTTGGACTTCTCTTGGTGACTTCGTCTTGGTCGTCGGTCGCACTTAACTCATTTCTTCTTCTATATCAGTCTTGTTACCAAGACATTCATTAATCACAAAACTGTGTTATTTTATTTACCTAACTATACATTTCATGTAACTAAATATCTGACTAACATAGCGCGCGTATGCAGTGTGAGTTCCAGTTAAGGCAGAACATCCTCTCTGCCCGACGTCCAACTGAAAACTGAGGACTCAATGTAACTTCACATATTTCGCGGGCTTTCAGTAATCTTCCATGGAAAGTCCCGCCCGTGGTATGAAAAGGGCCATCCCTTTAGAAATACAAGGGATTGACAGTAATCTTATGCAGCCGCATAGATTATGTAACAATCAGTATCTAAGCTATTACGTTTACGCTTGGACTTATGCCGTTAGGAAAGGTATGATCCCCCAACTATAGGTTGAATAGTATCATTGCAGGTCGGCAAAGATAGCTTTGATATTGAGATAATAAAGTTGATATGCCATAAAACAAAGAAACCATTCGTAACTGTTCCCTAAAATCTGGATATGAACGTGAGGGAATCGAATATCAGAGGAAAATATGAAACCATCGAGACTACAGCAATGCTAACATTTCCAAAAGTATTTAAAAGGGTCCTGGTGGTCAAGGGAGACATGCTGTCACTTGGACTTTATTGAAATGCCACCAATTAGAGTTGCTATTAAAAATTTTCAATTATTAATATTCTTCTTCTTCTTCTTCTTCTTCTTCTTCTTCTTCTTCTTCTTCTTCTTCTTCTCTTCTTCTTCTTCTCTCACTACTACTACTACTACTAACTGCTGCTACTACTACTACTACTACTACTACGACGACGAAGACGATGAAGAAGAAAAGAAGAAGAAGAAGAAGAAGAAAAAGAAAAAATATAACTATCTTATCTATAAACTGTTGCAGACAATATAAAGGGTATCGAATATTTTTTTAAAAAACACACAAAAAGCACAAAGTTTATAATACATCCTAATAAATAAATTTTTAAAAAGCCGAAGAGACTTGTTGTCTTGTTTGAAATCTGGTACTGACCTTCAGACATGTAGGCAGACCAGCGCCGCCTAACGAGGCAAAATAAAATAAAAAAAAAGAAAGACAACTAGAGCTTCCGGCTTGGACTTGTTTATCAGAGAAATCGGTATTAAAAATAAATATTGCTAAAATGCAAAGTCATTATCGGGGAATCGATTCATGATTAAACATAGCAATTTAAGAGCAATTAAGTTGCATAAAATGAAGGAAAGAAACAAGAAAATTTACACAAGCAGTTTAGAAGGTTTGTTAAAATAGAGTTTTCGTTGCTAGGTTTCCTAAAATAAAAAACAAACAAACAAATGAAGAAAATAATCATTAGAAACCCATTTTAAAGAATTTTTCTGAAAATTACAAACAAACAAACAACAACAAAAAACTTAAAGAAACAATTAAAATTCAGTGTTTAAAGCAAAAGGCTGACAAAAATATTCAAATGACATTCTTGAAAACTAAAAGTTGAATTTTATTGATGTTTTCTGTGCCTCTGTGAAAACATATAACGTTGTTACTTTTAGACATTAAAATGTGCAGATACTTATATATCACTACCATCATTCTGTCTTTACATATATCTAACAATCCTTCCGCAAGAGTAGGATGTTACACAAGGTCAATTTCTTAAGCGGAGTTTAACTGGTTTCAATTCAGTGTTTTCCTTCTGCTAAAGTGATTGCTTAACCAAGGTTAAAAAGCTCAGTATGTCCTAATATTTACCCATAGCGAGAAAGAGAATAGTTGGTTGCATGCTTTTTCCAAGTGTAATCGAACTATGTGAAATGCTTCATCCAAGATTTGAACTCGGGTTTTCAGGTCCATTTCCTACGACGATAATTATTACAAAACGGGCCTCCATACTATTTGTATATTTATTGCTATGTTCACACTACTTCACTTATCAGTGGAAACAATGTGTCAACAAATATCTAGCACTTTCCCCCAGTAAACTCGCAGACCCCAATGATATCACGATAAGAAATAGTATTAATTCTTCCTTGGAGATTTAATCCAAATATTTCTTCTCGTATTTTGTTTATTTTTTTACGGTTCTGATTGTTGGGGCACCGATACTAATCTTCATGATTTCTATTTTTTTATTTCTCGAACAGGCTTCTGATCTTTTTCAAACTTTTGCTTTTATTATTATTTTCTTTTTTGTCTTTACACTTTGGTCCGCTGGTATAACTACTTTCCTCACCTAATAGATCGTTTTTAACCTGTTTACAGCTATTGCAATCCGTCTTCTCTCCTTAAGAGATTTTTTTATAACAGCTCTAATTTATTCACTGAAGACTGGTGACATTAAGACTCCTCGGGTCCTTAAGAGTTTCTATGTATTCTAACTGATCTTAAAAGTGCTGTAATCTTAATGGTCTTAATTCTTCCTCTGATCTTCATTTCCGCTGGTCTATTTTCCAAATCTTTGGATATCGTTTAAATGAGCATCGACTACAATTGGTATCACCTTCAAGTTTTTCAGCTCTCTGACAAAATGCGAGTATATTTCTTCTTTATTAATACTAGGTTTAGATTAACTATTCGTATTTCAATATCCTCAAAATTAACTGTCGCATTTCTCTCATCGCGTAACCTATATCTGCTATTTCCTGTGTCTTAATTTCTGCTTTGATATAATTAGATATGTTGTCATTATTTCTAAAGAGATTACTTCCCTTATTTGTCATAGTTGTCTGTTGAGCAACGAAGTGGCGTGGCGACTGGTAGTTTAAAAGGCAATACCGCAAAATTTGAATCTTTTGTTCTCTTTTCAGTAAAGACTATCCATAAATACTCTTTTCCTATCATGACACTTATTTCAATACACATATATTCTTGGTATTCCACTATCTTTTTTTGTATTATTTCTGTTGAGTTTGCTCAGAAAATACGGTCTATTTGTTATTACTTTTTTCTGGATTTGTTTCATATGAATTTATATCGTTTGGGGAAATGATAGTCAACCAACCAACGTTTTTACTGGTAGTAAAAGAGAATCAGTTTCTCTTTTTAGTCTTTCTCTTCTTACTCATGCCCAGATCATCACGTACAATTTCTTTAGTTAGTCACTTGAAGTATTCATACGGTTGTTTTTAATCCCGTTTTTGTATTCGAGATTTCTTATCGATGTGTATTTTCTTTCTGTTCACACCCAACTTATTTATGTTGATATATCTACAACTGTTTTACTTTTCTCTTTTTGTATCTTCATTGAGTCCCTGAATTGTTGTATCTAGGCATTTCTCAATGCTGGTGAATCCTCTTTCTCCTCTTGTTGGCATTTAGAGTCTGTATTTGTCATCCATCATTCTTTAGAGAATGTTAAGAGGGGTTCAGTGTATATTACAAGAAAGACTGTCCCAAGTATTAATGTATTTAATGAGATATCTGCGGCAGAATATTCTTTCAATAAATTCTCTTGTACTTTTGAGGTACTTGTTTCCCATAGTTTATTTTCAACTCTGTTTGCTTGATGTCATCGGCTCCTGATATTGCCATGGATTTTGTATTTTTTTTCTCTCCAAATGTGCTAATGCTTTCCCGATTGAGCAATTCTGTTTCTCCTGTTTTCCGTTTTATTTTTATTTTCATTATAAGCATGGCGAATTTTACAATACCAGCTTCCATTTCTAAATCTCTGCGAAACATTCTAATAGTTTGTATAACGGATTTTAATTCTTTTTTAGCGTGTCCCCGTGGCGTAGTGGCTATTGCGATATCGTAGTAAGCGAATTCCCACTCTGTTCGCAAAATACGTTCACTTTCACAATAGTACCCATGGGAAATTTATGTTCCCAGTCATCTTCCCAAATATGGATTAAATTATACCACTGCTGCTCTTCTACAATAATGGTGTTGGCATTAAATAACCACGAACGTTGATATCCCATTAAATAAATACACACAATTATATTGCACTTATGTCTCTATTATCTCTCGGGTTTAACCCCTTGTGCATCGTCATTGATTTTTTAATCTTTTGGTCTATCTGTCGGAGTTCCTTTTTTTACCATTTTAATAATGGTCCAAAGTATCTTATAAAGACGGCTCAGGTATGTATTCACTTGATGAGATGTCTGCTGCTGAGCTTGGTTTCTAGACATTTTATTATTCTTCTGAGTTATTCTTTGAAACGTTTGCTTTCATCTCTGTTTGTTTGATGCAGTCTGCATCCAAAATTCCTAAGTATTTGCAATTCTCCTTTTCTCCAAGCGTTCTTTTAATTTTTTTGATTTGGTATTTGTATTCCTTCTATGGTTTTCACTTTTCCCCCTTTTCATCATTAGTTAATTATTATTATTATTATTATCATTATTATTATTATTATTATATTATTATTATTATTATTATTATTATTATTATCGAGTACAATCTCTGATTTGCGCCGCCATGATGTGTACTTAGTAGAATGGATGTCATTTATTAATATTTGTATTCATCAATGAATTAAAATTGTTCTATCATCATTATCAGCTGCCCTCCATAACGGCAGTATTAAAGCAGAATGTAGACGCTGATGCAATATTTTATTTCATTGCAATTATTATGTCAGCTTCGTTTCGAAGTGACGAGGATTTTTAAAATGTTAACCCCCCTCCACAAACACACACATAGAACACTCCCATATATATATATATATATATATATATATATATATATGTGTGTGTGTGTGTGTGTGTGTGTTTAAAAGAATGATAACATAACATTTATAAACTACAAAAATGTTCAATACTTTATGAATAATATACAATATATATTAAAAATAAAAAAAAATTACGTAGCTCACCTACCACTCAAGTTTTATGAATGTCAGTCTTCAAGTATGCAGGAAAATGGATTAAGTAAGGAAGGATTTTTTTTATATTCAAATATTTTCGATTAAATATTTCAATGGTTGCTTCGTGACATGGAAATGTGTGCAGTACATATACTTTAAAACTCTTATCGCTTGTTAAAACATGTCAATTTATCTGGATTCGCCATGTCATTTTGTATTCTCCTTTTTCAATTAAATTAACTAAAACATTTAAACTAGTAAGGCGATAAATTTGTAAGTATATATTTGTTTTAGTGTCTGTGTTTGGATACCAATTCTGATCATTTATACAGCAAGTTATTTAATTCAGCGAATCATATTATACATCATTTCTTCTCTAAAGACAACCTTCAGTGCTTTTTTATGATCGTATAAGCGCAGTAAATATGAGAGTGCAGAGGGTGAAATGGGCAGTAAATGTGTAAGAGTCTCTGTGTTGATTTTGAGAATACAGTGAGCTTGCTAGTGCAGTAAGTGTGTGAAATGAATGAAGAAGTGTAATGTTTGTATGAGTGACATAACGTGAGTGTATTGTCAGAGTAAACAACACATATCATTGCATTTGGGTCTCTCTCTCTCTCTCTCTCTCTCTCTCTCTCTCTCTCTCTCTCACACACACACACACACACCACACACGCACGCACACACACACACACACACAGAATCACACACACACACACAAACTATACCGTTTCAAGCATGGTAACATCGACGATTCCTGGGTGTAGGTTGGATACGTTAGAAGGTGTTTGCGCGCGCACACACACACACACACACACACACACACAAGATGAGTTGGTTATAACTGTAAAATGACTTCATTAATACAAGTATGCAAATTATTTGTATTAGATAAGGATACTTGAAACCATTTAACAGTGAATCGTTTCTTGAAGATATAATTGATTATAAATGATTACTTATTTACTTGAACCCATATGATTATATACATGTGTGTGTGTGTGTGTGTGTGTTTCTTTCTCGAATTCAAATGTTATTCTTACTAGCAAATATATGCACCCTCCGAGTGAAAGTATTTAAGTTTTAATGTAATAAAAAATATATTGAACTAGAAAGGCTAAGGAACTTAAATAAGAATGTAGATGAAATGGGTTAAACCACATGGGGTATAATCAAAAAGTAGAACAACTGAAATTTACGCTTCCATCACTCCCGTCTTTCATTGCTAAATTTTCCTAATTTAACTATTTAGTTAAAATAGGAATTGAAAAATAAAATTACAGTTATTTCTTCTTGTTAATCCATTCTTTTTAAGATTTATCCCGCGACTATTATTCATTAAGATATAACCAAACAATCAGAAATCAATAATACTAAGCACATATTAAAATCAAATTTCTTGTATCAATATGCACATTAGCCTTCCCGTTCACACTGTAAACCGCTATATATATATATATATATATATATATATATATATATATATATATATATATATATATATATATATACAATTGCATGTTATTAGTATGTAGATATGGTCAACAGTATTAATAATTTAAAACAATTTTATTAATAATTGAGGTTTGAATGAAAAAATGTCACATTCTCCATGATTTTATGTGAAATGTGACAGAAAAACACACAATCTCCATTATATTAAGATAATCTTGCTGAAGTTTTAGCTTTCCATCTCAACATGCGTCATTTCTTTGGTGGCTTTTCGGCAGAACAAGGAATGCACTGACTGTATCCTTTACATAGGGTTATGACTACTCTACTCCCGTCTTAACACACACACACACATACACACACACATACAAACACACACACACACACACACACACACACACACACACACACATATATATATATGTATATATATTTATATATATTTATATATATTGGGATATTGTACAAGAAAAATAGATATCAGATATTTCCTAATATTATTTATACCAAACATTAGAGCATAAAAAAATATGAATATGTATCAACTAAACAAATAAACTACATTTCTACTACATTTTACGTAGACCATTTTTATTCTATAGTGTAAGTATATTCTATTCAATTTAGGAAGTATGTTTTCGTCTATATAGTATATTTCAGTTTATATAATCAATATATTTTCGTCTATATATTAAGTATATCTTATTCTCTATATCAATATATTTCATTCTGTCTAGTAAGTATAATTTAGTCTATATAGTTGCTAAATTTTATCCTATATAGTAGATATATTTTCGTCTATATAACAAGTATATTTCCAAACTATACTTGCTTTTTTTCAAATGCACTTGGTGTTACAATAATTCGTATGAAGATTTAGAATTCCCTCTACAGACGGTTATTTAAAAAAAGACTCCTCGTGGAAAAGAACTATTTTCTGATTAAAATGAACCTCTTATCTATTTTCACTAACAGAAAAACGGCTCTGAAAATATAATAGGCTGATATGAAGCTAAAATAATGTTTTCAAAATTGTTCTAAATTGGAAGAGAAGTGCAAAGGTCATAGGTGTACAGAGATGATCGGGTTCAGAATGCAATCTGACCCCAATCTATTCGTTATATCCAAAGATTAATGGATGGGGACTCAAGAAAATAGTCTGCAGATTTTGCAAATTAAGTAAATGAAAATAGATGCCGTAAAAATTTAGATTATAAGAATCAAAATTTCCCCAACGTCCACGTAGGAAATCTCAGCGGAATTCGAGACTCGAACCAGCTCATTTAACGTTCGCCCCTCTACCCCCGCCCCCGCCCTCACAAAGAATAAAGATAAAGGTTCCAATTTTGGGCACCGTTGTCAGTTGATTCAAAATCAACGTATTGAATCTGATAACATCGACACGATGAGATGAGAAGTAATTACATTTCTTACATATCCCTTTTCTTCCGTTAGGCGCTAGATGGCGTACCAAGCAACCTAATGAAACCAGAAGCGATAAAGTCAAAAATTCGTCTAGGTAATTCGTAAAATCGCCTTTTCTGTCTACATGACATGGGGATTCTTGCCCCTCACAACCTTGTGTCGCACAGCACAGGAGAACGCATGCTGAACATGTAAGTTTTTAAGTTTTCTTTTTTAACCAACAGTCTCAAGATCTTTATCTACAATAAGGTTATTGTACATATTCGGACTATGCTTGGTAGATCATCAAATGTAAATAGCGATCAGCCTGTTAAATTCTTAATTGTGTAACATCTTAAGCAAAAACAGATGTTACATAATTGTTAGTACCCTAACACTTATGTACCATTAGTGTAGAAACCAAAATGGCTGTTATAAGTTGCAGCCGGCGGCCTTGAACGATTGAGTGACACGGCTTGACTTCATCCTGATCCTCCTTCCGGTGGATACCGTGAGAATCGGTGGAGAAGACCCTCTTCCGGTTTAGATTAGAAAGAGAGTTTAGTTCAGTATCGGCCAAACCGTGAAGGGAGCAAGTCGCGCTTAGGCACGTTGCCATACTCACAATCTGCGCAGTTGTCTGGTGGGGATTTCGAAATAGAATATGATCTAAAGCAAATCGAAGTCTTGGGTTATTATCTAAAAAATACCAATGACATAGGGCTTATGATAGATGAGAAATCCCCAATAGAAGACCAGACATGTAATCCCCAAGACGATGTCCAGACGCTAGAAGAAGAACATAAGATACCAAAAGACGACCAGAAGAATAAGAAAAAGAACATAAGATACAAAGATGACCAGGAAAATAAGAGAGTATACAACATATACGTTTATTGGTATTCAACACAGATAGTGTAAGCAATCTGAATTCTTTTTTTATGAATATGATTTTGATTCTGCATTAAATGATCCGAAATCAATTTTATATGCCGTAAAACAAAACAACTAAAACAACAATATTGTCCCCGTTAACTCATCGTGAATTTTTTTTATATATCCATACATCTTATTTCTCATAGGCTTAAACAACAAAGTGAACGTGTTTTTTTTTCTATTACAACTAAAAATGCTTGCAACGAACAGTGATTTCAAACCGACAAACTTACGAAAACAACCTCCACACATCGAAACCATAGTTCGTTCACTGCTACAGATGTATTTGGTTTCAGCAGTTGTTTTTGAAACGAGGAAATGTGAAAAACTTGGGTTGTAAGAAAATTGGTGAGCTGAATTTCATTCGCTGAATTATGATTGCTGAAAGATGGCGTCAAAATATGGAAACAAAAAGTTCCCTTACGCAAATGTTTGGGAAGAATCGCTATATTATGTTATTAAGCATAATGACATAGTAGTAAAAATATAAAGTCGGCCACACCAAATATTGATTTAAGATTATTCATTTCGTGGATGGTTATTTATTTTGATGACTGCTATACATTTATAATTTTGGTTCCAGTACTGTAAATTTTGGTATATGGCAATAGATGAGACCTAATATTATCCATTCTATTGCATGATGTTTCCATAGAAATAACTAAATCCTGGAATTAATTTTAAATTAAATTCTGGTATCTTTGCTCTAGAAGAAAATTAATTTTTATCGAAATATTGTTGTAGTGTAATCATATATGAATGGTAATCTATCTGTCTCTCTCTCCGTACCCCCCACCCTCTCTCTCTCTCTCTCTCTCTCTCTCTCTTCTCTCTCTCTCTCTCTCAAAGAAATTGGTGGTTGTAATGGTT
Organism: Doryteuthis pealeii; assembly: GCA_023376005.1. NCBI lineage: Eukaryota > Metazoa > Mollusca > Cephalopoda > Myopsida > Loliginidae > Doryteuthis > Doryteuthis pealeii. The sequence continues at coordinate 65,226,612 of CM042159.1, read as the reverse complement.
TTATTCAGGACATCTTTAATATAGCCTTATTAAAAGTTTGTAGTCTGCAAGGACAGCTCAATGTATAATAAATGGAAATAAGTGAAATTTAGCCCAGTCTGGTAAAATCTTTCATTTATTATCGTACACAGTCTGAAGATGCCAAGGATTCCTAAAGAAGGTCACATTTTGTTGGAAATAGATTTATATAATCACATTCTTTATCAATCATATATATATATATATATATATATATATATATATATACAGAGAGAGAGAGAGAGAGAGAGAGAGAGAGAGAGAGAGAGAGAGATTTTAATTAACAAATCCTTTGCAAATACTTTTTTCATGAATCAAAAGAGGGCTCAATACCGGCCAGTAGAGCAGAATAAAACCTAAAATGAATAAAGGTTTATTCAGTCTCATTGCGACTAATGTTATGTATTTAAAAATACAATCCCAATATGAGACTTACGAGTCTCATCTCAGAATGTGTGATTAAATATATCTTGATTTTAAGTTATCTATTATTATACTAAAGCTGATATAAGCAATTCCTAATTCCTAAAGGATTTTTTCCTGTTATGATACAAAATTTATACTAAGTTTAGGACAACCTAATGTTTGAAAAAAATTCTACTTTAATTGGTTTAAATTAGGCGTAATTATCAATTAAGTTAAAAACTGACCCGTCCCTAACTGTCATTCTTCATATTACTCTCACCCTCTCTATGTATGAGTAAGATTGGGAGTGAAAACGAAGAGTTATTGTGTTAGAGACATTTAACTATGTTAAAATTAATTAGGGGTGAGTACCTGTCGTAACTACCTTGGAATAGTAATGGACTCACCCGTTAAAAAAAGCCTACAAGCCTAAAACTGCATTAAGTAGTCCTAAAACCAAGAAATATCTTAGTATATATTTTGTATTAGTAGCATAAACAGGAAAAAAATCCTTTAGGAATTAAGAAGTGTTTATCTCAGCTTTAGTATAAAAATAGATAGATAGATAGATAGATAGATATAAAGTTTTTACGGAACAGATGGACTTGCTACCACTAACACATTCCTCTACCCGGATGTCAAACCCGCAAAAAATATTTCAATTTCTATAGTTCTTTTATAATGCTTCTTTTCACAAAACCTCTCTAAAAACAATTTCTTCAACCAAGAAATTTTCTCCTGACGATGATCTAAGGTCGAAACTAGTTGAGAATAAATAACATATAAGAAATATTCCTGTTTGTCGTATTACTTTTTGTTCATACTATATATATATATATATATATATATATATATATATATATATATATATATATATATATATAGAGAGAGAGAGAGAGAGAGAGAGAGAGAGAGCCAGTGTGTGAGACAGACATTTTAATGAGTGACGTCATAGACTTAGATATGACATACATATCGTCTTTCATTTTTTAGAGCAGTCTAACGAAAAAATTGCCAACTGGAAATGAACATGCTGTTTTTTTGTGAGCACTGACTTGGCTGTTCCTTTCTGCTCTCAGGATCAAGTGACAAGCTTAGCTTGTATTGGAACCCATGGTAACATTCCAAAAGATTTTTTTGTTTTTTCTTTGAAGTTTATACGAGTTAATTCTGAAAGCATTACAGAATGTGCACATGCTTACAGGCTTACACCCAAGCAGAAACCAATATACATAAATATATGAATCTATTAGTAATGGAGATTCAGTCTCTTTTTCTCTGTAACGGAAACTACGTCACTGCTTACGTCATACTAATTTTTTAAACATTCTATGAAAAATCAATCAAGAGTCAAATTTTTACGAAAACTTTTGAATTTTCATTTAAAATAGTTTTTTTCTAAAATATAACAGGGGATTTATTTTACTAGGTAACCCCCTCCCCCCTTATTTTATTTTATGAAATCCGAACAAGATATGTTTTACTCGTGCGAGTTTTAATTTTTTCTTTGAAGATAAGAGTCTGAATAATTAAATCAGAAATTTTTAGAAACGTTTTGGAGCTCCTTACTGTCGTTAAACGAAACAAATATCTCAGTAGGGTGGAGGCAATATAAGTAAGTAATTATTTTTTCAAACATTAACCATTTTATTTTATTTATTTAAATTCATCTCCCCTTCAGGCAATATCATTTTACACCGCCCGGATAGTGTTTTTTGCTAGTCCATTGTAAAAAAAAAAAAATTTGGAAAATAATATATGAATGAAGAATACAAAGAAATATGCACATTACGAAACATGAAAATAAAGAATAAACAATAGTAAAACCTCGAAATAAAACATAAAATATTGAGGCCGAAGGAAGAAGTTAGAGTTGAGAAAACGAAGCCCACGCATCCCACACTCACAAGAAATGCCGCAAAATGAACGAACGGCGGCGTTGGTTAAGTTGATGAAAAAACAAATTTAAAACAATGTCATGTCGTCTTTATTCGTCCCTAAATCCGAGATCGGATTTGTGAACGTGTTGGTCGTGAGGCGGCAGAAAGAATGTTTGGTATCCATAGCAACAAGACGAATGTCTTCTCTAACGAGAAAACGCGTGACAGAATTGTCTTCCTGCTTAAATAAACAGTGAACAGAAATAGAAACATCGTTTTCCTGTGAGAAATCATGGCTAGATGAAATCGAAGATTGGGGACGTCAAGCTGAAAGAGGAAAAGAATGAAGGAATGGAATGAAGAAATAAATGAAGACAAAGAGAGAAAATGGAAACAGTTGAAGGAGAAAAGGATCTAAAAAATACAGACAATATTTAGAAGGAGATATCAAAAAGATGTTTAAAATAAAATGGAAAGAGTGAATGAGAGAAAGGGAAAGACAGAGAGAGAGAGAGAGAGAGAGAGAGAGGAGAGAGAGAGAGAGACAGACAGACAGAGACAGAGACAGAGACAGAGAGAGCGTCATTCTATTTCTTTCTCTCTCTCTCTCTCTCTCTCTCTCTCTCTCTCTCTCTCTCTCTCTCTCTCTGAGAGAAAAGAAAGAAATAGAATGACAGTGGGGGCGGGGAGCAAAAAATAATCAGAAAAAAGATGGAGGAAAATATTTAAATATTTTTTTTAATTGAGATGAATAAAGGAGTCTGCTCGACAAGACACGAAACACTGTAATCAAAACAGTTCTACAATAATCATTGAAACAAAACTTTGAAAGAAAGGAAAAAAAAAATGAAAGAAAAATTCTCCCAGGATCCGTGTGAAAATCTAACAAAATAATATTAACCATTTCAATATCTCAATTCAGACAAACAACGTTGAACAGGTAAACGATTCAATTGATTTTGCAATGCAATTTTACTTGAGTTATATAACTAAATGGTTCAAGTTTAAAATAAATAATCACCAAGTCTAAAATGTAACAATAGGCTTACAGTCAGTGTTGGGCGTCATATTTTAATCATATCGGAGATAACTGTTCGGAATTTTCGATAAACACCTAATGCACCGGATTGGTTGGATTTTAAAGCATGTCAACTCTTGTTGGGTTATATTATGCCGAAGACATTGTTTTATTCATTCTTTTTAAATATCCAATTTGTTTTCAGACTCATTTTTTTTAACATTTTAATTCTATTTTTTCAACTCAATTTAAAAAAATACATTTTAATACTAATTTTTGATCTGTTTAACCCATAGGATGGGACCCCAACATATACTACCACTTAACGACTATATCCGTTATGCCATGTTTACAATTAGTCACATGGCACAACGGATATAGACGTTGAGTTAATACAGTTCTAAGTGACAATTATCTCTGCAGATTAGATCCTGGAGAAAGGAGACAGTGGCATTAAATAATTAACGCAGCTTAACACTTGTACACAGTTATGGGTAACGAAATTACAACAATCTACCCCTGTGGATTGAATAAAAGGTTCGGCTTTAAGATCCCTGAAGGCTCTCGAGTTCGACAGAAAGGTTCCCGAGTTCGAGGAGAATGATCTTGTGTTCAAAAAGATTCCAGAGTTTGACAAGAAAAGCGAGAAGACGGCCACAGTGCACATCGGCAGAAACGTTGTCAAAATAATTCAAATAATATAAATTATCAAGTCTCATCTCAAGAATTCATAGAAATAGTAAGTATTCCTATTCAACAACAACAACAACAACAACAACAATAATAATAATAATAATAATATCTAGTGTTGATTAACAAAAAAGAAAGAACGTGTCAACTGGTGGATTTTGCAGTTCCAGCAGATCACAGGGTGGAGATGAAGGAAAACGAACAGATGGATAAATACCTGGACCTTGCCAGAGAACTGAAAAAGCTATGGAATATGAAAGTCAAAGTGATACCAATTGTAGTTGGTGCACTTGGAACGGTCCCAAAGGGATTGGAAAATCTGGACATCAGAGGAAAGATTGAGAACATCCAGAATACGGCACTGCTGCAATCTGTTAGAATACTTAGAAAAGTCCTGGAGACCTGAGGAGACTCTTGTCACTCAGACTCCAGGGAAATGCCAT
>CM042159.1:65207158-65214658 GCA_023376005.1 Doryteuthis pealeii | reverse complement strand
ATAGATACATTGATAGATAGGTAGTAGATAGACTGATATGGATTGACTTAGATTTATGTACCCCTGAAGTAAATTTAAAAAAAAGTCCGAACAGACTTAAAAAGAAAGAAAGAAAGACAGAAAAAAATAAAGAACAAAATAAATGAATTAATAAATAACGCAAGAAAGAAGAAAGAAAGAAGAAAGAAAGAAAGAAAGAATGGCAAATTAATTTGTAAAATTAATGATCTATCCAGACAGAAAGGACGAATCCGACAGAAAAACAATTAGTAAACAAATAGATAAAAAATTATTTAACCTAGAGAGAGAGAGAGAGAGAGAGAGAGAGAGAGAGAGAGAGAGAGAGAGAGAGAGAGAGAGAGAGAGAGAGAGAGAGAAGACTGAATAAAGAAACGAACAAAAATGACCTAATCAAATCTGGACATGTAATTCAACGGTGATTACTTACCGGTAAATTCGGATGGCAGACCGAAACCCATTTAGCTCGCCTCCATGTTTAATTTTGTTCAAGCTGGTCTCTTGGGCATTTTCAATTTTATTTCTTTTTTTTTCTCTTGTTTTGCTTTGTCTTGTTTGTCTTACTTCCTGTCACTTGACGTCTTACCTAACTTCCGGCTAGATGTCCGAATGCATGCAATTAACATCAGGTCGGCCATGTTTTCTCCCGAGGCTCGCAATTTAAAAGTAGTCATTTGGAAGACTGTCTGTTCGATCTTTAGCCTGGGGATGACGGAATCACACTCGAAAGGAAGAAAAGAAAAATTAAAGAAGAAAAAAAAAGATAAATAAAAGTAAGTGTGGGCGTGTTTGTGGGAGAAATAATGAAAGAAAGCAAACATTGAACAAATTTATAAATAAATAGTAATTAGCATTTCCCGGGAAGCGTTCACGTTAGTTAGGATCTTAATTTGAAGGGGAAAAAGCGCTGACGGTCGATTTCGGGTCAACTGTCTGTAGAAAATGATTATGTCACGTGGTAATTATTTGTCTTATTTGTACATAGTTTAATTATTTTTTTAGAGAATGAAAGGTAATGATATATATTCAAGAAATTGTTATCTTTATTCGTGATAATATTATTTTTTTTACGCAAACACTCCCAAATGATTGTAGTTTTGATTACTTTTATGACAGTGAGTGATCTGCATTGAGATTAAAGGAGAATAATGTGTTCGCCTCTGATTGGCAATGGAATTAATACATAGATAAGAAACGAAAGAAAAAAAAAATGAAATTATTTTTAACACAAAATAAATTAAAAGTAAACAAGAAATATAAATGTACAAGAAAAAGACAATGATATACACAAGAAGAAATCGAACAAGATAGAGAAAATGATAAACATGATAAACATTTACAATGCAAATGAGAAAAGCATATATATATATATATATATATATATATAATATATATATATATATATATATATATAAAGAATATATGTTAAACAGAAATGTAAAATAATGCAAAATATTATAAACAAAAAATAAATAAATACTGAAACCAAAATTTAATTAAAAAAATGGAAAATAACAATAATAAAAGCTAGAATTTAAAAAAATGATTAAACATTTATAAAACAGAATAGATATTTTAAAGATCTTAGGAATTTAACAAAAAGAAGTTATACTCCTTGATTTATAATAATTATATCATATGAGATAAAATTTCTGTGAGATTTTTAATACTCTCTTGTTTATCAGCTAATCTTTAACCTTGTTATGTAAAAAGTCTAGAAGAAGCAAACTGCATTAAATCCAAGTAACTCCGCTTAAAACTTGAACATATCTCACATCCTGATCGTCCTGTGGGGTTGGTTGTTTTGTTTTACGATATATCAACTCTTGTCGCGTAATTTAACGCGAGATAAAGTCATTTTTTATTTAAAAAAAGTACTGATTTGCTTACAGTACCTGGTGTAAAATAAGTATTGAACAGGCTCATCGCTACTTAATTTCGGTAATCTAGCAGGAATAGGTGCTTTCAGCATAAATGAACGTAACCATGGCGGAGGGGTTGGGTAAATACATAGAACATTTGTGAATGGTATTCGTTGGTTAGTGGATTAGTTTAATTTTACGACATATCAACCCATTGAGTCATTTTATGCTGAAGTTGTTTTGTTTTATTCCTTCCTGATGGGTACACACTTTTAAAACTCAATTTCTTTTTTTAACACATTTTTAGAACTCATTTTGTTCTATTTCCCCCATGGATTGGGACGCTAACAGGCGCTACTACTGGGTCACAGTGGACCTGGGAGTAATGGTGATGTACGTTACATTACCCGATCTCCAGAACTGGAACTTTACGACCAAATAGAGTTTAACGTCATACCCATGACAATAAGACCCTTACCACACCGCCTTCTAGCACATATGTGATAAAAAGGGTTGGAGCTGCCAGGGTAATAGGTTTGGGACAATCATATAGAGGCTAAGGCTTTGCACCACCAGCCGATTGATCGGCTACCCGTCTAGCCTAAATAAGGACCAAATGTGAAGGGTGAGTTAAGATATGGTTTTAACGAATGATTTCAACTAAAATCGTGTCGGTGGAACATATACATCGTACAATATAACCGTTAAATATTTGTGATAAACATATGAGGATGATTGTAAGCTATGTTACACTTCAAACGTGTCAGATGCTTTAATTAGGTTTCAACGTAAACGATAAAATCATGTGTCTGTACCTACTGCACATCAAAAGGAAAAACAAGAGATACGTATTGCGTAAATATATTTATTCCAAACTCATTGAATAAAACAAGCGAAAAAATGTTTGAGTTATTTGATTTGTAATAATACAAATGGGAAATCCTAGTAGCATTGTGGCTAACGCGCTGGACAACCACATTGTAGTAAGCGAATTCGAACTCCAGTCGCATTATTACGTTAACTTTCAGGCTAATTCCCTTAAGAAAGTTATACACTTCGCTTAAACTCTCTATGGGTTAAATAACACCGTTACTATTCTTCTAAAAGAACGGCTTTGCCATTAAATACATCACAATTATTGCTATCTAAACAAAGAAACCTGGGTCCTCCTCGTCAAATGAAAAGGAGTGAAAAGAGAGGAAAGAAGTCACCACAGAAAAGAGAGTCATGAGGAAAGAGAGACAACAGCATCTCCAGCAAGCATCACCGTTTGTTGCAGTCAGTGCACCAGAGATTGCATTCAAAAATTGGTCTGTTCAGCCACTCGCGCAGTTGTAGATAAATAGAAAAAAATTAAATAAGTGGACACTCGTTGGATTTTTCTGTGTATAAAGTGTGTGCATGGTTCCCCGCTTATACTTATAGACTGGCCATGGTCACGTGAATGACTCTTCTAACCAATCAATGGCAGTACTACTGGCCTGATAAGATACTTAAATCCCCCATATTGGTCACACATTAAATACACACTCTTGGACGACACACATAGGATTGCCGGGATCTTTATCAATACTCACGAAGGACTTATACGATTGCCAGTAACTGAGGACACTTTTGTAACCAAAGATTCCCATGTGGACGGACTCTTTATCAAGGATTCCACAGATAAAGCTACTGCCTATAAGGCCCCGGAATTGCCCTTAAAAACATAACACGACTATCAGATGTTACTTGAAGAGGACCCAGTTATACGTTAAATGAGTTTCTACAGTTCTTCTACAAGATAGCTTTGCATCAAATAACCTAGCAAAATTGATATGTCATTAGACAAAGAAACCAAACCAAGAAACTTGAAGAGGAGATTGTTACCAAGTAACAATCTGGAGAAATGCAATGAAGGGGAAATAACCGGCAATTCAACACATAAAAGGATAATATACATATATATATATATATATATATATATATACACCTCTTCGCAAGAGCAGGATGACTCAAGATCAATTACTTAAGTGGAATTTAACAGGTTTGAATTCAGAGTTTCCTTCTCATAGACTGGTTGCCTAACCAAGGCCAAAATATTACTCTTAACTGCAGGAAGAATAGTTGGATATATACCTTTCTCAGGGTATTAGCGCTATGTGAAAATCAGACAGGCTCGCCCAGAATTTGAACTCGTCTTACCGTCCATTTTCTACAACGGCCTCCATTACACCATCACCTTCTATAAATAGTCCCTTCATAATCTACAAATCTGATTATGTTCAATAGCAGACATTTTGTTTCGACAGTTCATTGTATTCTTTAGACACTTCATTGTATTTTTGATGGTGTTAACACAGCTTTATGACTTATCCATTCTTAGGCCGGCATTAGTGACAGAAGTTGTAAGAATAGAGGATTTTTTGTCTACAGGAAAATAGTAACAGAAAACAAAGTTGTTATTAGTATACTAACCGAATCGATTTATTTTAGCAGCGTTACGTACACAGACATCCATTTATCTTTATTTTTTTTTTTGTAAGTTTTTCACCTGACGAGGAAGGAATAAAGATTCAACAGAAATGTTAACAACATCTAGTACACATGAAATAAATCATGTTCACCTGTCGGGTAAAAATCTTCAATGATATTTCCTAAGAAAAATGCAAACAATGTGTTTGCAATCCTCAGTGTGTTGTCTAATACAGCAAGCTTTTTAAAAATCTTACTATTATTTACTTATTAACATTTTTCATATACAGGTTTCCAACCAATGAACAAGTAAATTGGTATCGCTGACAATTTCTAAATAATCTAAGGGACTTTGATCTTCTTTTGTCGCCCACACGCCTTGCTGGTGGGGCTTAGAATACGTCGTATCCCCTTCAGTGGGTTAAGAACATGCCTTAAAAAGGGGATGTCCAGGGTATAACACTAAATAGCATCGGATGGTGAGGTTGCAGTTTTGAATATCTGGAGAATTCGGAATACCTTTAATAGATATTACTCCCAGGTTCAATTAGATCCAGAGTGGTAGTTCCTGTTTGGGTTCCATTTATGGGTAAAATAGATATGTTTAAAACACTTTCTTATTTGATATGGCCGTGCTCAAAACAAAACAAAACAGAACTACACAAATAAATGTAACTATACGTGTATAGAGAATTCAATTCCTTGACTTCTAGGCAAATAATAACCCTAGACGAGTTGACATACCGTTAAGATCAATCAATCAATTTTTCCCCATGAATGTAATAAAAAATTTCGGTCTCACAAAAATTGTTCGTGAAAAGCGTGTTTATGAAAAACGGGATTTAAAAATTAACGAGGTATCGATCGATTGCTTTTAATGACACTTCACCCCTTCTCGAGTTATTTTATACCAAGCAGAAAATAGTTAGGGAAGGTCAAATTTATTGTTGTTTTTCCAAGGTTATTTCTTGATTTTGACAGTAGATTATCTGCAGTTATTTGTTGCTAAATCGATTGGGAATCGATTTGATGGATAAGTTCATAGGGTAGTTTAAATGTATTATTTTCTTGGTATTATTTCATTTTTTTCAGAAGGACAAAATGTCATAGAAATTGACAATTAGAAAGTGTCTATCATGTTGTTTGCATTGTAAAAACGTATTGTAAAAACTTGTTGTATTGTAAAGATGTATGATAAAAGCAACATCACCACTTTCTATTTGAATATGTTTAAGAGTATATGGTGCATACTGGCAGTTTTTTTTTAAGTAAAAAGAATTGTGTTAGTCTTGTGTGACCTGTACGTAGTCGGGGTACAGGGACTTGTTTGTTTCTGAAAGACTGGTTTCCATTTTATTGAAAAGGCAAGCAATTAATAAAATGCAATAAGGAAATCAAGATGACCTACTTGTAAACAATTTCTGAGGTTATATTTTCTGACATTCATAAGGGCTATTTTTTTTATCCTTGGGTATTGACCCATACAAGATTAAACTGGGACTAGTAATTCTCAGTCAGGGATCGATAATCTATTGCTTTCGAGGTGATTGTAATGGGCAATACTCATCTCTTGATAGATTATCAGTTATTGATATAATGATTGTTTATTTTGCAACTGTTACGTATTGATCTGTTGTTTAATTAGAAATCATAAAAATCTGAAATATTCTATGTATTTGTATACAAGAGGATTAAGTTCATCATTTGAATGTAGTAATTTCTCTGTACTTGTAAGTTGGTTTGTTGTTTATTTTGATTATTAGCTATATAAGGGGGGAAATAGAGGGGGAAATATATATATTTGCTTCAACAAGATCCTGCTGAGGGTGGGGGACAAAAACAAGCGGGTTCACTGTCTTCTCGCAGCCAAAACTTTCTTTTGGTCAACACAGTCTTCAACCAGCAGCTGAAAATTCCTCGCCGTCGTCAAAATAATATTTTCTGACTTCCGTCTCACGTAAGCCGAAGGCTTCTCTGCTCGTCACGGCACGCTCCACTCGCTTTGGTTATTTTATGGGCATATTACCCAAACATCCGGGCACATCAGTCGAACCTCGCGTCCGTCCCGTGCCTAAATCGCATTTGTTTTTGCATGCGGGAGGACGCGGGTTCGATCTCGGCAGGCAAGACGATGTCTTGCTCTTTTTCCTTTCTCGTTCTCCGTCATATTAGCATATCAACACTTGTGGGGTATTTATTGACAAATCTTTTTTGCATTTATGATTTTTAAGGGAATAGTTTGCAGGTTTGGTTTTTGACACTCTTCAGCAAAATATTCATTAAATTCATGTGTATTAATAGATAAACTGATGGTTAACCCTTTGCCATCTCCTCCTAGCACCTTTATGATAAAAGGGGTTGGGTGTTTTTCATGAGAGTAATTTGAAGAATACGGTCCGGACAATGATATAAGTGCTTGGGCTTGACATGGCCAGCCGATTGATCGGTCTGGGTCTGTCCGAACGCCGGTTTAGACCAAGTAATGGCCGAAGTGCGTTGTTGCATATCACGGGACCATTTAGTTCCAATGACACAAAACCCTCAGCCACCACAATTCTGTCCTCAGACATGACGCGTCATCATACACGACCAACAAGTGTTATCATTAATGGGGGAGGTCTTACCCCTCTGCAGAGGTACACTTGTCGTATTCTACTGCTCCAGTCGACATGGGGCTTGTACGTTTGAATCAGTTGTGTTTTCATTTTGAGAAACATGCATCAGTAAGGAAGGAATTAAAAAAACAGGAAGCAGGGGCGAGGGCGCAAAAGACGAAGCGCTGGACAAAGAAAGATGAAGAATAACAAGTAAAAGTAAACGGAATTAAAGGGAAAATAGGCAAGAAATGATAGAGTGAAAAGAGATAGATTATGGTGCAAGCTTTACAGATAACATATCAGGCGTCAATGTGTAACAAAAAAGGTAGAGATGGAAAGGTGTAAACATCAATTTATTTTCAAATTCTTTAGGGAGATGTACAGCAAAAAATAATAAAGAAAGAAAGAAGGAGGAACAGAATGTATAAGAAAATATCTCTGCATTCATCCCTTTTTCAAATCCGAAACAAATCCATGTTTGTATGCCATTTGCATAAAACCATGGAAGTGCTGTGAAACAGAGATTGGAAAAGATAAAGGGAGAAAATAAGATGTTGTAAGAAAGGATG
>CM042159.1:65189658-65204658 GCA_023376005.1 Doryteuthis pealeii | reverse complement strand
TTTTTTTTTTTTGCGTAGAAATTTCAATCATGCATCCTGCGAGGATTCAACTCGCGATTCAACAATAATGGATCTTCGAGACTACTTTTTTACCCCCTTACCCAGGTGACGCCTAGATAGTGCCTAATAAAGATAGTAAATGGATGAACTTCTCTACTATTTAGGAAAGCACAGTTGGATTTATACGTTTTCTAAAGGGTAAGTATTTAGACAACATTTGACATGAGCTGGTTGTAACATAAGGTGGCAATTTTAGGACATCCAGTGAGGATCGAACTCACTATTCAGCAGTAATGTATCTATGACAGTAGCTTACTAACTATTACACCACAATGGGACGCCATACCTTTCCCAAGTGTATTCGTGTTATGTGAATGTAAACAGCCTCTTCCAGGATTTGAACTCTGGCCACCGGATTCATTTCCAACGACGATAATCGTTACATCAAAAGAGAAGATTTTCCGATTATCAGAAAAGATAACTAATAAAGGATATGGTAGTGGACAAAGTCGGTGCTTTCTTATTCATTGGATGACATTATTCTGTACTGCACTACTAAATTTTAAAGCGTAGTGGCTAACGTGCTGGACTGCGATATCGCAGTAAAGGAGCTCGAATTCAAATCGCACTATTACGTTCCCTTTCACACTATGAACACTATCATCCCTTCAGCAATGGGTTAAATTGTACCACTACTATTCTCTGCAAAGAAGGCTTTGATATTAAATAACCTACTAAGGTTGATATATTTTAAACAAAGAAAGAAACAAGAACTTTATTATTATTTTCCTTCTAGACTGGTTATCGTACGAAGGCTGGGTTAAATCGTACCACTACTGTTCTTCTACAAGGTTTATATACTATTAAACAAAGAAATAAACAAGAAATTTATTGGGAATCTGATAGAATCTTAAATTCACCACGTGATTCCTGGATAAATATTATTAGGGTAGTTCCGTGGCGTAGTGGGCTAGCATGATGTACTGTGACTCCGCGTCAATGAAGTGATTTCGTAGTAAGGGAGTTCGAACTCCAGTTTCCCTATTGACGTTCACTTTCTGACCTAATACGCTTTTGAAAGTCATGAATCCCTCATCCCACAGCTATGGGATGAATAGTACTACTGCTGAGGATATTAAAGGAAATATTTATATTTAATATAATGTGCTTCTATTATCTATTTGCAACTATAAATAATTTTATATTTAAAGATATTTGTTCACACTACTGTTCTTCTGAAAGCATAACTTTGGCATTAAATAACCAACGGAAGTTGATATACCATTAAACAAAGATACAAAACCAAACTAGATTTTGTTGTGAGATACATTTTGATTAAGATATTGTGAAAAAATTACTCTAGTCAAACTCCTAATCATCTTTTGGTTGGTTTTATGGTTTAATGCCATGTCAACACTTGTGCATTATATAATGACATACTGTATATATATATATATATATATATATATATATATATATATATATATATATATATGAGAAGTAAATACACAAGCGATGTGTTTTGATATGTTTTCTTTTTTTTTTAGCCGACAATTTTTGGGAGAATATGTGCTTAATTTAAGTCGTACCTAATTTTGAAAGTTAATTAATTAATAATTAATTAATTAGGTGGGCATACCTATTTAAATGTAAGGCTAAACAAATCGAGAAAAATCAATCTCTGTATGTACATTTCGGCCAATTAGGCCTCATCAGCAGAGCTATAAATAGGAAGACCGCCTTATGCGTGATTCGAACTCTGACTGTCAAGCTGACAGGCGAGGACCGTAAGCCCAAAATTAGGTACGACTTCAATTAAACACATATACTCCCAAATATATATATATATATATATATATATATATATATATATATATATATATATATATAGAGAGAGAGAGAGAGAGAGAGACATACAGACAGATAGATAGATAGATAGATAGATAGATAGATTTGTATACTGTACACTGATAGGAAATAATCCGATCAACTTACAACGTATTCCTGCCCAGTAATTTGAAAATATTCAAATCTTTAATATTGTATAACACTTGCCAGTTATAAACTGACGTTAAACACAGTATTCGGCAATGAAACGAATATATGAATATTTTCAAATTATTTTGAATGAATAGCTTCTCTTCATTAAATACAACCTGGAGATTAGAATACAGCAAATATCATTATTGCTATAACATAACTGTCTGTTTCTCTGAGGCATATTCAACAACACCTTCAGTCTAAGATTAAATCTTGGAGACATTCTCTGCATCAATCTTACATACAAAGCCCGACCTCCATTGGAATATGTGGACACATTTATTTTAATATCGCGCCACCAAAATTATCAAAATATGATAAAAGTTAATGGAGAAACGGTAATCTATCTATCTATCTATCTACTTATGTATGTATCTATCTATCATTCTAATTAGATTGTGTGAATATATATATATATATATATATATATATATGTGTGTGTGTGTGTGTGTGTGTGTGTAATTTCTAACATATCTTCATGATTTTTTTAATGTGATAATTTGCAGTTAATAATCTCTAATAATAAATGCAAATTTCAGAATGTCGGTGTGTCACATTTTTCAATATTACCCCTAGAGACCGTAGCTCATAATATCATGCCATTTTGGAATCAGATTGTGATCACATTAAAAACATCCTGGATCAAATCCGGACCTGCAGTCCTGAAATTTTGGATTCCCAAGTTTTCATCACTGCGATAGTTTTCAACGATCTTTACTTGATTTTTTACGACAATTTTTTTTCTACGATAACATTTCTTTTTAGCTTGGAAATAAATTTGGGAATAATCAAAATTACGAAATCCAGCGAAAGTCACGCATAAATAAACTAATTGTTTGTACGTAAAGTAAGGACGTACGTGGATTAAATTTCCTTTAAATAAAGTTCGAACAGAAGAATAGCGTTGAAATGTAAAAGGTAGGCGTAAATATATATACAATACTTATTACGATCAAGTCACACTGAAAACACAGGTCCCCGCTAGAAGTTGAGCTTAATGGACATTTTCAGTACTCAACCAGGAGACCACTTACATATCGGTAGGTACTGTAAGCTAAATTTAATCATTTGTTTATCGGTATTCAATGACCCGAAAGAGGGTTAATATACCGTAAAATACAACAACCAAACAACAGCTATCATGTAATACAGTGCTCAATTTTGAGTTCTTCTGTATTTTCATGTTGCCTTTGGCATATGACAGCAGTATAACTCTCAAAAAGAAATCCCCACCAACAAAGGACCAGATCAAAATCAAAAGAGCTCAAAATATCAAAATATATCATTTTCTTATGTAACCTGTTTGAATAATTAAATAGAATTCAATAAGTACTCAATGCATAAAATTTCATTGCTGGGCAGTTAAATGGAATTTGATATATATCAGTGTATTAAGTGTCCTTAATTACCATCCAATAGGGCGGCTATTCAGCCAGTATTCTTGAAAGAAATACATATTCATTTTAATATAATTTACTTTTATATTATTTTAAAGACAATTCCAAATGAAATGAAAACTTTGGAATATAAATTGTGTTAAACATTAAATTTAAAAGTAAAAATAATTTAGGTTCTATTCAAATTTGTTTTATGAATTTTTTTAAAGGGTGTATTTCAACCATTTTTTGAACTTTATTCACATGACAATATGATATTTGTCGAAATTTGTTGGGCAATCAATTTCACATGGACAAGCTAGTCTAGAAAGTCTGAAGAATCATTTCGACTGAAATTGTTACGTACGTGCCTCAAAGATCCGTGTGTGAATGGTGGAAAATCATTTATTTAATATAAAAATTATTTATTTTCAACATAACCACTATACTTGTCATTACATTTGATTTACGGGCGAAGCACGCGCTGCCCTAAACGATAGTCCAAGTTGCAGCTGTAAGCACCTATGGAATTTCATTATCTATTAAAGATGCTAATCTCAGTGTGTCAATGTGTCAATGTGTCACATTTTTTCAAGTTTACTTCTAGAGCACGAAGACCAATATATATCATTTGAGCAAACACCCAAGACCAAATCCGGACCAGCAGTCCTGATTATTTGGGATTCCCAAATCTTAATTTCTGCAATTTTTTTTTTTGTATGATAATTTTTAAATCATCATATCCTAGAATCAGGCCGAATGTAAAAATCAAAAAAAATGTTTAACATGCAGCTTTGCATTAAGTTTCAAATAGACAACTTGTACGATAGTTTTGATGAAAACTGTAAACTTTTTTGCCTACAAAATTTGCCCCCACGTCTGTACCAAATTTTCTTTGTATTTTTACCTGTTTGATAGGATAGTTCAAAGTTTTCTCATTCTATTAAAAAAAAGCTATTTCATTTTAATCTGCGTGACAATTGCAATAGTCCTAGCCAGTGGATTACGGTAGGATCGCAGCGGTGGCAGGGACTCTGTGACCGGTTTAAAGTAGGCAAAGAGTTAGGTTTGTCCGGGGTAATATGGTAAATTGAATCTAATTGGAAGTTTCAATTCTGGAGCTCTGCAGAGTATGGAGTACCGCTTCATCACCATTACTCCCAGGTCTGAAAATTAAAGAGTGCCAATAATGGTGACCAGTACTGTATATTAAGGTAAATTTAATCCAAATAGATCATTCTTAAATTATCATAAAATATACTTGATATGACACTGTAAGTAATTCAATTCTTTAGATGTTCATTACAGAAATTTTAATTGAGTTTCTCACCATGGATGTGCTTCAAAATGCAATTAATTCGATTCTGCTTCTCATTTTTACCATTCACCGCCCAAAGATATTCGAACACGTTTTTTTTTTTTTCATATTAATTGCGTTATTGATCACTTTTGTTGACCTGTTGAATGCGGGAAAAATCTTTAAAAGATTTTGCATGTAAACCATCTGTAGCTGTGAAGAAGAGACGAAAGATTTTGGCAACAGATAGTTGGTGCTTCGTTACCGTTTTATCTCAGACTTTCTCGACACGGATCAAACGAATTAGCGTATGTCTTTTAGCGTTCGGATGAAAGGCTTCTTGTGAATCTTCTGAATACCAATCGATTTTTCTAAACCTATTCTTGGTGTTTCTGTACTCAGACATAGTATCGTCTACGATACTACATTACAGCAACCTCACAGTTACGATCAAAATTTTACTGACACCTTCATCTACCGTGAAGATGCATGGCGTAGTGATTACAATGTTGGTTTAAGTCTGTCTAGTTAACAGACATTGTTTGGTTGGTTATTTTGTTTAATGGCATATTAACCCTTGTGGACCGCTCATTCAAAATCGTGACACTTTGTATGATTTTTAAGTAAATATTTTTTCGTAAATATCTTTATTTGCTTGGGTTTTATAAACTGGTAGAAATAATTTTCATTAACTTCATGTGTATTGATTAGTATAAAACAATTTAATTATTTCATTAGTATTAAAATATAAATTGTTTTGGCCCTCCGCCATTGCTTTGGAAAACCTATATAATAAAAAGCAGTAGCAACTATGAGATTAACGTGACCGTATTCTTCAAACGATACTTATACCAAATACGCACTTATACAGGCGGTCGGAGAGGCCCCAACGAATCACCGACTAGTTGCTTAAGCACTAGCAACTATGAGATTAACGTGACCGTATTCTTCAAACGACACTAATACCAGTGCTTGGTTGGGGCCTCTCCAACCGCCTGTCTAGAACAGGTAAGGGCCGAATAGGAGTTTTACATCTCATGGACGACATCCACCACGCACTGATGTCTGGGGCTGTGGAATACGACGACTGCACCTCTGCAGATGGGTCAAATCCTGTTATGAAGTGTATAAAGGCGTCTTGTGAAGCTTAAGGACGGTATACTAGTGGTTGAGCCGTCCATAAAATGTCACGCTCCAGTTTTTCCCTCTATGTCAGGTGGGTGGGTTGGTCACTTCAATCTCTAGCATATATATGCTTATGGTTAACAAATCTTCGAGCTCTGAAAATACTTGAGTCGATTTAATTTTCGACATTTCTGTTTTTAATCATATATTAAAAATAGGAAAAGAGAAATAATACAGAAAGAGAATACACAATTAAATTAGATTCTAATGAGGGTGGAAATAAGAAGATAAGTGAAAGTGCTAGAATGAGAAAAAAGGAGATCTATATAAAAATAATCTCATCAAACGGGTATTATGCGAATTTGACTATAATCCCCAATAAGGTGATGAAGTCAAAGTTAATATAAAGTGAGCCACCATCTTCCCATTAGTGCTGAGTATAGCTGCTTGGTTCACGGGACCAATACCAGTTCATTCAGCTGTAAGAATTTCTTCTTTGATCGGCAAATTCTGATTGAGATTTTGACACCAACAATTTATAATGTGTAAAAATAAGTTTTTGATGTTTTCATTTGACAAATGATCGATTTTCTTTCTTCTAAAATTGCCTTTTTTTCTATTTCATTTGTCACTTCTTCTTTTGTTGTTACCTCAATGATATCTGAATTCTTTATAGCGCTATAATATCAATAATTTCTTATTTTGTCTTCCCCCAGATTTTTCATCATACAGACAACCAATGCAAATTTAAATCCATGTCAGCAGATAAATAGATCCCCTTCGATTTATTTGTATTAATATTTTAAGAGGCTTTTCTTCGAATTATTGTTAAGTATGTTTGTTTAGCTCAGTCAGTAGAGCATTGGGCTGGAAACCGCAAGGTTCCTAGTTCGATACCGGCCCTCGCCAACTCAGCGTATGAATAGCACCGGGATTTGTGGGGTAAAGTAATGATCTGATGATAAGTGTAGTGCTCCACCTCAGACGCAAAAACAATTTCCTTTGTCTAGCGCTAGTGAAAAGGGGATAGACTCCTTCGCTGATTGGCTGATACCGACTTTAGGCCACCCCGACGACTTTACTCATTTTAATCATTATATTGGATGTATTTAAATATTGTTGTTGGTTCATTTAGACAATCTACATCCCATTATATCAATGTTAAAGAAAATAATTGCCTGACATTGTTATTGCTTTCTCGTCAAGAATTGAAAATTGTATAAATGTTGTTCAAACCCATAACTTCCCAGTGATAAATAACTGTATTAATCAATGCTGTATCATTTGGATTATTCGGACTGTGGTCCTCGTCTTTATTGCTATCTGTACAACGTTCCCGATTACAACAAGAAGGTTCCTGAGTTCAAAAAGAAAGTTCCCGAGTTCGGTGAGAAGGTTCCCGAATAGGAGAAGGTTCTCAAGTCCGACAAGAAATACCTGAAGAAGGCCAGAGGGGACGCTTGCCGAAACGTTTTACTGATAAGAATAAAGATGAGGACAATAATCTGAAAAATCCAAATAATAAAAATTACCATCCCTCATCTAAAAAAAAAAAAAAATTCGGAGAAATAATCAGTAGACCAATTAATGAAGCGTAGATATGAAAAGTGAAAATAACATTTATAGAATAATACAATACTGGACTGGGAAAACTTCAGATTTGCTTTCATATTTCTTTCCAAAGACAATAAAGAAATTGATTTGTTTGGTCCAAATACAAGTCATATATGTATTTAAGGAAAGTGCTGTTTTTGTTTTTTATTGGCAACATTTTTGTGGCTTTTTAGAAGCATATTTTACTTCTGCCGATGATTTAAGTCAATATAATCTAATAGACTTACTTGTGGCTATGTTTTTTTTGTGTTGCATTGTCTACAAAATGGTTTCCCCATTCAGTTTGGTCATTTCATTTCTCGATCGGATTTGACCAGTTCAGTCTATGATTGCGTGTATGGATTTACGATGCCCTGTCTCCAGCCACTAGACATGACGGGAGGGGTGGAGAGTTTACCCGCTTTCGGTTGTCCACTATTTTAGTTGTACAAATAAATATTTCAGTAATTACAATCTTGTCTGAGGTTGCTCCATATAAGGGCTATTTTTTCCTTTTGTTTATTTTTCTTCCTTTGTTTCTTTAATTTTTTCTTTTTTTTCTATCTTTCTTTCTTCTTTCTTTCCTTATCATTCTGTTAATCTCTGTTCTTCGATTCTTCTTATTATGTTCATATCTACTCTCTATCTATCGATCTATCTCAGTCGGTTGATATATCTCTCTTTTCTCTCTCTCTCCATTATCTCTATTTCTTTCTCTCTCTCTCTCTCTCTCTCTCTCTCTCTCTCTCTCTCTCTCTATATATATATATATATATATATATATATATATATATATATATATATGTGTATGTGTGCGTGTGTGTGTGTCTCTCTCTCTCTCTCTCTCTCTCTCTCTGTGTCGATTCGTAACTATCTACTCCCTGTGTATTTTTATATTTTATCTTTTTATTATATATATCTCTCTCTAAACCTACTCATATTACATCTTTTGTAATATGTAATATCTCTTATTTGTGAATCAGTCCCAACATCGACGGACCAGGAATTGCTTAAAAAATGCTACCAGTTTTACTCTTTATATGAAAAGCACTGAAAGTAACATTTCCTCCTAAGGTATTCAAATATTGTCCTACCAAATTTCCCACTCAGCTGTATCAAGTCTTCCTTGTAAACTGACCTATATGATGGGATATTTCAATGTTCACAATCTATTCTCCTCAGTACTCATTCTAGTCAAATAAAGTCATTGTAATCTGAATCCTTCTGCTCAGTTATAATGCATAGACCATTACTCTTCATACTTTACTTGGGTGTGGTATGCACAGAAAGAGTTCTTGTGAAAGAGCCACTGTGAGCGGCTTTATTGGCAAAAAGTTAAGTTCTTACTATTTCTTGAAGGCGGGAATATAGTGTACTCAGTGAGAATCAACTTTACAATATTATGCTAACTTACTACTTTTAAAATTACGGCCTCAATTAAACTTAATATTAATCAATGAAAATGTGTCATTTTTTCGCTGGTAATCGTAAGATTCTAACGAAATTAGAACATTGTTTAACGAGAATAATAACCCCTACTACACCAATAAAAGATGCAACGTAAGACAGTCAAGTGTCAAGTGAGTTAATTACATCTCTACAACAAGACGAGGGTTAGATAAAATATGGGTTTCGTACCGAAAGCAATACCTCCAATTTACTTCCCACGTAAATCACAAAAGTTACAGGAGGCGCAATAATATAGTTGGTCAGAGCAAGATTTTGGCTAAAAAAAGCCGTATATTTCTACACAATAGGCTATGTAGCGGCCAATAATAGCAACAACAAAATTACACAAATAGGAAAAAAAGTCAACAGCAGTGGAAGAGAACCACTTTTTTCAACAGCGATTTCTTCAGGAATTTATTGTCCACGTAATACATCTTTCGACGACTTGATTTACACGGAAGAGGTGAAAAAAAAAACACTTTTCAAGTCAAATCTGACAGTTTTATTCGATGTCGCTTGTCAAACAAATTACAGATGTCCCTACAGAAATACATTGTCCAACAGTAGATTCTTATGAAACTCAGTTTAGTTCCGTGATTATCCAGCAAATAACGATGAACTTAAATGGGAGCAGCAATATTTAAAACTGTGTTTCGTAACTAAAAGCATTATCTGCTCAGCTTTGTTATTGTCCTTCGTGAATATTTTCTAAATTAGATGGAAATATATAAGAAGCTTTACTCTTGTAACATCTCTTTTAGTTTCTGTGTGTCTTTGGTATGACACTAAACTCTATCAGATGGTTATGCTCCAGTGTTGAGCATCCTTTTATTGCTATTATTTCATGGTCTAGTCTGACCCAGAGTTGTAGTACCTGGTAGGCTTCAATCAATAGGTCAAATAGATATATTTAACATTTTATTGTAAAAAATGCTTGAGAAACAACTATACAAAGATGTATATATGGGCATACAATGAACGCGATTCCCTTATGTCTTGGCATAAAACCACCCTGGATGGGTTAATGTGCCGTTAAATAAGTACCAGAACCAATCATCGAAGTTTTTTCATTCGTTCAGTTTGTATAAAGATTAAAAATAAAATTTAATAATTTTTATTTTACTTAAGTTTATCCCTACACCCCCTCATATGCTGGATAGTATTAATACATTTGATTTTTCATACTCCGACATTTTCGAAAAAAATTAATGAAAACTGTGTTAATTCTTCATAAGTCGAAATACAACGCACACATGCACGCATGCGCATACATACATGTATGCATACATACACTCATACACACATTCATAGGAGTGCTTATACCTTACCCCTTCTATTCATTCTTATTCTCCTACAACTAATCGCTTTCCTCATCATTAATAACGAAGAAAATGTCAGCATTTTCTCGAATTTTCTGCAGATAAAATTGATAAAACTGTTCGTAAAAATCTTGCTGAAGAGAGTGAACAAACCGCCATTAGCATTATATTGACTTGTAGAGATGAACTCCATTGTGACCGAATATCTATAACAGCCGGCAGCTGCAAATTCTTCAGCATCTTCTTGCCATACTCGACTCACTCATCAGTCTGCTTTTATACACAGTATATGTAATTACATTGAAAACTCTACAAAAAACAGTTATATTACATAATGCATTTTTGTTGTTCAGCATAATTTTTCTCTGTTGTTAATGCCAATATTATACAGTAAAAACATTTAAATGAAACTCCTGTAAATAACTTCCTACCAGTTTACAAAATTACTGATATACCTTTGTATACACACAGAGGGGACCCATCGTTTTGCAATGATTAGCACTCTAGTCTTACAGACCCATTCCGACTGAATAGCGAGTTTGATCCTCTATAGGTTCTCTTAATTGAACCTTGTGTCACATACTACTCGGGGCAAATGGGTGAGATTAATACCTACATTTATAAACACAAGAGCATCCCATCGTAGTGTAGTATCTAGCAAATAAATCTCATAGATCCATTACTACTGAAAAGCGAGTTACATCTTCAGTGTATGCCCCATACATGTGATCTCTAGTCACATCCTACCCACAGCTAATGGTTTGGGTAAATACCAAACTTCGTACATATACAGGAGTGCCCTGTCCTGGTGTAGTCGTTCGGAAGCTAGTCTCGCATATCCATTATTAATACTGGATACCTCATAAAACCATGCGTCACATTCTACCCCTGGAAACCGGATTGGGTATGTTTAGAGCGTCCGATATTTGTGTAATGGTTATCAGGCTTGTTTCCCAGCTTCATTTACTACTGAATAAGGATTTTGACCCCATACTTGCGATCTTGTGTACAATTATACAAATAGTGAACTGGTTGGGTAAATACTTACCTTGGTACACACACATGGATGTCCTACAGGGGTTAAACCCTTATCTTGTAAGAATGAATTGCGAGTTCGACTTTCGCTGGGCACCTCATAATTTCGACGGTGTGCAACATTCTACGAATAGCCACCGAGCTGGGTATGTGTATATCGTTGTGTAATGGTTAGCACGGTAGACTCACAGATCCTTTTCTACTTAATAGCGAGTTCGATCCTCGCTGGATGTCCCATACTTGTGACCTGGAATCAAATCCTACCCGCGGTGAACGGGTAGGGTAAATACACGTGTACATACACGTAAACGTCTTATTGTGGTGCAATGTTTAACAAACTAGTCTCACAGATCCTTTACGACTAAATAGTGAGTTCAATCCTTATTAGATGTCACATACTTTCGGTGTTGTGTAATATTCTACACGTTGTTGATACGTACGTTCGTACACATAGATCTATATACGTAGGTGGTACGTTTGTTTAATCTCTTCATTGAAGAAAGAAATACCCTTTTTAACAGGCTAAAAGATGGCACCAACGCTAATAAACCCTATTTTCCTTTCTGAAAAAGGAGTAAAGTAATTTATACTGAACAACTTCAATTAAAATAAGATGACAGAATAAATAATGTAAATAGACAATAAATCTCTGGAGATAATTAAGATAATGAATTAATGTGTAAATATTTAAAAATCTTAAAAACACCAGCAAATCACTTCATTCATCAAAGTTGATGACGTCAGCAAAGAGCAAGTATGAACTGCTTACTGTTTCCTGAAACTCACATGACAATAATTTAATTTCATCTGCTTCAATGGTTTTATGAATATTTCATTTTAATTATTTTCCTTGAAATGTAGGCGTCAACATCAACCTTTAAATATTTTATCTTAGCTGTGACTGATAAGGTAATATATAGATTTTTTTAAATTACAGATTCGTCAGTCTTAAGATATAGTATTTTTTTAAATACGGAAACACTTTTATTGACATTTTCTACTTAAAAAAAAACAACAACTTGTTTTATCCCTGTGATGATAAGCTTTTAAGAAATGATCAGGCTGTGTGGGTTACATGCTTGAATAAATCATATACGACTTCAGCGGTTTACGATGATGGATGTACAATTTCAACGGTAATTAATGATATACATGTTGGAGGTGAGTGGAGTAAAGGTTACCGTGGTAGGAAATGGACACGGCGAGAGGAGTTCAAATCATGAATGAGGGTGTTTGAATTTCACATACAGATAATACACATGGGAAAGGTACGAATCCAACTATTCTCCCTCTATCTATGGGTAAATTGTAGGATAGACGGTATGGCAACCGGTATAGAAGGAAAACTCTTCCTGTTAGTAAAATAATTTGAGAGCTCCTCCTTTACCTCCAGGGAAAACCTATAATGATGAATTTGAAATAAAGAATTCAAACTAGAAAGATATTTATTTTTGGTATTCCTAAGAAAAGAAGTATTTTTTCAATGGACATTAACGAAATATATTTGAAATAAAGACAAAATCTTAAGCGGTGTTTGATTACTATTCTTTTACAATTGCCGACTTAACAGATATTTAAGAAATGCTTAGTCTAAGATAAAAATAATATAGACGTCACATAGTGATAATCGAACTTTTTCAGGAGTAATTGTTAGCTATACTAGTCTTGATCACCAGTGCTCTAAGAAGGGTAACCAAAATAATTTCACAGGTTCTTAGGGAAATATAGATAAGTGTTTGGATTACAGGCATTACCTATAAGACACATTTATTAAGTGTATATGGCTCGAGGCATTTATAAAACGCAATTCTGTCTTCTCTCAGATATATTTGTGATCCAAGTAAGCAAGAATATATCCAGTAAACTTTTATCAAAAATATATTAAAATACCTGTCGTATCATTGAGTTTATCACAGACAAATTAACAAGTCCTTAGAATTCGATTAGACAAATCCAAATCATATGTTGATATCTATCTAATTTTCCGACTGCTGTCTTTATCTTTATTGTGGTATGTACAATGCACATTGTTTCGACCGCTGTATTCTCCGGCATTCTTCAGGAAATCTCTGCCTATCTGTGCATAGCAATTACTCAATCCGGGAAATCATTTGAATAGTTTAACTGTTAATCAAAAAGGTTCTGAAGAACTTTTGAAGATCTCATTCGAATTATAATGCCCTGTTTGATCTACAATCAAAGTATTCAAAATGATTTTCCATTGCTACGCTCGTATAGACAAGGAACACCTAAGGAAGACTAGAGATACAGCGTCCGAAACATTGTGTTTTATAAAGCACAATAAAAATGAGACCAAAAATCCATCAAATCAAAATAATACACATCAATTTTATTTTATATTGGTTTAAGATTGAATACTAACTGCACAACTTCAACATTTGATTTAAAAACAGTCAAAAACATTTTTGTAATTTAGCTCTTATCAAAAATATCTTCAAACACGTGGCGCATCACCGAGATTATCCCAGAAAAATACGGGAGTCTTATGAATCCGATAAGATAAATGAGAAACTCTGCCCTTATGTTGGTCTAATCTTTGAATACTAACTGTAACATTTCCTTTAAACTCATCTAAAAGATTTATGTAATTTAGGTGTCTTGTATTTAAAAGAGGAAAGATATTTTAAAACAATTCCAAATGCGCATTTTAAAAACTGGAAATGGATTGATTGTTGTCAAATAAACCGCCACCTTATTGATCTTTACGCACAGATTGATTAGAAAAAAGTGTCTTCTGATAGACACTTCGGTGATTCATTCAAGTTCGGGGCCAATATTTTTTCTTAGTTTCTTTATTACATTGAAGAAATTAATCGGGTTTTGTAAAATCAGCTTCTCTGGAACATATCTATTTTTTGTTTCTCCTTGTTTTAGTGATTTAATCTCATACGATTTATTATAGAATTGCTTAGCGAGAAGGATTTACGTAAATTGGTTTGTTCAAGATTAGCAAATCAATTGCAAATAAGTCACGGATCTTCTTTTTTTTCTTCTTTACAACTAAAACACATTGAAACGCATTGAAGATTTATTACAAAAACTCGCTAACTTCTCCCTTTTTTACGCGAATGGATAGGCACAAGATTATTTATTACAATAATAATCCTTGCGTCAGTATCCATTACACACGCGCATGCTCATACCCATTCACACAAATATACACACATTTTTTCTTACTGGTTGGTTTAATTTGTTTTATTTTAACTCGGGAATTTTCTTGTCGAAATCGGGAGCCTTCATGTCATAATTAGGAGCCTTCACCGAACTTCGAAACGAAAACATGATTCAATCCACTGGAAAAGTCCGGAGAGCACTGATCCGGAATTATAAAAAATATCATTAGGGCCTTCAAATTCTTTGGTCTTCAGTTCTTACTTGTCGGAAGAATTGTCGTTCAGACTGACACAAACAACGGTTTCTCCAAGGTGAAAACAAATTAACCCACGCGAAAGGATATCTCGGCTGTCATCGACCGAACCACTCCAACAAACAAGGGTGACAGGAAGCTTACCAAGAATCACCTGCAGTTTGTGAGTTCAACCTCAGTAGCCAGCTGAAGTAATTCACTTTACCTCTTGCTACAAGCACATGGACCGAAACGTTGTATATATAAAAATAAAGATCGGTACGACAGTTCGAAAAATCCAAATAATAAAAATTATCAAGCCTAATCTAAAAAAAATTCAAAAAGATATTGGTATAAGTTAAATATTCAATTGATGTATTCATTCATTCATTTTAACAG
>CM042159.1:65174658-65182158 GCA_023376005.1 Doryteuthis pealeii | reverse complement strand
GGGATTTTTATATATATGCAACAATGTCAAAGAAGTTAGCCTTAAAATTGGTTCAGCAGACTGTGGCTTTCCTGTCTGTGTAGAGCATCATTATATCAGTAACAGTTTCTTTATGTTTATGTTTATTGATTTTAACGGCATATCAACCCGTCTGGGGTTATGTCATGCCTAACGTTTAGGAAGTTATACGTGTATTTATATCTATACTTTTTAGTAATTGGTTTTAAAATGTGTTAGAATTATTGGGGATTATGTTTTATGGCATTGATTTGTTTCATGTCTATATTCTATGGTATAATTTTATTTCTCTCAAAAAAGAGAGAATATCCTCCATGTTGACATTTTAAAACAGATTTGAAATATTTGCTCCATCTTTCGTCTGTTTATGGAGCAATCTACAAACAAAAGTGTGGCCTAGAGATGTGTTGCTCGTACTCCTTCTACGATTCGACGAATAGTCAGAATCTAGAAAGCTATGGATTGATTTCTCCTAAGTTTGTTTAGATTTTTCCTAAGAATTGTTTCAATTTCTGGTTGGATGCGATTGAAAAGAAGGGAATTATAAACCTTCTCAGCTATGGCAGTAAGATTAATGCCTCAGTAGTTCTTAGCGATTCTGAGGTTATATTTCTCCGCCAAGAAGAGCATACAACCTTTCTTCCATTTCCCATTTATGTTTTGATTATACACTGCATTCCATAAATGAAGAAGTATTTCATCAAATTTCCTAGTCTTCTATACTTCAGAAAGTATTTCGTTCAGGCCTGCAGCATTTCTGCATTTGGTTGTTTTTAGAAGTTCGTCGAGTTCATGCTTCGTAAAGTGTCCTAGTTTAACATCTAATTGGTCTTTTATACACACACACACACACATATATACATATATATGTGTGTGTGGGTGTGTTTTGTGTTGTGTGTGTGTGTGAGTGTGTGTGTGTGTATCTGTCTGCTCATATCTATCTATCTATTTCTGTCTTTTAATAAATATACGTGACTGTAAGATAAAAGAAGTTAGGCAGACCTGAATAAAATGGAAAATTGGCAAAATATTGAATCAGTAGGAATATACAAAGGTTAATATGACTAGACGTGAAAATGCTGAGAGGAGTACAAATATTAAAAGGAAGTGAACAAGGTAAACCTATTTGATCGTATATAGATAGATAGATAGATATTATGAGAGAGAGAGAGAGAGAGAGAGAGAGAGAGAGAGAGAGAGAGAGAGAGAGAGAGAGAGAGAGAGAGGAGATACGTGGGGTAGTGAAAGAGGGATTTTTTATGTCAGATTTATTGATAGATTATGACTTGAGATCTACTTATCTCGATTATTGTTTTCGATGGATCGATTATAGACTGAAATCAAAAATGCAGAAAAGAACAAACTCCAGATGAGTTGAATGATAGAATGGCAATCATTAATCTTTGTCAGTGATTGCTTTTAGAAATTATATGTTGCCTTTGAATTTATTTCCAATGTCTATTAACCTAAATTTCCTTCTTCGGTCGTCATTCGTTACCCATTCAACCTTAGACAAAGTAAACAAGTGGCACCCAACACCACATTGTATTCTGCCTCTTTGTTCTTTGCTCGTTTTATTTAATGTACAGACGTATCAGGATGATCTACGATTTCTAATCTTAGCAAGGTTATCAAATTATTCAACATGAAATCAGCAATGTAGCTTTTTTCGAAAATAATGGAAATCAAATACATACAAAATTCATAGAGAAATAAATTATAAATAACATAGATTTAACATTAATCTTAAATTTGCTTTACTGACAAGGACTTTCTGCCTAATATTCAAAAGATAGCATACAGATAAAATTCACAACCAAACTAAAACCTATTTCTATTATAATTCAAAATTTCCATGTTTAATATTATACATTTACAGACATATTCATGATGTTGATGAAATAAATGACTAAAGTGAAGTGGCAGGTTGGGGTATAGCCGTAATTGTGGAGGGCAATATCAAAATAGACCGCAATATATCTTAGAATACAGCTGACACTATTGTTATATTTTTCCTTTACTGACATAATTGTGTATGTTCCTATATAAATGGAATTACATTTTAATATATTTGATTCACTTAACAAATCCTATCCATCATATCATGAGTTACATTAATAATGCAAACATTAATATAAATGTTTAAAAAATATACAAAAATTAAAATGAGTAAACTATATCTATGATAAAAAAAAAATGTGAATGATATTTTCATTTTCGAATAATGTTATGAAACTAGACAATTTATTCTCGAGTAAATGCCAATCATTGCTTTTATTTGGATAAAGTAATCGGTGCTAGCTGTCCTACATTTTGTGACGTATGTTTATAAAGTACGATGACATAAAAGAAAATTACAACACCCAAAATATGTTTCATGTTTGTTTTCTTTGTTTAATAGTATACTAACCTTCATAGCGTATTTAATGCTAAAGTCATCCTAGTATAACTGTATTGCTACTCTTAATAAATAACTTAGTGGTGAGAGGGTTCACACATTTCCCAAGAGTATTAGTGCGAAAGTAAACGTAATTTCACGACTGGAGTTCAAAGTCGCTTACTATGATGTCGCAGTCAAGTCGTTAGCCATTACGCCACGGTGGACTCCCCCAAATGTTTCAGTTGACTTAAGATCAAATATACAGTAAATACAACTGGATTCCATTTAATCATGCCATATATAGATCGATACATACAGAAGTTCAAAATTTACAGGTGTGTAAACCTAGATCTTGTCCACACTGTTAATGGTGCGTTTTAATATGCTAACTCATTCATCCGCAGACGGGTAAGGCTCCCATCAAGAAAGGATATTAAACTAAACAGTATTTGATAGTGAGGCCCCACTTCTCAAATACGGGGGAATGTGGTGTACCTCTTCATTGCCATTAATCCTAGGTCCACTCTATCCCGGGGTGGTATTATTTATTAGGCTTACATCTGCTGGTCAAATAGATGAGTTGGCAAATCAATTTTATTGGATAGGAATCACAAATTGTATATCCTTTTGCAGTGTTGACATATTCTTGTAATTCTATTTGTATACATAGATGACACTTTAAACATTTAATCAAAAATGTTTTCTATTCCGAATCATGCAGAAATTTTAGCTTTCTAAACATTGTTATCGTCTTTCAAGGAGTTACACTTTTATTTTCCGTCCTACTTTTGATGAATTTCCACCATGGATCCCCATTTCGAAGAGTCGTCTTACAAATGATACTGTTTTGAGTGGTTGTCTTTATACGTGTGCCCTTTTGTCAGATCACGCCAAACTTAATATATAAGTAGACTTTCTGCTTCAATTGATTTCTTTATTATATTGTCACTTTCTTTCTCTACTTATCTATTCACTCTTCAAGTGTTTTATTCGTTTATGATTTGAGTTTAAGAGGTTACCGTAATCGCGTTTCTTGCCATTCCGAAGACCATCGTATAAATTCATGTTTCTACCTTTCATAACAAAACCTAAATAGTATTTTTCAATGTAATATTTTTCCGGATATTTTCTTCATCTTTGGGTTTGGGTCGATATAGAGTTCAGCCGACATACCTAATAAGTTCTTTCATCATTACATAGATAAAGACCAATATTTTATATCTTGTCTTTTTTGACGGCGTTGCAGTCAATATATATTCATTGACCTTAGTAGTCACATTTTTCTTTCTCATCTTTAGATCTTGGTTTGGTTTCTTTGGTTAATGGCATATAAAATTTCGTGGGTTATTAAATGACAAGGCTATCTTTGCAGAAAAAAACATTAATGATATTATTTAACTAATAGCTTGGAAGGTGGGGAGGGTTGGTTTAGCCCAATCGGTAAAACGTCAGCCTAGGAATCGCAAGGTTCCGGGTTCGATACTAGTCCTCGCCAACTCAACATATGAGTAGCACAGGGATCTGTGCAGTAAAGTGAGGAGCTGATGATAGATGTGGTGATAGATGTCAGATGCTAAAATACTCTCCTTGGTCTAGCGCTAGTGAAAAGTGGATAGACTCCCTCGCTGTCTGGTTGATACTGACATTAGGCCGCCCGCCGACTTTTTTTATACCTTTCCCAAGGGTATTGGTCCCAAAGTGAGCGTAATAGTCCTACTGGAGTTCGAACTCGCTTACAATGATATCGCAGTCCAGTACGAGAGCTACTACCCCACGGGGACTTCCTCTTTTAGATCTTGGTTTACAGTGAAACCAACAGTCATACTCAAACGATGACGGAATTGGAAGATAAGAAGGAAAGAACATTTACTGTTGACTTTAACAGCACATATCTAATTGTATGTCAGAAAAATTAATAATTCAATTTTAAGGCTTCGTGTATTAAAGATGCGCTTGTGGTGTACCGGTTTTCTTCTGAAGATGTGGATTGTCCCCCACCCTCGAGTTCAAATATTGTATGATGCTGATTGTATTCCGTATAATGCTAATACGCACGTGAAGGAAATGAATAAACTATTGTCCCTTTAGCTATGGGTAAATAGCTAAAGGGTAGAATGGGTTCTTTAACTTTAGTATTGTAACCAGTAAAGCAGAAGGAAAGCGCTGATTTCAAACCAGTTCCAGATAAGGAGATGGATAGACTCCATCATTCTAATGATCATAAAGTGTTCTGTTTGACCCATGGTCAGAATGAATAAGGTAGTTATAGCAATAAATATACACCATGTATCCTATAGATCCAAAACTTAAACCTTCTCCCCGGCGGCAGTCTAGTATTATGTACATGACACCTCTGTCCCAGGGGATGCCTGGTTCTCCATGAATAAAAGTAAAGTCGTCGGCGAGGCCTAGAGTCGATTATCAACCATACAGCGAGGGAGTCTATTCCCTTTTCACTTGCGCTAGACCAAATAGATTGTTTTTAGCGTCTGAGGCAGAGCGACACACCTACCGTCAGCTCCTCACTTTACGCACAGATCTGTGCTACTCACGCTGAGTTGGCGAAGGCCGATATCGAACCAGGACCTTGAGGTTCCCAGCCGAAACACTATACCGACTGAGCTATACCAGCTGCTTTATCAGCTCAGATATGTGAGTATAGATTGTATAACCAAAGTCCAACTAGAAAGTACCTCCATAAAATTGATAATGTACAGACAAGACTCACTTATGTGAAAGTTCAGTTTAATAAATATGTACGATTAAAAAATAAAACAAAATATATACATATTTTCATTTGTTTTTAAGAGTTAGATCCGTGTTCGATCTGCGCGTCTTGTAATACAGGAAATTACTCAACGTCATAAAAACACAAAATCAAAGCGGTTGATATGGAAATTCCGATATTAAGAAATTCCAGTGGTTAAACAGGAGGAAGGTATTATTTTAACCTACTCTCTCTCTCTCTCTCTCTTTCTCTTCTCTCTCTCTCTCTTCTCTCTGTCTGTCTTGTCTGTCTGTCTGTCTCCCTCTCTCTCCCCTCTCTCTCTCTCTTTCTCTCTCTCCCTATCTCTGTAGATTTATTTCTGTGTTACCAGTTTCGGTATTACGAGTTAGCAGAAATTTGATTTTTATTTGTCATCAATCATCGATTTAAGTGAGCCCCTTTATATCCAAGCTATTCTAGAAGGATTATGCAGACGACATTGGGTCGAGGCATTTTTACTAATGGATATCTGATTATGTCGTTTTATTGTCAATCTAGTCGTTAATTGTTTTAGAAATATAATTGATTCTGCATATACTGCATTTTCAAAGTATTTTATAGTCTCTTTAAACATAATAATGCGAGTAAAATGAATTATATTCCTTTATTTCGACGTAGAAAACTTAGAAATAAAGAAGTGAACTAAGAAATGTATACCAGTTTATTTTGCCATCAGCAATAAACATTCTTGAGACCTTGTCGTAGTTAAATGAGTAGAAAGCTCGTCTCATAGACCAAATCGTGTCATAATACCTAACTTACTTAACTTCAATATCGAAGTGAATCGAGTTCGAACACCAGCCGCGGTATAGCGTTCACTTGACTTCACAGACTAATACCGATAAGAAAAGTACCACCTCTCACCCCTAACTAATAGTTCCGCTACTGTATTTCCTCAAAGAGGAATTTTGGCATTAAATAACCCACAAAGGTTGATTTGTCATTAAATAAGAAATAACAAATCTATTGTAGTTTGTTTAACATTACATCGTGCTCGAGTCATAAAAAAGCGATTAGGGCTATGGTACTATGACTTACAATTGTAAAATATACGACTTCCCGTATATCTCTATTGAAAAATGATTCAAACGCTTTATTTTGTTTGCAATATTGATAGAGGAATTTTAACGTTGTATTCTAAAACAATTATTATAATCAGCATTTGCCCTGAAAATGTACAATTAATTTGCCTCCGGGGGTAAGGTCGCAGATACGCTGGCTCAAAGCCTGTAAGTCTATGATCACTACAGTATCCTTAATTGGGATTTCCAATTTTTTCTTAACTCTGCCAGACTAAGTATGATCCAAAATTAGCGCCTGAATTATAGAAAAGCTAACTACCGCGCACTAAAAAGAAAAATGACAGAGGTTTATGAACGAAACTATATTATACTACTACTTTATAAAGCAAGGTTGTCCTCAACAGTGCTGTATACTTGCAACTTTGTAATCAATGACGATTAATTTTTAAGCGGTACCTCACGTGACGTGTGACATTTTTAAGCAAATGGTACTAGGGTGCGAATATAGATAATGAGAGCATCCACAAAAAGATGAGATGACAAAATTCATCATTTCGTGGGCAATGTGTAACCAGATATGCTTGATCTAAACATCCCGGATCCGGTCTTGATGATGTCATCAGCGACCGGCCATCTAACTGCCTCTGTCCGGATTTAATCCACCCGAGCAGAAGTTGGGATAGGAATGTTCTGAGAAGAAACCAAATACAAGACAACAGATTTCGTAATTCTGCCTCTTTTTTTCCTGTTTTGGTTGGGGTCTGCTAGGACACAAACGTTTGTGTGAATGGAGAACGAGGAACGAATCAAATTTACAAGTTGAGTTAACCAAATATTCAGTATCGATGAAATGAATAAAACAAACATCTTCGACAAAAATAACCCATCAATGGTTGACATGCACAAGAAACCAATCAACAAGCCAACCAACCAACATCACACAACTAATAATAGGATTTTCAATAATATATATATCGCTATTTTATTTACGTACGAATTGGATTTATTTTTAATGAAATATATTTTAAGAAAAATTAGAAATATTTTTTTTTTATAAGCTCTTCTTTTTTTATAATTCTTTTTTTGTTAATTTCATGAAATCTCAATAAATTATCAATTCGAAGCTTAAAAACGCCAATCATCACATTGTGTCCATTATTAATTATTTCTACTTCTATGGCCTTAGGGTGATGACGAAGAATAAAGTAAAGATATCCAAACGCTTGAAGAAGAGTGGTGTATTGGGGTTTTCTTCTACCCATCCGACGACAACTGATCACCAATATAGAAGTCGCTTGGTGGGTAAATACGAT
>CM042159.1:65169519-65174558 GCA_023376005.1 Doryteuthis pealeii | reverse complement strand
TCTCCCGTCGATTTTCGACGTTATGAGGGTTACATACACACAATGAACATCCACACAGGGAATTTGTTTATAGTGCAGTGAAGCCTTGTGTCTGGACCATCACACTGTTTTGGCACAGTCGAATAATATATAATATTATATATATATACTATAATAATATATCTATATATATATACTATAGTATGCAAATTGCTGCTTTAACTTTTCCGTCGCAGGCATCCAGTATGATAATCCAAAACACAATATCAAAAACACAAAAGCTTGTAATAATACTATAATATTTCCATTAAAGCGAAAAATAAAGGGCCTACCATGGTTTCAAAGCAATATTGAAATGATTCTTTTTAATTAATATCTCTAATTTAACTAAGGAATTACATCGACCTTATACGTAGGGGTCCTGAAGAAATTTTTCAATTGATTGAAACCTTGGTAGGACCCTTTACTTTTCCTCTAAATAATATCATTAGTATATATTATAGTATATATATTACTATTATAATGACCCTATATACTATATATATGTGTGTGTGTGTGTGTGTGTGTGTGTGTGCGTCATTGCATAAAAGCACTTTAATGATCATATATACGGCATCTATATGCTGTAGCATGGTGTTCGATATTGCGTATATGGACTGTGGCCTACCTGTGAGTTTGCCCTATTCCTATAACTTGATCTTCGTGCGCGATATTCAATATTATCCTCGCTATACAAAATCATAATGTATGCTTAATTATTTTGCATAAACATGTTTAGGCTCCTCGTTTTGCTTTATTTTTTTTTTCAATATATATTTTCATTTGTTAATTCTCCTTCGTATACATTTCATTACCCCCATTGAAATATTTTCCATTTAAACTTCTGCTGGAGAGAAAAGGAACTTTCACTGTTCGCAGATAATGCGCCAAATATTTCTTCATGGCATTCACAATGACATTTTTTTTCAGCCGTTTTTTAACTAACTCGATCATCTTCTTTTTCCATCCCCCATCTCTTCTTGGTTTCTTCGTTCTTTTAATGCTGCCACTCTTCCGGAAGTGAGGCATTCACGTGACCCTAAGGAAACAAAATGGCCGCTCCAGTTTACTTGATTTTCCTATTTAATCTTTCTTTTTGTGTTATTTAATACTTCTTTCTTTCTTTCTTTCTTTCTTCTTTTATTCGGGAGGGAATTTTAAAACTACACATCTAAAGTACCACAAACGCACACATGTAGCCATTACGCCACGGGTGGACTCCCCCAATGTTTCATGTTGACTTAGATCATTATACAGTAAATACAACTGGATTCCATTTAATTCATGCCATATATAGATCGATACATACAGAAGTCTCAAAATTTACAGGTGTGTAAACGCTAGATCTTGTCCACACTGGTTAATGGTGCGTTTTAATATGCTAAACTCATTCATCCGCAGACGGGTAAGGCTCCCACAAGAAAGGATATTAAACTAACAGTATTTGATAGTGAGGGCCCCACTTCTCAAATACGGGGGAATGTGGTTGTACCTCTTTCATTGCCATTAATCTAGGTCCACTCTATCCCGCAAGGTGGTATTATTT
The DNA here is from genome assembly GCA_023376005.1 of Doryteuthis pealeii. Lineage (NCBI taxonomy): Eukaryota > Metazoa > Mollusca > Cephalopoda > Myopsida > Loliginidae > Doryteuthis > Doryteuthis pealeii. The sequence continues at coordinate 65,172,994 of CM042159.1, read as the reverse complement.
ATTAGGGCTTACATCTGCTGGTCAAATTAGATGAGTTGGCAAATCAAATTTTATTGGGATAGGAACACAAATGTATATCCATTTTTGCAGTGTTGACATATTCTTGTAAATTTATTTGTATACATAGATGACACTTTAAACATCTTAATCAAAAATGTTTTCTATTCCGAAATCATGCAGAAATTTTAGCTTTCTTAAACATTGTTATTCGGCTTTCAAGGAGTTACACTTTTATTTTCCGTCCTACTTTTGGATGAATTTCCACCATGGATCCGCCATTTCGAAGAGTCGTCTTACAAATGGATACTGTTTTTTGAGTGTGTTTTATACGTGTGCCCTTTTGTCAGATCACGCCAAACTTATAAATAGTAAGAGACTTTCTGCTTCAATTGATTTCTTTAAAATATATTGTCACTTTCTTTCTCTACTTATCTATTCACTCTCAAGTGTTTATTCGTTTATGATTTGAGTTTAAGAAGGTTACCGAATCGCGGTTTTTGCCATTCCGAAACCATCGTATAAATTCATGTTTCTACCTTTCATAACAAAACCTAAATAGTATTTTTCAATGTAATATTTTTCCGGATATTTCTTCTCTTTTGGGTTTGGGTCGATATAGAGTTCAGCCGACTATACCTAATGAAGTTCTTCATCATTACATAGATAAAGACCATATTTTTTATATTTCTTGGTCTTTTTTGACGGCGTTGCAGTCAATATAATATTCATTGACCTTAGTAGTGCACATTTTATTCTTTCTCATCTTTAGATCTTGGTTGGTTTTCTTTGGTTAATGGCATATAAAGTTCGTGGGTTATTAAATGACAAGGCTATCTCTTGCAGAAAAAAAAACAATTAATGAATTTATTTAAACTAATAGCTTGGAAGGTGGGGAGGGTGGTTTAGCGCCAATTGGTAAAACGTCAGCCTAGGAGAAGGTTCCGGGTTCGATACTAGTCCTCGCCATCAACATATGAGTAGCACAGGGATCTGTCAGTAAAGTGAGGAGCTGATGATAGATGTGGTGATGATGGTCAGATGCTAAAATACTCTCCTTGGTCTAGCGCTAGAGAAGAGGATAGACTCCTCGCTGTCTGGTTGATACTGACATTAGGCCGCCGCCGACTTTTTTATACCTTTCCCAGGTATTGGTCCCAAGTGAGCGTAATAGTCCTACTGGAGTTCGAACTCGCTTACATGATATCGCAGTCCAGTACGAGAGCTACTACCATAGGGGCCTTCTCTTTAGATCTTGGTTTACAGTGAAACCAACAGTCATACTCAAACGATGACGGAATTGGAAGAAAGAAGGAAAGAACATTAGTTGACTTAACAGCACATATCAAATTGTATGTCAGAAAAATTAATAATTCAATTTTAAGGCTTCGTGTATTAAAGATGCGCTTTGTGGGTACCGGTTTTCTTCTGAAGATGTGGATTGTCCCCCACCCTCGAGTTCAAATAATTGTATGATGCTGATTGTATTCCGTATTAATGCTAATACGCACGTGAAGGAATGAATAAGCTATTTGTCCCTTTAGCTATGGGTAAATAGCTAAAGGGTTAGAATGGGTTCTTTAACTTTAGTATTGTAACCAGTAAAGCAGAAGGAAAGCGCTGATTTCAAACCAGTTCCAGATAGGAGATGGATACTCATCATTCTAAGATCATAAAGTGTTCTGTTTGACCCATGGTCAGAATGAATAAGGTAGTTATAGCAATAAATATACCATATATCCTATAGATCCAAACTTAACCTTCTCCCGGCGGCAGTCTAGTATTATGTAACATGACACTCTGTCCAGGGGATGCCTGGTTCTCATGAATAAAAGTAAAGTCGTCGGCGAGGCCTAGAGTCGATATCAACCATACAGCGAGGGAGTCTATTCCCTTTTCACTTGCGCTAGACCAAATAGATTGTTTTTAGCGTCTGAGGCAGAGCGACACACCTACCGTCAGCTCCTCACTTTACCGCACAGATCTGTGCTACTCATACGCTGAGTTGGCGAAGGCCGATATCGAACCAGGAACCTTGAGGTTCCCAGCCGAACACTATACCGACTGAGCTATACCAGCTGCTTTATCAGCTCAGATATGTGAGTATAGATTGTATAACCAAAGTCCAACTAGAAAGTACCTCCATAAAATTGATAATGTACAGACAAGACTCACTTATGTGAAAGTTCAGTTTAATAAATATGTACGATTAAAAAATAAAACAAAATATATACATATTTTCATTTGTTTTTAAGAGTTAGATCCGTGTTCGATCTGCGCGTCTTGGTAATACAGGAAATTACTCAACGTCATAAAAAACAAAATCAAAGCGGTGATATGGAAATTCCGATATTAAGAAATTCCAGTGGTTAAACAGGAGGAGGTATTTTAACCTACTCTCTCTCTCTCTCTCTCTCTCTTCTCTCTCTCTCTCTCTCTCTCCTCTCTCTCTGCTGTCTGTCTGTCTGTCATCCCCTCTCTCCCTCTCTCTTTCTCTCTCTCTTCTCCCTATCTCTGTAGATTTATTTCTGTGTTACCAGTTTCGGTATTACGAGTTAGCAGAAATTTGATTTTTATTTGTCATCAATCATCGATTTAAGTGAGCCCTTTATATCCAAGCTATTCTAGAAGGATTCCAGACGACATTGGGTCGAGGCATTTTACTAATGGATATCTGATTATGATCGTTTTATTGTCAATCTAGTCGTTAATTGTTTTAGAAATATAATTGATTCTGCATATACTGCATTTTCAAGTATTTTTATAGTCTCTTAAACTAATAATGCGAGTAAAATGAATTATATTCCTTTATTTCGACGTTGAAAACTTAGAAATAAAGAAGTGAACTAAGAAATGTATACCAGTTTATTTTGCCATCAGCAATAAACATTCTTGAGACCTTGTCGTAGTTAAATGAGTAGAAAGCTCGTCTCATAGACCAAATCGTGTCATAATACCTAACTTACTTAACTTCAATATCGAAGTGAATCGAGTTCGAACACCAGCCACGCTATTGTGTTCACTTGACTTCACAGACTAATACCGATAAGAAAAGTATCACCTCTCACCCCTAACTAATAGTTCCGCTACTGTTATTCCTCAAAGAGGAATTTGGCATTAAATAACCCACAAAGGTTGATTTGTCATTAAATAAAGAAATAAACAAATCTATTGTAGTTTGTTTAACATTACTTCGTGATCGAGTCATAAAAAAGCGATTAGGGCTATAGTACTATGACTTAGAATTGTACAATATACGACTTCCCGTATATCTCTATTGAAAAATGATTCAAACGCTTTATTTTGTTTGCAATATTGATAGAGGAATGTTCACGTTGTATTCTAAAACAATTATTATAATCAGCATTTGCCCTGAAAATGTACAATTAATTTGCCTCCGGGGGTAAGGTCGCAGATACCCTGGCTCAAAGCCTGTAAGTCTATGATCACTACAGTATCCTTACATTGGGATTTCCAA